>VZRS01012926.1:75989-125092 GCA_013398055.1 Ifrita kowaldi
AATGGGGATGAAATGATGTTTTAGCTCTGGAAAGCTCAGGAGAATATGGGTGAAGTGATGTTTTAGCCATGGCAGGTTAGGAGAAGGTGGACGAAATGACGTTTTAGCTCTGGGTAGCTCAGGAGAATGGGGATGAAATGATGTTTTAGCCATGGCAGGCTCCGCATAATCCCACCTCCCACCACAGCCCTATCCCGATTTTCCCTGACCCAGGACCTTTATCAGCCTTGCAATCTGCAAAGAACCTCCAGCCCTCTGGCCGTGGAAACTGCTCCGTGCTTTCATTCCCGCTTTCCAAAGCAGCCCGTGTGTCCCTCAGCCCAGTCCGGGGGCTGGAACGAGCTGATCCTCCCGGTCCCTTCCCACCCCAGCCCTCCCCTGCCTGTGCCTGGTGTGAATCACTCAGGGGGAACGCCCGGGGCTGCGGAGCAATTTTGGGTTTTCAGGACTTTTCCGTGAGCTCTCCACCATCAGGAGCTGCTGGCTGCGGGCAGAAGAGATGAGGTGTCAGTGCCCAGGGAGGAAAATTGTGCCTTCTGTTCCTTTTCTGGGGACACAAACCACACTCTGCATAGCTGGGGTGGGGATGAAACGAGCTCGTGGTTCCCCAGCTGCACAGGCTGTACTTTGGAGCATTCTCTTCCGCGGAGAACATGCAAATATATTAGCAGGAAAAAAGCTGGAATCGCCCATTAAGGCTCGTGATTAATGCAGTGCTGAAAGCTCCTTTATAGGGCTGCGCACTGCAGCTCGCTCGAGAAGCAGAGAGAGGAACAGGAGCACAAAAACTGAGCGGTGCTGAGGGTGAGAACGGATCCAGAGTGGCTGTAGAGGGCACTAAAGATCTTTGGGATTTCTCGGGAAGAAGCGAAAGCTCCAAGTTACTTTTTACACTTCACTATTAAAAAAAAAAAAAATCCAACCAAACATTTTAACCCTCTTCAGCAGCAAGTGGGAGCACATCAGACTCCAATACTGCGGCTGCTCCCCTTTTCACCACTAATAACGCGCTGAGCTGAGCTCTCTTTGCATCTGGGGTTTCTTTCTTCCATTGCTCAGGACTGGGGAGTTGTGTGGAGCCCTCTCCCAGCACCGATTTTGGCAAGACAGGATCTGTTCAGCCCGAGGGAATCTCATTCTTCAGACAAGAAATCAGCCTGAGCTGCTGAGAAATGGCAATTTCTCATCAGGTTGTCGTGGCTGAAACAGAGGGGCCACAAAGAGATCTGGTCAAATTAACAGGAACCCTGAAAAAACCTTCCCAGTGTCCCAAAACGCTGGGGGTGTTTCACTGCTTGGTTTTGCCTGGGTTTGGCTGGGATAGAGCAGCTCCTTTCTGCCATCAGGAACTGGAAATCTCACGAGAAACCCTGTTCTGATGAGATTCCCAGCCTGATATGCAGCCTGGGAGAGAAACTGCTGATGAAAAACTGGATTGCAGTGCTTGGAATGAGTCAGGTCAAACCCCCCGAGAAATAAAGATCTGAAATGCCTCGTTGGGAGCTGAGATTGTTTTCAGATTGCAGCTTGAACCCAATGTGATGGGCAGACTCTGCCTTTTCAATCAGCACGGGATAGCTTCTCCTGCAAGGACATTCAGGGTTTATTCCACAGAGCTGATCCCACAGGCTCCTCTCCAGGAATCTGCACAGTCATCCTGTTTTCCCTGGGTATCCTGTCAGCTTTGCACCAGCCCCAGATTAGAAATCCAGCATGACTAAGAGCTCTGTCTGCTGCCTAATTACATGGCCAGGGCTGAAGTGGGGTTGCTCTCCCTGGAGTTTCTATCCTGGAGGAAGTGGCCCTAATAATAACTTTATAATTTCCCTGCTATGGTTTCACTGGGAACCTGCCCTGTGGGCTTGAGCCTGAAGTGTGGACCCAAAAAAATACCACAGGGTGCAAAAAAATCCTGACAGAGCCATGGATACACCTCAGGAACGTGAAGCTTTGTCAATTAAAATAATCTGATTTCTCCCAGCTGATCCCAAGGCCTTGGCCAGACCCCTTCTCATGCCCTGCACTGCTGAGGGCGTTTAATTATCCAGGCCCTTCCATTCCCCCAAGGAATTGCAGATGGAGAGGCTGCAGCCACCGAGGTGTCTGGTGAGCTGTTTAAGTGAACTCCTGGAAGCCTGGCCAGTTCTTGACCACCCCAAACTTGTGCTGTCAGGGCTTTGGGAGCTGCACAATTCCCTTCCAAAAGGAGCCGGCTGCCCTTTGGGAAGGGATGCAAATGGGAGCCATGAGTTTTAGCCACGGCTTGGGGACAGGTTTGAGTTGGGTTCGTGGTTGCTTTGATGTAAAATTGAGATATAAAGGGCATTTTCAGCCCAAAAGGGAGGGAGCTGGGAGCTGTTGGCGGGGATGAACCCGGTGGCGATCCCCAGGAGCAGCCTGCACGCGGGGTTTGAACCCATCTCCCTTTTACCCCGGGATCTGCCGGAGTCTGACCCGCAGCTTCCATCCCCAAACAGACGTTCCCACCCACGAGCAGCGGGTCAGGCTCAGCTGGGGCCGTGAGCAGCTCTGGATCAGAGCAGGGCTCATCTTCCACACACAATTCCCAGCCCAGATGGAAGGTCTGGCCACAGGGAATGCGTTCTCCCCCCAGAACTGCACCAGACAAGGGGGAGCTTCCACACCCCACAGCCAAGAGGGCTTTGCTGGCTCTGTTTGCCCACACAGGTCTTGCTGGATTGGCTTTTTCCTTCCCTGGCTGAATTCCCAAAGGGTTTTGGCAGGAAAATCTTCACATTCAGACAATCCTGTGATCCCCAGGTTCACTTCCACAAACATTTGTGTCACCCCAGGTTAACGGGTGAGGGGATGGGGCTGCACGACAGGAGGGTGCTGTGGGACTTCCCTTAGGGAAGCAGGTTTTTTGCACTTGAAAAGCAGGAAAATTCTGTGGGAGCCTTCTTGTCTTGGATCCAGCGAATTCATGGATAAGTCAGGGAGGTCAGTGGCAATCAGCCAGTTGGACAAGGTAATGTAATCTCCACTCCTGCTTCCAACAGGGTGCTGGTGACAAGACCTGGATGGTTTCATCCAGATTTGCACCAAAACACAAACCTTTTTTAATTGGGAAGGGGGAAAATAAAACCCGATTTCAAACTCAAAACCAGAATAAAATATTGCAGTCTGGAATGCGAGTTCTCCCCAGGAACCACAGATCCTCTCAGCTAACAAAAAAAGATGTAGCTGAACTAATAAAAATAGTCAGACAGCAAAGAGGGACCACATGTTGCACCGGGAGCGAGCCAAACGATTGGGATTTCACTGAAATCTTGCTCTGACATCATCCCACAGAAAGCCTGGAAAAGCTGGAGAGCCCAAACTGCCGAGCTGGGAAATCAGGGAGAGTTGGGAGCTGCATCCTGAGAGCTCAGGGCCACTTCAGGGGCCACTTGCACGAGGAACGGCAATCCGATTCCTCATTCTCAGGAACAGAGATGAGAGCAAAAGGGCTTAAAATCAGTGTCCCTGGGCTGGGTGAGCTGGGCACAGCTGGAGGGCTCAGCCACCCCCACATCCCGGCTGTGCCAGAGCCCGGGAATGCCCGTGGGCAGCTGGGGAACTGCCTGGGGAATTTTCCTTTTGGAACGGCCGTGCAAACAAGGCACTGGCACAGAGAGTCAGTGCCCTCAGAGCTGATGTGATACACAGGATTCATGGCTTTTACCTTCCTTTGGGATCCCACTCTTCTAGGTCTTTTTTTTATTTTTTCCCCTTCCCTTCCCTTCCCTTTCTTTTCCCTTTTTTTCCCCTTTTCCCTTTTTTTTTCCCTTTTCCCTTTCCCCTTTCCTTTTCCATTCTGCGTCCCCCATCTCCAAATGAAGATGAAATCACCTTTTTTTTTCCTGGTGGCAAACCTGCCGATCATTAAAAATTTTCTGATCCCTCCTAAGTGACTTCCAACCTCTCTGGCAGATCTGTCTCCCCCAGCAGGGTTTGCTAATTCAGGGATGAACACAAATCCCACCCTGGGAAGGGTCCCAGCTTCATTTCCATGGGACAGGAACAAGCTTTGGCAGCACCCGAGCAGCTCAGACTGCCTCAGCCAGCTTTTATAAATCGATTTTCATTCCCTACAGTGCTGCTCTGTTTGTTGGTGGCAAAAGCCTCAACCCAGAATTTTCTGCATTTTGTACCTCATGGTTAAGTCCTGAGCTGTGTAGGAATTTATGTCCCTGTGGGATTCGTGAGCGTTCCTGGATCTAAAAATCCTGAGGGTATTTCATTCCCCCAGCCTTTAAAAACACAGTCCTGGCGTCAGGGGCTAAATGGCAGCAAGGTCTGGAGAACCAAGAACCCCAGATTTTAAAGGCAGAACATCTCATTTTTTAAAATAAATTCAGTATTAACTGCCCTTATTGTCATGTGGTTAAATATATGGGGATCACAATGATGAAAAATTAAATTAATTGAAAATTAACTGCCCTTATTTTTATTTGGGTAAAGTCATGGGGACCAGCCAGTGATGGAAATTTAAGTAAATTGACCATTACCTGCCCTTATTGTCACTTGGTTAAAAACAGGGGGATTACAATGATGGAAATTTAAATTTAGGTGGAATTTGAGCCCTGAAATTGGTGCTTGTCCCAATGTTTGAGGCCGCAGGAACTGTTTTTTTCCAGAGCATCCCAGCGATGTTTGTCTCAAAGGCTCCTGGAAGATATTTCCCATCCCTTTGGTGACTCGTGCCTCAGCTGTTTTGGGGGAGCTCCTGGGTTTTGTGTGGCTGGAGAGCTCCAGAACCCATGGAAACTCCAGGCAGAAAATCCAGCTATGCTGGGAGCAGCTGGAGCCCCGTGCCCGGCTGATCCCATCACATGAGGCTGTTTGCACGTTGCCCTCCTTTCATTTGCGGAGAATCCAACAAGAAAACAGAACAAAAGTCTCCCATTAATGATTTCTCCTCGCTGAATGTCCCAGCTCCCCACAGAGCCGCTCCCCAGGCTCTGCTCTGCACTCACAAAACACAATCCTGGCGTCCCTCCCTGCTGATTGTCAGCATTTTATTGTCATCTTCCGTATTGTGTCCTGCTCAAAATGAATTTACAGACTCCTCTGAGCACCAAAACACCGGGAATCAAAACACTGAACCAAAGTTGGTGGGCTTCGAGGGAAGCCCAGTTGATTTTCCCCACCTGAAGGGTCTGAGCTCATCGAGATTTTATCGTTTCCAGGCCCTTTAGCCTCACAGATAAAGCAGATTTGAGGCACTCTCCGAGTGAAAAGCACCAAGTGATTCAGTCCCTGCACCTCCCACAATCAAACCTAGCGGTTTAGCAGGCACATAATTAGTACTAATTAGTGTAAACGAGTCCGGCCAGATTATACTGGAACATGAAAACGGCTTTAATGTGACTCAATCACTCCCCGTGTGAGCCTGTCACAGTTTATTTGTATCAGGAAAAAAACCCCAACGCAACCCCAAATACCAAATAATGTGGAAATACAGCAATCTTTGGGATTCCAGGGTGCTTTCAGCTGGGTGGTCCGTGGAGAAGGGACAATGGGACAGGTGCTAAAAAGGATGGTGGGAGCTCCTCTCTGGAGCCAGGCTGTCCCGAGGAGAGGGGGGATGGATGGGCTGGTGGAAAGGGCTCCAGCCGAAAGTTTGTGGCACAGCAGGCAGTCCCAAAAATCGTGGGGGCCGTAAATGAAGGGAATATTTCATGTTGGAGGGCGCTCCTCTCTCTCAGAGATCAGCACTTTCATCTGGGGCCGCCCATGAGGGAGCAGCAACACATGGAGACAGCGCAGGGAAAAGCAGATTTTAAATGGAGATTTTGGGGTTCGATTGATAGCTGAGCTTTGCTGTTTCCCCAGGAAATAAAGAGTCCGTGGCTCCTCTTTCACAACCCAACCCCTCTGCTGCACAGAGGGTGAGAAACATCGCTGAAATCCGCCCTCCAACAATGCAGAACGCTCCTGACCACACACTGGTGCTGCCCAGCAGGGATTTCAGGGCTCTGTGGGAATGCAGTATCCTGTGTCAGAGGGGAGCTCTTGGGATCCAGGAGTAAATCCGAGATGCTTCTTGCGAGCAGAGCCGGAATGTGTTACCCTGCATCCCAAACCTGACTTCACTACATCTTAATCAGCCTCACCAGAGAAAAACAGGAAAAAAACGGGCTTAGGTTTCAATGGTTGTGGCACAAAATGCCTTCAGATACTGAATTTGAGCTTGCAGGCAACAGGAATGCGTGTTTCAGTCTGAATGGGAATTAGATAACTTGGAATGCTGGCCCAAAAGGAAAGGAACAGAGTTTCACCTCCTTTCTGCACCACGGACATGCTGGGATATGTCTTTATCCCCCACAGGGCTGGGATTAAGTCCAGGCTCAGCTTTTCATCAGCATTGTGCTCGGTCTGGAGCTGTCCCTCATCCCGGGCTTGGCTGGGAGCAGGCACAGAGCTGATCCTGCCTGGCCGTCCCTTCCTGGGACACAAATCCTCCCTGGGGCAGGATCTGCCCTCCCTGGTTAACCAGATAAATCCAGAGCTTGTTCCCGCACCAGGCATTCCTCTCCTTGCAGGGAGAGCTGTGGGGCACCAGGACCATCCTTCCCTTCCCTTCCCTTCCCTTCCCTTCCCTTCCCTTNAGAATTGCTCTGGTGTCCCCGTAAAGAGGCCAGGGAGAGACTTTATTTGTGATTTCAGACGTTTTTCTGTCCCAGGTGGGTGTCTGGGCTGAGGAGCCAGCACAAAACCCTCCCCAGACGTTCCCTCCGCTCTGATTTCCCAGCCTGGGCTGCTTTAATGCCCTTCCTTGGATCTCCTCCGCTCCTCCCGCAGCAGACAAAGGCTCAGACTTTCCCGTAATCCTCACACATCGTTGGCACCTTTGTGTGTCCGTGCCACGGAGCAGAACAAACACAAAGCCCAGCTCCCCGCACCCTCTGCCCGCCGTGCCTTCGGCTGGGAAGCGAAAACCTTGGCAGGAGCACACGGCAGAGCTGGGCACTTGCCTGTGCCCTACCTGGCTTGCGGATAAAAGAATCCCTCTGCCAAGCCTGCCAGTGCTGTCAGCCTGACAAATCCACACGCCAGGCCCTGGAATGGACATCAAAAGCTGAGGGAATATCGTGTCCGGAGCCACAAAGCTTCGCTGCTTTGTGTCTCTCCTCCAGTGAGTTCAGGCAATCTTACAAAACTCCAGGCCCTTTATTTCTGCCTCTCGTTGTGCAAATCGTGGGGTCCAGTTCTTCTTTTCTTTTCCATTCGACCTTCTTACATTTTTTTGCCGGTTTGATTCCCCTGTGCCCCTGCATTTCTGCCCTCAAAGAACGAGAACAGCAGCAAGAACAGCACTGCCCAGGCATGACAATAAATCCTTCAGTGCTGCCTGCGGCTCTCCTGGGAGCCGAATTCCAGCTGGGAAAGATCCTCTGAGCATCCCAATTCCTTGGGCAGCAGATGCTCCAGGGATTCTCTCCGTGACAACAGCCACCAAACAGTTTTTGGGCTTCCTGAGCACTTAAATGGGGGATTCAGGTTGCTCAAGCAGAAGTTTAGAGCTGATCGATCCCCTTTTCCACCACAGGCTCCTGCAGGAGAAATCCTGGGAGGCCACGGAGCTTTCCAGGACTTTCAGGTGGAGGAAAAGAGGTAAAAGCCCTCAGGACGATTTGCACTTTCCCGATGTTACAAATCCCTGTGGCAGCTGCTCTTTCTCTAAAGGCATTTTTAATCAGAGTTCGCTTTCTGGTTGTTGTTTGCTAATTGCTGCTGGTATTTAATTATGGCAGGGCTGAAATGACACAGGCAGCCACTAATCCACATCATTCAGAGCCGTTCTCCAAAATTCTCCTCCAAACATTCCTCGCGGTCCTTGACAAACACAGGCAGCGCTCACTTGGCCCCAAAGTCCCACTGCAAATATTTTCACAGAAGTGAGGATGAGCAAAATCATCCCAGGGCCAGCTCAGTTCATTGCACAGACTTCCACCCATGTTTAATCTGGAGAGATCCTGCTGTTTTCCTGAACTCCCTTCCCAACCCTAAGTGAAATTAGGACCAAGCCTACTTGGACCATCACGGATTGAAGAAAAATATGCTATAAATTAATTTTTAGGGGGTTTTTCTTGCCTGCTACTGAGAGAAAAGTGCTGTCCCCTCCACATCCAGGTACTCCTCAGTGCTCTGGGTGAGGGAGAATTAACACAAATAGGTTCTGTAGGAATGCAGCTCCTGGTTTGGGAGATGGAGCTTCGAGTTTCTTCTTTTCCCCGATGATATCCCTGTTCTCCTTCAAAAAAGAAACATTTCCTTAATAATTGAATTATTATTATTCACAGTGATGAGATGTGCAAACAGCAGAGGATGGGGAATTCAAACTCATCTAAGGAGATCAAAACAGCAAAAAATTCAGCCTGGAGAAGAGAAGGGTTTGGGGTGAGCCGATTGTGGCCTTCCAGGGTCTGAAAGAAAGATGGGAAGAGGGATTTTGTAGGGACATGCAGTGCCAGGAGAAGGGGAATGGCTTCAAACTGGCAGAGATTAGGCTTGGATGGGATGTTGGGAATAAATCCTTCCCTCTGAGGGAGGTTGAGCGTGGCATGGGGAGTTTGGGGATAAATCCCAGTATTCCAGAGGTTGTCCACAGGCTCTGGACACATCAACTCTCCGGATCCAGTGCTGCCGGAGGAGATCCCAGCCCCAGCCTGGGTTTGCAGCTCCCCAGAGCTGCCTGCAGGGATGGGCTGGGGCCAAGCCTTCCCCAACAAGCCGGGTCAAGCCTAAGCTGGTTAAATACTGAGCCTTTGATAAGGCGGCAGGGCAAGGAAAGCTGCTGGAAAAGCAGAAGGAAAATAACGTCTGTGTGACTCTGGAATGACGTCTGGGCTGGGCTGGTGGCCAAAGGCCAGGGGAAGCAGCAGCGAGCAGGAGCTGGCTCAGTGACCAGGAATATTCCTGCTGGAAGAGAACGGGGGGCAAGCCCAGCCTGGGGGTCAGAGCCCATCCAGCAGGGTGGGGGGTCACAAATAAATGGTAACAAGAGGGCAAAATCCACTGGATTTAAATCCCCCTCAACCTTCTTGGAGTGTGCATCACCCTGGTTCAGAATTCTCTGTAGGGAAGGAAACCAATCGAATTTAGGGAGGTTCACTCAGTTTCTTTTCTCTTCCAAATTTTCCCTATTTATCCCCTTGGAAAATCCTTGTTTGCTTTTGTTGCCTGAAGAAAGCCCTCAAAGGTTGCAAGAGGCACAGATTGTCCTCGGAGCCAGGGTCAGTTCTTGTTCCTGCAGGTTCCTCCCCAGCTGATAATCCCTTGTCACAGGTTTGAAGTAAAGAGCATCACAGAGAAAATCCTCACTGCTGGCACCCAGGACTCCCTGCCAGACACCAGGGAAGGGGTTGTGGCTCTCCAAATTCCTGCACAAACACATTCCTGGGTTGCTGTGGTGGATATTTAACGGCCCTGAGAATGCACTGAGAAACTGCAAACAGAAAAATAAAGGGGTTTTTTTTCGCTTCTTTTTTTCCTCATCCTCCAATTTAGGTGACACTGATGGATTGCCCAGAGCTAGGACAGCCTGCAGAATTCTGTGTCCTCAAAATCAAAGCAATTAATCTCTAATAACCCAGGGGAGTTTCTGTATTTCAGAATTCCCTTTTGCACAAGGTTTCCAGTGTCCTACACCCTCAGTCAGGGGTTGGGTGCTGGATCTTGTCCTGCTTCCTCAGATGTTATTCTGGAAGGAATTTGTGCCTGCTCATGCTGGGATTTCATCCTTTGAATCCACATTATTTCCCCGTTTCACTCAATGACGAAGTTTAAGTTTATTTATGAGCAACAAGAGATAAATCTCTGCCTTCAGTAACTTTTTTTGGAAACCAGAAGCATGACAAGGAATTGTTTTCTCCCTCTGGATTTTTCAATGTATTTGTTGCCATAGAATTAAAGCTCGCAGTGTCCACCCAAGGTAAGAGTTTGCAGCTTGTGTATCACAAAAATTCAGGAATTCACAGGAAAATCAGAAAATCTTCAACTCTGCCTTTAATCAAACCCAATTTTTCTGTTAACACTTTCCAGATTCTTATTGTGACTGGTGTTAATTTTTCTCCGCTTGTGACCATCTCGCTCCAAGCAAAGCTCTGCACCTTTCTGTGCAGCCTGAAAAAAAAAGTGATGAACAGCTCAGATTTAGTAAATGGACCTTGCTGCTTTTAAACCCCTCATAAAATCAAATATTATTTTAAGAAATCCTAATCAAATTAATCTTCAACTCCATCTTCCCTCTCCTCACCCTATGACTTCACCCCGAGCTTGCCTGAGTATGACCTGAATCTCATTTACTTCCCATTAGAAAAAAAAATGCAGTGAACTTCTAAAAAAAATAACCTTTCAATTACCTTTTAAACTCCTCAAAGAGGACTCGTTTTGGCCATGACATCATCCCCTGATGGTTTTAGCACATGGGCCACATTCCCTGGTTGACCTAATTTATCTGAGCTCACAGAGATAAGCAGACAGTGAAATATGAAAAGTGCTTCGCAGCCATGGGTGAATTTGGATTCTTTTCCATATTTATCTCCCACTTTTCCTGGAGAACAGCACCAGGAGATTGGGTGGGTGGGCAGCAGATCCTGGGACATGGAGAAGCTGAGTTCAAGTGCGATAATTTGGTTGGACATCCAGAGAAATTATCCCTTCCCGAGATCCACCCATTCCCCCTTCTCAGACACCGATTTTACCATGGGATGGATCCCTCTCCAGAGGGATTTTCCGCCCCTCCTGATAACAGGAGCTCAGGATGACTGATGGCAGAACTGGAAATGTCTGAATCCAGGCACATGGATGCCTCCCCGACGACTTTTAGGGTGAAAAGGTGGATTTTTAAGAGCTGGACGAATCTCAGAAGGCAGAGGGTGTTTAATCAGCACAGGATAAACAGGACTGGGTTCAGCTCCAAACCATAGACTGTGTGAAAGTGTCAGCTGAACCTGATAAGAGTTTTTATCTTGTTAGATCACCCCAGCCATGCCTGTGTGGCGTTCTGTGGCACACTCCCAGCTCTCTGGGAGCAGACTCACAATAAACTGTCCAAAATACCCTTAAAAGTACTGACAAAGGTTTAATTGATGCAATTCTGACTTTTCCAGATGCACATCCTGAAAACAAGAGCTGCATCTTAGGCCCAGAGACCCAAAACATAGGAACTGCTGAGGAGAAGTGTCAGGGCTCTATTTCATCAGAGGCCTTTTGGATGGAATGATTTTCCATGGCTTTGTCACCAAATTGGTGTCCCAGGACTGAGCCCAGGCTCAGAACTGCAGCAGGGGGATAGAAAACATCAGTCCTTGATGACCACTTTGCCTCCTGAAAGGGTGACAGGAGAGGAAGGAGACCCAGCCACGGGCCCTGCGCAGTGCCAGGAAACACAACATGACCCCATCGCTTCAGAACGCCTTGTTCTCCACGTGATTTGGCTTTGGACAGGGGTTTTGGTGTTGTTGAGGGTTTTTTCCCCCAGAAGAATTAGATAACAACTTAAAAAGCTGCTGCAGACCTGTCTTGGGGAGCAGCGCGGTGCAGTTTGAAGATCTGTCTCTGCTGAAGTTGCCAGCCGGGTGTTGGTGGCAACTTTGCCACAAATCCCTGGATGTTGCATTGCAGCGACACGTGGGCACCACTCAAACCCATAAATAATGCAGGGTTTGTTCTTCCAGGTGGCTCCTTTGCTGAGCCACCAAAACTGGCACCTGAGCACTGTCCCCAGCCCTGTGCAGCTGAGAGGAGCTCAGCCGTGAGCTCCAGCGGTGACAGGATTAAAACCCCACTGAGGTTTTTATTTCCTCCTTCCCTCCCTTGTCTCTGCAGCTTTTCTTGCCTTGCCCAAGGCAGCTCCCAGCTCCTGTCCACGCTGCCCTGCTCTGCAGGAGCCACTGCTGAGCCGCTCCTGCCGTAGATCAGGGTCTTTATGGGACACTCAGCATCAACATTTAATGCGTGTCATCATTTGGGTAGCTCTGCCAACCTGCTGCTCCTGGTTTGAAATCTGCTCTCCACTCCCAACCCCTTCCAGGCTGCTCAGGTACCCCTAAAAACACCCCAGGGAACCCCTTGTTTTGTGACTCTCCATGGATTTGCTCCCTGATTTTCCATCCCTCCCAGAGAGGTTTAATAGGGTCGATACAGCACCAGGAAGGCCTGGCTGGAGACAGAATTAATGGGTGCTCAGCACAGGAAAACCCTGGCCTAGAAAATGCCATCGATCAAGGGGACAGGACCAATTAAGGTAGGCAGGCTTTCAGCACAAGCAGCTTTAACATCATCGGGATTTCCTCCTGAATGTTCTGTTTGGAAAAGGTGAGTGGAGCTGGGGCTGGTGGCAGCGCGGGTGGAATTTGTTTTTCCACGGTGGAAAGTGATCTGCCACTCTTGGGAATGCTTCCCCAACACCAACTGCAAAAACATCCATGTTGCCAGTTGCCTTTAGGGATAATATTGTGACTGCATTTAAACTGGGAGAAACCACTCCATCAGTCAAAGGAGGATTTCAGGGGATACGACCTTGAGTAATGTTCTGGCTTAGTGAAAACTGTGCATTTAATCATTAATAATATTTTGCGCTATCCATTTTTTTTTATTTATTTATTTTTTATTCAAAGCAGACTTTGTCAGCCGGGGGAGCAAAACCCTCTCTCATGTTCCATCTTTCTCCATTTTAGCGCAAGCAAGAGGAATCTCTATGAAAATACCCCGTGTTTGCCAAAATTGCAAAGATAACATTCCTGAGAGTGAGGCTGGATTCACCTGAGGTCTCTTCAGCTTCTAGAATGGTGAAATTTGCAGTCTCAGCAGCTTGGACAGCAAAACAGGGCTGAGAACGAGGGAATTTTTCCCTCCTGGAAATGCCTCGTGGGTCTGGCTGAGAGAGCTTTCTGTGGTTAATATTTCATGGAGATGCAGCACAAGGGAGACTCCTGCACTGCTCCCAAAGAACTGCTCCACCTGAGCATTTCACAGCTCCCTGGGAGAATTCCATCAGCTGGAATGGTGGGAAATGATGGAATTGGTGACCTGGGAGACTGAAGCCACTCCTGTCCCATCCCAGGGGATGCTTTCCCACCTCTTGGAGGATGGCTGGGTCCTTGTGGGCTGCAGCACAGGGAGATTCATGCACAGACCCACCTGCAAGTGGTTTATTTTTTTGTTGAGGTCATGGAACTTGACCCACCAAGCTCCTTGGCCTCGCTTGGTCATTAATTCACCCGTTGGCTTTGCTCTCGTTGGATCCCCTGCGTCGTGTTCCACTGTTTGACACCCAAACAGCTGCTGCCTTTTCCTTCAGAGCCTTGGAAAAGGCAACATATAAATAGGAAATAACATCCCTAAAGGTTGGATGCACAGTAGCACACACAAGTCCACGTCCAACCCATTTTCCTCCGGCACAGAAACCCCTCAAACACACGTCCCGCTGCCTCCGGCAATCCCGGGATTCCCCGGAGCACCAGAGCCCAGCCCAGCAGGGTAAGTGATCAGTCCAGATTCCATGAAAGATGAGTCCCTGTGGGAGTTTGGTTCCTCTATTTTTCATGCCATTCCGCTGCAGCCAGATTTATGTGTCAGGAAAAACATACAAACGGGATCCGATTTACTCGCACGAGTTCCTGTTGGGTTTGATTTATGTTTGGGTAAATAAAGACATATGTCTGGGAGGGCTCGGGCTCTGGCTGCCTTTCTCCTCATGGATCTCAGGCTAATTTATCAGCCTCTTTCTTTGCCGCACTCCTGTTTGTGAGGCTGTGCAAAAAAGGCAATGCTGCCTGCAGGGAACGCCGTGGACAATTTGAGGTTTAATTTTGGAATTGTTTTGCACTCAAATTTGCTCTTCTGTCAACCTTTAGCTGCCCATCCTGAAAGAACTTCACAGAGACTCCCTAAACCGTGATCTGCAGGGAAAGGGACAGCCCTGCTTGTTGTTTTCTAAGCCATGTGGCAAATTAATTATCCAGGGAGGCCAAAAAGTCCCGGTGGGTCAAGGTCTGTGATTTCAAAAAGGCTGAAAGTCCCATGGTTACAACCCCTAATTAACCACCTCACCATCAACCAGCTGTAGCTGTTCCAGGCACAACCTAAAGAAGCAAATCTTGCTCTATTTCAAAAACTGAGTTTTGAAATAAAGAAATGCAATGATTTTATTGACAGTTTTTTAACAGAGGCTGGCAGGATCTCCTCCCTCTTGGACATACCCTGGAACTCACCTGAAAGATGGGAAGAGTTTCCACCCAGCTGTCAAGTTTATCGAGTTTTGTGGGAGTTGGTTTAAATAGATTTTGGGGCGTTTTGAAAGCTCTTTTAAACTTATTTATTTTGAATAGGATTGAAATTTAGAACAGCGCTTTTGTTTTAAGCTGCCTTGGCATTTGGTTTGCAGGAATGGGATGGGATGGGATGGGATGGGATGGGATGGGATGGGATGGGATGGGATGGGATGTCACTTTCAATAATAGCTCCAAGTTGGGTGTAATTTAGAGTAGAACCTCCTGTGGGACAGCAGCACAGGATGTATCAGCAAAGGGATTCAGGAAGGGCACTGTAGCATCTCACAGATGGAAATAAGGCAGGAAATCATTCATTCGATCCTTTAATTGAAAATTTGGATCCATACTTATTAAATATTCTTCCTGGAGACTGAAAACTTCCAAACGGAAATCACGATTTCTGCACGAAGTCAAAATAGTTGAATTTTTAATGTTAGATGCTAACGAGAACCTGAGTTCCAAACAAGGAGAAAGCCAAAGAATTTTCAGGAATTATCTAATCAATCCTCTCTAGTAATGAGCACGTTTAGGGAATCGGCATCTGCTCATGGGTAATTCATGAACAGGAACTCAGACAACTCCTTTAATGTGAATTTCTGTATGAATTATTCACTGAGCTTTATGTCTTGTGGCACATAGTCCCTGTTTTTGGGGGGAAAAAGGGGATGTAGACACGGATTCCAGGGATACTCAGGGTCTCAATCTCCTTTGCTTCCCTGTGAGAGTGGGGGATGAGGAGCAAGTGCTCACTCACAGACTCTTTCCTCAAGTTCCCTCACCTGGAACTTGGCTCGATGACACCACTCTGGGCTCTTCCCAAAATGATTCCAGCCTCATAAATTCAATAAAATACTCATCCCTGCAGTGGGATCGACACAATGGGACGAGAAGATGGGGCCCTGAGGGGGAGTAACCACTGGTTTTATGGCAAATGTCCGTGAGAAATAACAAAGGTAGCAATGAGAAAACAGAGGGGGAAGAAATGAGGTGCATTTAGTGCTTCTTTTGCGTATTTGTGTTACAATAATCTCCAAACAAGATTCCTGGCAATTTATAAACGACAAAAGACTTAATTAACCTTGAACTATTAATCTTGAAGAGCATTAATGCTGCTGAGAGCAGCATTTGGTGCCTGCCCATCTGCCACCCACCCTTTTGCCATCCTGGTGGGCAAAAATAACTCCACACCACCCCTAACACCGTGTTTTGGCGCACAGACCATTCCCTGCAAGCCCAGGGTGGAAATGCTGAATTTATCCCTTTTCCTTTCTCCTCCTGGGCTGCTGGATGTGATCTCGAATTGCCAAATGATCTCCAGGGCCGTTGGACACCAGGCTCACATCCAGGTTTGGGGGTTAAGCTGGGCTAAGGAATATCCCAGATCCCACCGGCAGAAAAATTATTGGATGTCAGCAGTGAGAATTCCTTGGGTAGCAAAGTTTATTTGCTGTGACACCAAATCCGAGTCGTCCTCAGGATTCATCCAGAAAATCTTTCATGGGTTTGGCATGGAGGAATCCATACGGAACACCTGGTGTGTTCCTGTTCTTACAGGACAGAATCCAACCCCCAAATACTCCAGGAGTTCAGGCCTAGGGGATTTTCCATCTCAGCATTCCCTCATTTATTAAATGATATTTCCTTGGACCTGGTCCTGGTGGATTTGGCTCCATGGTGGAGGCTCCAAGCAGTGCTGGTGGCACTGGAACACCTCTTTTCCTCACCTCTAGGGAGTACAGGACAGGGAATTTCGGGATACCAACACCAAAAATTACGGCATCGCTTGATATTTTGTGCGTTTCCAACACGCCCTCAGTTGTGGCCTCTCCATTTTGCCCACTGGAAAAAGCCTCCTTTTAATCCTCTGGAGAGAGCTGGGAGGAAACATTTCCCTCAGGCAGTCCCTGTCATGTGCAGTGCCAAAAGGGAAGCAGGAGAAATAGAAGGAAGTCGCAATGATAATACCAAAATAATCCTGCCACATGGTAAAGCCATTACCCCCTTCTGCCTCCATCCCCAGATGTGCCGTGTTTGAAGAGAGATTCATGGTTACATAATGAATCAGGAGGGAAAGGATGTGAGCCACGAGGATGATGTAAGGAAAGGAGTAAAAAGTAAGGAAAAAAAGAAAAAAAAGAGACAAAAAAGAGAGGAGATTGCTGAAGTCTGTTGGAAGGGAAGGAGGAAGCCTCAGTGCAGCGTTCTGGAAGTCTCCCATCAGTCAGATGAGCGGATTGCTGCAGCAGGGAGGAGGAAAATCAAGAGCGTGTGAGGCCATTGAGGAGAGGAATGAGCAGCACGGCAGCAAATCAAAGAGCTGCTGGAAATCCAGATCGGCAAAGGAGGAATTTTCAGGCAGTCTCTTAAAAAACAGCAAAATGCAGTTTTTAGTTGGATCACCAGGACGTGTGGAGTTCAAGCTGTTATCAGAGGAATTAGACAAAAATAGAGTGGGATCCAGTAGCTCCAAATGAAGAAATGGGGCAAATTTGGCTGGGAGACCCTTCCACAAACAGGATTTATGACTTAGGAGAAGGGAGACCTTTGGCTAAATCTCCTGAATGTTTCATTTCCTCCAAACCCTCCTAAACTTTCATTTGAGGGGCAAATATTGGCAAACGCCTGAGGGGAGGGAGCCGCTGTAACATTTTTAAATCACATTTTTAAATCACATTTTTCTCCCCACTTCCAGCAAAGCTGTGGAACTATTTCTGAACGAGCGGAAAGCGAACACAAACCCTGCCCACAAGGAGGAAAATCAAACCCTCAGCTCAGCTTTAGGAGCAGCTCTGATGATCCCCTGTATCTCTATTAGCAGAAGTTGGGCTCGGAGCAGTGTGCAAATGGTTTCTCCCAGCGACAGGTGTCTTTGATTATTCCTGCAGCATTTCCAGCACTTCTCATCCACAGCGTGGATATTTCCTCAGTGGAGGGCCCTGAGCCGTGAAAAGGAGCATAAATCTCTTGTTTTGGGGATGAAGAGCCCACAGGAGAGGTTTTTGTTCTCCATGAAAAATCGGCCGGGGTGCAGAGGTCCAGCAGAAGCAAAGATATTCCAAAGGCCAGGCTGAGGGTGAGGGTGCAAGAGGAACCTCTTTGCCCGGCTTCTGGGGGGAGCTGAGCTGCACCTGCCTCTTTTGGGTCCCCCAGGAGCTGTTCCCGTGCCAGACACGGAGTTCCCTGTGCCCTGGCCACACGCATTCCCTGCTCCTGAGGATGCCAGGATGGATGGGCACGGCACCAGCTGGGGCTGGATCCAGAACTGGGGAACAAAGCGGGATTTAGCTCCCAGCAACCAAGGAGCTGCCAGGTCGACACTGGGCTTTGTGTCTGCTGAGGATGGAAAGTCTCATCCTTTGGCCTCACAAGGGGCAGGGAGGGTTCAGAGAGGGAGGAGAAGCTGGAGGAAATGGGTTCCAACCCGATGCTGCAAGAGAGGAAAGAGCAGAAATGAGGAGCGCTGAGAAAAATCGCAGATATTTAATGGATTATTCGGGTTTGGGGTTTTGTTGTATTCCATATTGTAGGGGGATTCTCTCAACAGCCTAAACCTGGGCTCTTGAGTTGAAGTTATGCAGAAAGCAAAGCTGACACTGCTGAACATCATCTGAAGGGCTCAGTGGGAGCCTGACTCAGGGCTCATTGCTGTGGCAAGGAATTACGAAACATGGGATGATTGGGTTACATTTTCCTGGAAGGAGCCAGCCTGGAGAACAACAGGGAGCAAAAGTATTACTGGAATAATAATAAAAAACCCCAAAAAAAACCCCAATTATTTTTAGCACGGTAGAATATCTGTTAACAAATGATTATTCTCTTATCTGTGGCAGTGCTGGCTGTTGGGACAAACCCCTTCCTTAAGAGAAGGGACGAATAAAAACGGAAAAAAGTGACTTTTAAATTCGTATTTCTTCTGTTTTCAATGGCCAACATTAAACTCCCCCTCTCCAAGCTCCAGACCTCCCCGACATCTCATCAGCTGTGCAAGGAGATAAATCCTGGCATCCAGCTCGAGTTTCCAGCCTGTTCCTACCCGTTCTGATATTGAAATCCATTCCCTGGCCACAAAACAGCCGAGGGAGCTGTGGGAGCAGGATCCAGGAACTGGGTAATGGATACAGGGATGAAAGGGAAAGCACAGGGGGAGGATGCTCTGCTGTGAACCAAACGTGCTCCAAGTGCTCCTTTTCCTCCTCCTCTTTGCTGAAAAACCCAGCAAGCTGCGGCATCTCAGGGTGAATTAATCTGGGATTAATTTTGGGGGTGGAAATCAGAGCAGAATCGTTTCCTTTCGCAGAAAAGGGCAGGAGTTCTACGCTTCCAGAACAGTCGCTTTTGTAAGTTAGAAAAGAAGATGCCACATTGCAAAATAAGAGCAAAAAAAGAGACTTTTTCTTTATGGAAAAGCCACCTCTCCGTGGTGAGAAAGTTTCAATGAGATTTCGAAAATCCCTGATTATTTTTAGTAGAAAATGATCACCTCCACATCCATCTCCAATGAAAGTGATGGGAAAATCAATGCCTCAGGTTTGAAAGAGCGAGTCTATACAAAGAAATCGACTTATTCTTTTGCCAATCCGATTTTGTGTCCTATATTAATTTTCTAGCATGTATTTGATATCCAGCACCGTATTTTGCCTCACTAACCACTCCTTCAGATGTATTTCAGTATTAAATACAGTAATACCCTGCAAATAAATTCCTAGAAAGAGTTGAAGTCAGTTAAAATTTTTTACAAAGTCCCTCAAAGGTCTGTGGTTTAAAACTGAATTCATGATACAGGGATGAATTATTACTGTAACAGTTATTTCACCTTTGTTAACTTTGTGATTTTCTCCTGCTGAACAATTCCAGCCCAGGATAAACTCAAGAAATTACAAATTTCTTTTTCCAATGGATGTCAAATCTTCTGGTTCTCTGCCCAAAAAGGATTCCAGGGAGTTCAGATGTGCTGCACAGCTCAGGAATGGCAAGTAGAGGGTGGATCAAAAAGAACCTCATAAACCAAACTTTCAACTCACAGGGTGAGACCAGCAAAATCAAATTTAGGAGCTGACGAAACCGTGGCAAATTTCAGAAAATTGTGACAAAATTAGGGAACAAATTTTAGTGCATAAAAAAGAATGGGTTTATAACTGGCTTTGGGAATCTTACCTTAACTAGGCCAGTTCAAATTTCTCCCCAGTACTCTGCAACCACCCTCTGCACTGGATTGTGTCCCACTGCTGGGTTGGATGCCTTGCTCAGCAAATTGCTGGGCCTCAGCCCAAAAAGGGGGAAAGTCCTGAGAGGAATATGAGGTGGGAAGGCGAGTGAAGGGAGACCTACAGCTCTCGAGCGCTGAGTGGGAACCAGCCTCGTTTTCTCCTCCAGGCACATTGTCTGGAAGGCTCTGAGGAGGCAAAACCAGGCCAGATTTTCCAGCTTTAGCTCCGATAATCACCAAACACCTGCTCCATCCACGTGGAAGGGAGCGCTGGACAAGGTCTGAGCACATCTGGTTTCACTCAGCGGCTCTGGAGGGTTTGACATCCTATAGGGTTTGACAGAGCAGAGAGTCCAGCGAGTCCTCCAGACAGACAGGCCCAGTTTGTTCCTTTGGACTGGATTTTACCTGGCTGGGCTGATTAGTTTCATAAAACCCTAATTAGAACCAGCTCTTCACGTCAAATGCAATGACATTAAGTGGAATGCAATGACATGAAGTTGAAAACGAGGTGAAATGTATTTACACTGGAGGAATATCTGGAGGAAAGAATGGGTCTACAAAAGCTTCTCTCTGTATCTGATTTTAAGTCAACTGAACCTGTCTGAAAGCATCAGCTGCCTCTATCAATCTTCCCTCTCCACGAGAACTACTCTGGAAGTCCAATGTGCTACAGGATGGACCTCGAGTTAGCAGAGCTATTAGGGAAAAATGAGTTATTTCAGTGGGATACTCCAAGGCAATCACAGCAAATGTTCCTCAGGGTGGAATCTGCAGCGAGGGAAAATTTAAGGACAATTTAAGTTCTCGTCAGATAAAAATCTTGGTGTAAATCTGACAAAGAGCAGCCTTCAGGGAAGCAGGAGCCTGCCTGTTTATCTGTCTGTCTTGTTCCTCAAGAGTCTCAGGAATGAAGGCATTGCGTGATCCTTTCTGGCTCATTGTGATCAGGCCTCATTATCCTTTCTCTGCCCCAAACCACAGCAAGAAATTAACCTGAATATTGGCAAGGCATCCCCCATTCTTCCCTCAAACCCAAATAAAATATCCCCATCCCTTTATTCACCAGCACATACATTTGATGGCGTTTTCTTTTCCTATTTGTAGAGCTACTCGAGGATATTGGTTCTTCCATTTAACCACAGGGGCCCTGGAACAATCTTTAATGCATTTAGGATGTGGTCATATTTTAGGATGTTTTAGAGGATAAAATCACACTTGAGGGCTGTTTAAGCCCTTGAAAAAGTGCAGTGGAGCCCGTTGGATGGGCTGCCAATCCCATAAGTGTCCCTCCTGCTGGCCCTGGGGCTGGGAGGGTTGGGGCAGGGCTGGGAGGATTATTCTGCTGTGAGTTCACCTGTTTACCCAGGCTGTTATTTATTGAAGATCAAATTGACTGAAAATCACTCCCGACAGAGAGCTGGCAAGGGATGACATTATGAGGAGAGCAGAGCTGGGGGTTTAGAGCCTCAGTTATCTGTGATTTAGGGATCATTAGGATCTCTTTAAAATTCTTGCAGCCGGCCAAAAAAACTAAAATTAAAGGCAGGCTGTGTCTTATATTAAACAATTTGGGAATAGAGAAGAGACACTGTTCTGCTGGGTTAAACCTTTTGTTTGACATCTTTAAATTCCTTTAATCTTTTCGAGCTTGATTTTGCCAGTTTGAGTGTGTGAGGGGAAGGCTTATTTGTGATGGGGGAAATATTCCTGTGAGTAAATTCTCTACGATTTTTATCACTGTATTTACTCTTATTTTGTCTTCCAACTGGAGACCAGGTTATAACTGAGGAAAACTGCCACATATCCCATGCCCCCAGCTCTGGGTGTCTGAACCAGCTCTATGGACAAAGGGAGACTCCAAGGGTTGAATTTTGCACTTGAAAGGCATCGGATTGAATGAAAACACTTTTGCTGTTTCGAGTGCAGTTGATTTTTAGCGTGGTTGCAGGTAGGACACTTTAAACTGCCTATTCTTGTTCGTAGGGAGGTTTCACAGCTATTTAGGAGTGAAAGGAACAGGTTGAATCCTGTGAAAGCAGTCTCTAGCTCCATTTTCAACAATTTCCAAGTTGGTGTGGGCAACAAATCTCTTCAGACTGCAGGTTTGTGCTCTTGGAGGGCAGCAGGAACAGGAAAAGCAGGAGTTCCACCTGAGAAAAGCCCCGCTCTTGTTAAGCAAAGCCCCTCAGTTTCCGGGAGCAGTCGGGTTTAGCCAAACCTGAGGTCCACCAGATTGATTTTTTTCCCTCCTTTTGCTTTGTTTTATTTGAGCAGAGCATTTCTTCCCCTCCTGTTTATCCCCTCGGACAACTCCAGGAAAAAGCCCACTTGCACCCCTCGACCTTTCTCCTCCCCGACTGACAATTCCCTTCCTCAGCCTCCAGGCATGGCTTTTTTTGGGAGTGCCTTATTTAGACCACATGAGCGGCATTCCGAGCTTTCCAGTAGCCTCCCAGCCCCACGGAGGATTTATTTACATTGCATAAAATTAGAGGAAATGAAGGGGGATGTGTTTGAACAGAGAGCAACAACCTCATTCCGCTTGTTATAAACTCCCCTCATGGAAGGATTTCAGTCAATATCAGCTTGGGGCAGGGAGGGGAACAAACTCCACTCCTGGGCATTTCCAGGGTAATGGGGAATGATGCCTGGCAATAAAACACACTCAGCAGCTCTCTAAACAAAATTATTTGGTGGATTTCAAGTGATTTTTGCCATTCCATACCATGAATCCAGGCTGAGTTCTTGGCTTCCTGTCTCACCAAAGGATGTCCCACAGAGGAGGCCGTTCGGGTGAAGGAAAGGAAGAATTTCTTATTAAATGAAATATATTCTATGTTTAAAAAGGTGTTTGTACATGGGGGAAGGAGGAAAGGTTCCACTGAAGGTGACACAGATGGGGGTCCATAAATAAAACATTTTTACAAATTACAAAATTATTAAATTCCATTTATTTGGTTGTTTGTACAAATTAAAAATTAACTGAAGTCAATTAATTTTGTTTGCATTGGTACCGACACTCATTCTCTGAGTGCAGAAAATTCCTCAACTCAGGATTTTCTGAGCCTGTATTTGAATGCCTTTCTGGCTTCACTCTGCATCCCAAAGGCAAAGGGAAATGGAATAACCACAAAAGGAGGTTGATCAGATCCAGGTCTGTGTCACGGAAAAGAATCCCAAAAATTTAGGATTAAATCAGTTAATTACAAAAAAAAAAACCCAAAAAAATTGTTAAAGCATGATAGTGTGAAGAAGTTTTTTCTAGAGCGAATAATTACAGACTCCAAGATGGATCTGGGTAGGGAACCCAGACAGGAAAAACATGGAATAAATTCCAGACACCCACAGCAGCATTAAGGGTAATCTAGAGCACATCTGCAGCCCTGGTGCCAGAGTTACTCCAAAACACAGTGATGGCCATCGTGGTTGGTGCCCACCTAAATTTGCCACTGCCAAATTTCACCCCGGTGTCAGGGCTGGGCCATCCTGAGTTTGGACGTGCCCATCATCATCCAACTTTTAGAAATCCGTAAGGAAGTGACTGCACTTCCTGGAGCTACTGAATGTTCCACCAAAACCTGCTCAGATCACTGTGGAATTGCTTCTTAGGAATCCATTCCCACATTTCAGGTTTTATTCCTGGGACAGGACAGTGACCAATTCCTCTTCGAACCAACTCTGCTTTTAAGGATAATTTGCAAACACAATCAGAAAAAATTGTCCAGAGCACTGAACAATTTGAATCAAATTATTACAGGCTACGACCTCCTCCGGTGTTAAATTTCCATAAATCTGTATATGGAATTCTCTCTCATCTATATATATATGAGTTATGTATACGACTCTCCCATATATAGATTTGAATCTCTATATATGAACTGAGTCAAATATATATAAGAAAAAAATAAGGAGGAATGGCACTTCTCCCTCTTTCAGACATCCAGCTGGAATTCCCTTCAAAACACCTATTTTTTCAAAAGCAGAGGCTCCAAATTTTCTGAAATCAGCCTTTTCTAGCTACGTTTAAACACATCGAAATCACCATTCTTCCCTCCTTCTCTCTTTAAACCAAAAAGCTTCAGAAGACCCCATGGATTTATAAGCCCATTGGAAGGGCGGCCATGGAGGCTGCAGAAAAAAGTTCGAAATGGGATGGAAGGAGAAGATTAAAATATTCAAAACGGATATCAACTAACAGCAAAGCATAAAAAAATAAAGAAAATAACCTTTCTCGTCCAGGGGTAGATAAAGACAGGGCCAGCTTTGGTTTCCTGGCAGTGCTTGAGAGGGAAAAGGAAGAGAAGTCCCAAACCGCAGATGATCAACAAGGATGGGGATTCTGAAAAGGACTTATTTATTTGTAAACCCTCTACAGACGCAAAAAGCGTTTTCTGCTAATGACTGGGAATTTGAACAGCTTTTTTTTTGGAAAAATAAAACAAATAAATATCCCTGTGCACCGTCAAGGCTGCTCTCATCAGCATAAACCGCTATTCAGTAGCTCGAGCGATACCTCGCGTTCAAGGTCAAGCCAGCCCTCCGTGAAAACAAACAATTTCTCATCAGCCTTTCCAGCAGGAGCAGCTGAGAACAACAGATCAGATGTGCAGGGAAAACGTTGGAAAATTGGGGAAAAACGTTGGAAAATTGGAAAACAACATTGGAAAATTGGGGGGGGAAAAACGTCAGCACAAATATTCGGCCTCCGCGAGACGCCGTTTGCTGGCTTTTCCTGAGATGCAATTTCCCCTTTTCCCCTGGGATCCTTTGGAGGCTGCAGCTCTGCGGGGCTGGAGGCAGGAAGCCTCAGGAAGTGGCTGGGAGCCTGTGGTGATGTAACTGTCACATTGCCCCAGGCCTGGCTCTGTTGATATTAGCCCGGGCTAATCACCGCGCTAATTGGGCGGCCACGACGCGGAGCAGCTCGGCTTTCACTTCAACTGCTCACCCAAATGAGGTTTGACTCAAATGTAATACTTTATATCAACACACGGGATGGCTGTAAAAATAATTCCACATGTGCTGGTGCCTCTTTTTAATAAGTGTCTTCCTCAATTTTCCCTGCTGGATGAGGCACTCGAATGTACACGTAATTAAGGTTATTTAAGGGATATCAATTGAAAAATGCACCCGCAGGAGGCTGAACATGACTGATGGAGCTCCCAGTGCAGCTCCCAAAAGTCAGCTGCCAGAATTTCCTGCAGCACTTCTACAATTTGATCTTCCCCACATTGCCCCGGACAGGAATAACCTGGAAATCTCTTGTTTTGCTCTTTCTGACGTCGTTCGCCTCGGTACAAAATGGGTTTGGAATGGGAGATTTATGGTTTGGTAGCGATTTCTGTGGGAATCATTGGGGATAAAAAAAGCACAAAACACAGAAAAGCAGAGCTGGGCTGGTTTTGTGCAACACTTCTCTGCTCAGAACCGATCGGAGAGTCCTTCGGAGCTCCAGGACAAAAGTGTGCCCAAAGCAAGATGGAAAGACACTGGGAGGAGACCTACTGCAGCAGAATTTTCATGGATTCATGGAGCATTTTGGGGTTGGAAGTGGCCTTTAAAGGCCACCTGGTCCATTCCCAAGAACATCTTCCACTGGACCAGGATGCTCCATCCACCCTGACCTTGAACATTCCCAGGGATGGAGCAGCCACCACCTCTCTGAGCAACCTGTGCCTGTGTTTTACCACTCCCATTTTAAAATATTCTTCCTTATATCCAGTCTAAATCTATCCCAATTTAGTTTAAAACCATTCCCCCTTGTCTTAGGCCCTGCTAAAATTTTCCCTCATCTTTAATATAAACCCCCTTGAAGAACGGAAATGCCACAGTGAGTTTTCCATGGAGTTTTCCATGTGGTTTTTTGTTGTTATCTTTGTGCTCTGTCAAATTTTCCCAGTGTTCCTCAAAGGAGAGGTGCTTCCAGCACAGGAGATAACACATAAAAACATTAATTTAATGCCTGATTACGCCGGGGATGCTTTGAGGCTGCATCACCCTGTGCTCAGAGATGTCACAGAACACGGAACGCTGGAATTCCAGCATTCCAGCCTTCACCATTCCATGGACAGATGATGGAATCAGCCTCCTCACAGAGAGGCAGCAATTTTATGGCAGTGGATGCTTCCCATGTTTCTACTCCGGAGCTTTAATCTCAGCAGGGCTCTGTCCACCAGGGAGCCTGTAAATGGTTTGACAATGAAGAAAATCCAATGTGTGCTTTGTCCAGCATCAAAAAACCCTATAAAAATTCCCAAATCCAGTGATAAACTACTGGTCTTGGAGTGGATCAGTTAATATTTGTATCAAGGCAGCACAGAGCAATGCACTGAGCACTGGAAAAGGAGATTTGGGTCCTTCCACAAGGCATAAAACCAAATTCCTGTTGCTGTTTTTATAATTCTGCTGCTTGTGGCAGCCCAGCACCCCCACGATGAAGGCACAGAGCACCCACCTCGTGCTGTGATGTCGTTTGGTGGCTGAGGCACCTGGAAAAGGCTCTTCTGACTTGTCAGACTGGTCTTGATAAGGCAGAAGGAGTTTCCAACATAAAACAATACCAAGAAAGAGAAGAGCAACTCCCTTCTCCTTCAAAAACGCACACACAGCTGGAGATGTTAAGCAATGCGCAGCAGAGCTTGCTAACAACCTTCTCAAAAGCCTTTTTTTGGTTAAAAACCTAGGAATTATTTGTAAAATATTTTTACTTTTCCTCGCTTCACCTTCTCCACCTTCAAGGTGGCCGATTTTCAATGGAAGGCAAATTCATGGCATTTTGCAGGTGAATCTTTGCTCTGCCATCTGTGGCTCTGTGGGGTTTTACACCCAGATCTTAGGCCAGGCTTTTCTTGGTCAGCAGAACATCTGAGCTGGACCTGAGAAAACGTCTCAGGATGGAGAGAAGTCCCCGCCGACACGTTCCTGTCTCACTGCAGCTCCATTTGCATCCAAGTGCTTCCCTTCTCTGCAAAGTTGTCATAAAAATCATTAAGAGCCTCGAACAGATGTGACCTGAAAGAGCAACTTGATGGAGGGGGAAAAAAAAAAAGAAGAGGTGGGGAATATAAAATAGCCTGTGGTGAAAATAACAGCAGGAAAACATTATAAAATCAGAGCCATAGCTGGCCAGCTTCCTCCTGGTTATTGCTTTCTCTTTCAAGGGCCCGTCCTTGAGAGCGCTGATTTTTGGGGCTGATTTTGGGAGGGCAATTTTAACACTCAGCTGTTCTAACGAAACAAAGCTGCTCCAAGGAGCTGTGATAAGACGGGGCTCCAAGAACATCCTGGGATTTAAACAGAGGTGTCAAGGAAATCTTATCCTTTGTGATTTTTGTTGTGGCGTGATCACAGCACCCTGACTGCTTGTGAAGGGGTTTTTTTTGATGTCAAAGGCTCTGCAAACTCCTGGCACAGGAGTTTGGGTTTATTTAGAAATAATCTAAATTAAAAAAACAACAAAGAGTTGCTCGGTGTAGCCCTGTGGCGAGGCTGGAGCTCAGAGACCCAGCTCAGCCCCCTGGGCCAAGCACCCCAAGCTCCCGTGGCACTCGGGAGAACCTCAGGAAATGGAGAGAGACCAGGATTCTGGAAAAGAGCCATGAAAAGATTAAAATATGAAACATACAAGGAGCGAGTCTAAATTGTAGCAGGATTTGCAAATTGCCAGCACCTCTTCCCCACTCCCAGGGCTCCGCTGCTTCCAGCCACCGAGGAAAGCTGGGATTCTGCCTCAGCTGGGATGTTTGGATTCAGTGCATTAGGCTGGATTAGGCTCAGAAATAATCTTTTGGATAGGAGAACAAATTCTCCAGCGTGTCTGGTAAGATCTGGATGCAGACACGGCTGTCCTGAATTGGCTGGAACTTCAGCGAGGTGTTGGGAGTGAAATAAGAAATCTGCTGGGCCTGCTGCGGGGGACAGCGCTCAAGCTCCAAACTGATCTCACTGTTTTCCTTACAAGGCATTAATATTTTTTTGCAGCTGATGTGATATTCAGAGCAATGCAATGGAGAAAAAAGTGTTTGAAAGTCTCAAGTATTTGAGAGTCTCAAGTATTTGAGAGCCTTCTGAAAGGAAATGATGCTCGGGTGGTGAGGTCTGTGCCAGACATGGGGAGTGGACAACAAACACCTTGGGCTTGTTCTAAACAGCAAGGCGAAAAAGAGAATGGATACTCTGAATTTTGGAACCCATCAGCAGGAGTTGCACTTTATCCCACGCTGGCAACAGGTTTTTCAGAGCCTTTTCATTCTATTCCCAGCCTGGCTCTGGGGCTGCCTTTTGCAGTGGAAGCCTGGTTTGCCAAAGCCATTTTCTCCAGGATTTTTAACTTTGGATTGTCTTCTCCTGCTCCCTGAGAGCTGAAATGCCAAGGAGCTGTGCACGAGGAGGGTCTGACTCTGCCCCACATTTATCACTGCAGAAATCTTCCACTCCTCCACAGATCTGACAATTCCTGTCCGGTGAGATCTGCAGATATCGGAGAAATCCTTTCCTCTTTCAGCACCACTGTGGGTCAGTCCTGTCTGGTCGGTTGCCTTTTCTCTCCTTATTCCATCACCTGACACAACTCCCCTTTCCCAACAGCACTTTTCCCTGCTCTTTATCAGACTTCCCTGGTCCTGGTGATGCTGGAATTAGAACTGGACTAAAATTCCAGTGCGGGGAGTCAGGCTGCTCCTGCAGCCGCAGGTTTTGGCACCTCAGCTCTGCTTTGCACGGCGAGAACAGCCCGGATCCAGCCTGGAAGCAGCGCTTTGTGTCAGGGCTCTGCCCCGCGTGGATCCAGCAGAATGAATTTGGGGTTAAAGCGAGCATCCAGTGGATCCCTCAGGATCTGCCTCTGCCCTGAAACCGGAGCTGAAGTCAGCCCCTGCTTATCTGATGCATATTGAGCATCAAGCAAAACTCCCTGCAGGATCCGACCCCCCATCTGCCCGCTCAGGGCTTTCCTGGAGCTCTCCCGGCTGCAGCAGGGTTCATTCCCGGTCCCGGGGGAATCCTTCCCGAGTATTTCATGTGCAAGCGAGCGAGCCCTGCCCGGCCTGGGGGAGCTCAGCCACGGAGCCCGGGCAGGGTTTCCAGCCCGGCAGGGAACTTCCCTGTGTCAGGAGGGAGCAGAGGGGGCTGTGTTGTTGTACCACCAGCGCTGGGGGAATATTGTTTTGTTTTTGGAAGCGATGGCTAAAGCAGATGTTGGGGGCGAGCTGGCGTTTCGGAGCCTGCGGCAGGCAGGAATTATCCTGCAGGATGAAAAGTGACCTCCGGCCAGCGCTGATGCCTTTAATCCGGAGCTTTGTGCGCTGCTATCGGCTCCTGATCAGCTTGAAATCCCCTCCCTCCCACTCAGCCTTTCCCTTTCCCCGGAAAGCTCGGCTTAACAGGGCTCGGTGCCTCCCTCCCGAGGAGCTCCATCACCTCCAGCTTCTCCCTCTGACTGCAGAAACACCAAAGAGAAACTTTCAGCAACTTTCCCGTCCTATAAAACCCCTAAATCCGTACTGAAAAAACCCCAGCACGTTGTCTCAGACTCATATTTTAGCACTGAGCTTGCCAAGTCCATGTCGCAATTTTTTAAGTCAGCATCTCAAGCAAGGATAAATCTTCCCGTGCCCATCCTTGAAATACCTGAACCTGGAGAGCCAAAGTCTGTCCCTCACGTGGTGATTTCGGCACAAATTCCCTGCTTTAAATTCTCCCTGGAGAGCCAAAGTCTGTCCCTCACGTGGTGATTTCGGCACAAATTCCCTGCTTTAAATTCTCCCTGGAGAGCCAAAGTCTGTCCCTCACGTGGTGATTTCGGCACAAATTCCATGCTTTAAATTCTACCTATCTACACCGGGGTTTTGGAAGGGTTTATATCCCGTTAAAACCGGCAGAATCTGACTGTTCCAGCTTTTCCACCCAAATTTGACCAAAGCAGTTGAAACCAGATGGGTTCCCTGCTCGCGGCTCGTCTCAGGTGAGGTGGCAGAGAAAAGTGAGCTCAGATAAAAGGTCTGACCATGATTCTGCTCCACCCCAGGAGCAGCCTGACAAAAGACTCACCATGAATTAAAACACACCCAGGACGGTCTCACGCTTTAATTATTGATTATATTAATTATGGATTCTCAGAGAGTCACTGAAGCCCAGCTAAAGCTTTCCCTACGTTTGTTACGTGAAGGAGCTCAAACTGAAAAGGGTCTTTGCTCCAGGGGGAGCAAAACTCCAAAACCCTGTGGAAAGCGGACGTGTGGAAGCGCTCGGAGCCCCGCGCTGCAGAATCCCGGTGTTCCCAAAGAGGGCACTGATGCTCTGCACAGCGCACGGGGACAGCCGAGAAATCCTTGGCCAGGCATAAATCTCCGCAGAGAAATCTGTCTTAGCACGTCCACCTCAGGAAAAGGGGAATTATTACACTTAATTAAAGTGTATTGACACCACATGTGGCCCCACCTCTCGCTTTGGGCTTTATTAATGACAGCAAAGCTGCGGGCTCGGGCAGGGGGTGGCTGGGGGTGGACAGGACCCCCTGACTGCCCCCAACCACTTTCAACAAGCCTCATTTCTGCCTCTGAGTTCCATTTCCGAGTCAATATCTCGGCTCCCTGACTGGGCTGGCCGAGGGGATCAGCGCAGCTCTGTGTGCTGCTCGCTGCTCACGCTCCTGGAGCCGTGATGGGCTGTTCTGCGCGTTTATCCACAGGAAGAGCTCGGGAAGCTGCTCCTTTTGGGGTGCTGGGTGGTGGTGTTCTGGTTTTGTGGGAGAGCTGTTTCGATAAAAGCTGTACACTGAATAATTCCTACTCCAGCAGAGATGTGTGTGATGCCTGCACAGACAGATCCGTTTGGCCGCTCGTGATTTGTTTAGTGAGCATCAACAAGGCAGGGAAAACACAATTTTTCATCTAGGAAGGGAAAATTGGGGCATCTCGGGGGTTTTCAGGGTAACCCTGGGAATTTATAGCTGGTCCTGACGGGGGTTAAAATGCTCAGGAAGCAGAGTGGCCATCGCTGAGGTCACGGCTGCCCTCTGGGGGGGGTGAGGTCCTGGCAGAGTTGTTCAGGGAGATAAGGGGCTGTCCAAATAAACAGCAGTGCAAGAGGAGGATCAGGCCCTTTGGAAGAGCCTGGCTCTGCCTCATGCTTTGTTTAATCCTTGGAAGAGGTGGAGGGAATCGTGTGGCCAAAATCCATAACTGGGGAGTCTGCACAGAAAAGCCACGGGAATTCTGCCTTTTTACACCAGTTAAAAACCTGCTCTGGTGGAATTCCACACCTTTTCCCCAGCTGTAGAGCAGTGTTGTGTTGTTCAGTGGAGATTGCCGGGAATTTTTTCCCATCCAATAAGGAAAATCCAGCAAAAAAGGAAGGATTTAATGAACATCCTATTTGGAAACGTGGGGTATGTGCAGGTTTGAGCTGCCCAGTGCTGGAATTAAGGGATCACTGGGGGGTTGGTGCTCTGCAGGAGCAGAATGGGGGGACCAACCCTTAGGAGTTAAAATCCCACCAGGACTCTCCAAACCCCCCCGGGGCACCTTGAGGCCACAGTCCGAGGGTGGGAAGTGACCCCATGCTGCTGGGTACCAACCCCATCACCAGGAGGGAGGTGATGTAAAGCCTTCACCCGTTAGATCAGGAAAAATCAGCCTTTGGGGAATCAGAAATCTGGAATTTTCAGTCCCACCAGCAGTGCAGGGGAAGGCAGGGACATCCATGCAGGGCACAAATCCAGAGCAGGAAAATAGGTGCAGGAAAAAGGGAGCTGAGCCCCCTCTGCACATCCCTACAAGCCCCACACATCCAGGAGCTTGTATTCCCTGGATAATGATTCCCTCGGGAATTATTGAGGAATCCTGAAGCAAACAACAACTCTGCCATCTTCTCTTTGGATTTTTTTAAGAAAATGGAAGAGATGAGCGAGAGGCCGAGCCCGTCTTGGAGGGCTGTTTGAAATTCCCCGTGGTACAAACAAGTCCTGAGGACTCCAACCACTTTAAAACCCCTGAAACTGCAAACCTGTCCTTAGTGGTTTGGGGAGAGCCGAGCCTTTCACCATCTATTCATACCCTGCAGGCTTTGCTTGCTAAAATATCACCCTGGGCACGCTATTTTTGACCCTCGGTCTGGAGCAGAGCAGCAGACAGGCACTGCAGATGGTTATCTGCGGTCGAAAATCCAGAAAATATTGTAAAAGTGTGTAAATCCGAGGAATCTGGACAAATTCCAGCATCAGTAATCCCTTCTCCCAATATTCCTGCTGCTGTTTCAATTGGAAAACCATCCTGGAGTGCTGTTGCAGCCTTGCTGTGTGTAAAAGCCAACGTTTGGCTGCTCTTCTCTCGGGATAATTTGGAAGTTGTTCTGTGAGGAGCTCTGGGATGAAGAGGGCTGCAGAAATATATGATCGTTGTCATTAATTCTGGCACCACTCAAGACCACCAGTATTTAAAATCAATTAACAGGCCTTTTCCTATTATCATTGGCATTTTGTTTGCATCCAGCTAGGACGAGTTAAACTCTCATAAAAGCTAAAAACAATCTATTTTTGGAGGTCATACAGCAGCAGTGAAGGAGAGCTGGTGAATTCTCATTAGACTTTTACTGACAGGAGTTTTCTGGAAATAAGTTCACACGTGGAAGTTTTGGATGGGGGAAAGGGGGAGATGACATCCAGTAAAGTGATTTAACCCTGCTCACTTCACACCCCCAGCTCATCGTGTTTTTCCCTTCAGGTTATCATAAAAATACATCAAAACAAAGTCTGTTCAAAGCTTAAAATACTCCGAGGCAGAGCCTGAATCCTCTCTGGCTTTGGCTCGTGGCAGCCAAGGCGAGGTTGGGTTTCTGTAGCTGTTCCCAGGTCTCTGTCAGCAGAGGGAATTTTGTTCTTTTCCATGGCTCCGTGTTCAGCTTTGTCAGCAGCCAGGACAGGACGGGATTAATGTTTGGGGCAGCAGCTTCCTGAAGGGATGGAGCATCCCCAGCTCTGCCTCTGAGAGCTCTGGAATCTGCATCAGCCCCAAATTCAGCCGCCTGTTCCATGGGAAGTTTTAGCCGAACTCTGTGCTGTGTGGGAGAAGCTCCCAAGTCACCTGGAAACCTCCAGGGATTCGAGGATAAAGCAGAAAAAAGCTTAATCAGTGCTCTGATGCTCAGCATTTCTGAAATAAACCTCAGATAAACGAAAGTAAATCCATTTCCCAACCCAAAATGATAATTAATCCAAGGAATACCACTAATAACTGTTCACAGCAGAGCTTTGGGAGCTCTGCTCTTATCTCCAAGCACACAATCAGCACCTGACCGGGGCAGGATCTGCACATTTCCTATTGCAAGGCAACAAGGAGCGGCTGGAAGCAGCTGGAAATAATTCAGGAGCACCGTGCAGTGAAAAGGAGTTTAGAAACCACACGGTCTCGATGATATTTTCACAGTGCTCCAAGCAATTTACTTCCACCAGTTCAATGGTTTCAAGGCTCTCCAGCTCCAAATCACACCCCCAGCACCAATGCCAGCAGTGGGAAACTCAGAGCATCAGGCCAGGGGAACAACAGCCAAAGGCCTCGAGGAAAGGGCAGGAGATTTAGGAATGGCATCCTGCTGGATTTGAGGGGGATCAACCCAAATCCTGTCCTCTCTGTCAGCGTCTCCCTCAGATGTGTCTCATTATGGAAAATAATTTGCATTTTCTGCCAGTATTGCAAAGCCCACCGGAGCCACCCAGCCCATGGGATCCCTGCCAGTGCTCTCCACCTTGCTGGGGTCCAGAGTGGGAACCCTTTCGTGCCATAAATCACAATTCCATGCGGATTACCAAGGCAAAACTGGGATTGTGAGGAGTCCGTGTAACTCGTGACCCAGGTAAAGCTTTTCTTACCGTGAAAAGCACCTCCAGAAATGGACCACAAACAGAGCAGGAGGGACTGTGCCGATGCACTCCGGGGAATAAATAAATAAATTCCAATTTGATTTGAGCCTTGCATTCCTCTGTGCCTTTCCTCAGGGAGCAGGACACGTTTTGTTTGCATTCCCCTCCAAAATGGTCACTTAGGGTGGGATGGTCAGCTGCAATGAGCATTTTCCCCATCCTTTGACTGAAAGTGAAGGAGAAATGAGGGATTTGGCAGAGTGAAGGTTACCCAAAACTCAAGTTGTTGTTCTGGAGCGATTTTGGGCTCAATGCACTTTGCAATTTTAGCAGGGGCATGGGAGGAAGAGTCAGAGGTGATAAGTAAGGAAAAGGCAGAAAAGCAAACAAAGAGTTTGGCTTGTGGGTGTTATCAGCCCTGGAAATCTGAAGCTGGAGATATTTCAGGGATCTGGACACATCTCAACTTGAGACACTTGAAAATTAAAGGAATATGTAGAGTTACGTATCTAAAATTCGTAATATGTTAAAAAAATTTAAGTCCCCTTCTAAAACTTTGTGTGAAAGTCCCACAGAAGTTCAGGAATTGTTGGAAGGATTGGATGGGGACAACTTTGAGACAGGGGAGGGACAGGGAGAGCCCCACAAGTGCAGAAGCTCTGGAGAGACTGAATTGGGCCAGAAATACAACAATGGAGACGGGAAATAATTCCCTGAGAGTGACATGAGAACAGGACCTTGGAAAGAAAGTAAGGGAACATTTTCTCTTGAGGGGAGAAGGAAAATCTGGAGAGCCTGGGAAGGCAGATGGAGATTTGGAGAATAAAATGGTTTTGCTATAAAAATGTACCTCACGTTACGGCTGCAAAAATTACCAAGTGAGAAAATGAGCAAAAGGCCAGCTCGGAGTGAAAAGAGAGCCTGGCTGCTCTGAATAAATGTTTTTAAAAATGAATGAGTGAAGCCTTGCAAAGCTGGGAGGGGGGAGGGAGGAAAACTAAGAAGTGTTTAAAGTAAATTTATCTATGAATGAATCAAGAGAGAAAATCTGAGCAGAGCACTTGCAGGCAGAGCTGTCTTAATTTTAATCATCTCAAAAGGTCAAACACTCTCTGCCTCAGTGATTTATCCACGTCCCAAAGTAAGAATCCAGATTTTCTCTCCTCAAGGAAGAGATGAGTTTCTCTCATCGTTCAAAAAGAGCTGAAAGATGGAAATTTTAATCAGGGTACAATTAAAAGAGAATCATGAAACCTCCCTGAATTTCTAATCTGGAATTGGTGAACATCACAAACATCCTGCCAAACCCAAATATTTCGTTGTCCCTTCTTGTTGAGAGGGGTTTTTTTTGAACTAATAACACTTTGGCAGGGCATAATAGAGATTTAGAAATCCCTAAAACCCCCAGAAGATGCACTCCTTAGGACATGGAATGTTCTGAAAGCAAAGTTCGGGGATGTAGAGCATTGTAAAAGTTGAGAAATGAAAGGGGGGCTAAGAAGGCATCAGAAGGTTTGAAACTTGGGGAGGAAAAAGTTCCCAGCAGAAAATTTAAAGTGTTGAGTTTCTGTAATTTGCCAAGCAGAAGCTCAAGGCTTGGTTACATCACAACAACGTCAGGCTCTAAAACTCAGTGTGAGGTGGGTGAAGGTTGAAATTAGTGGCAGATTTCTGATTTGTCGTTTTAACCAGAGCAGAGAGATGAAAGCCAGTGCAGGTGAGGCCACTTGTGCTGCCACGGCACATAAAGGGAATGAAATATCCCCTAAAGGAAGCTTTTTAGTCCACTGGAGAAAGGCATAAAACCAACTAATTAAAGCCAAAATGAAGACAAAAACGGAAAAATTGACTTTTTCAATGGATTCTTCCTCTCTGATCTAATTTAAGCCCCGTCTCAGCCCTTGCATGTTGGCTAAACCCAACTCCTTGGCCTCGTTACAGGCCCCAGGGTGTGAAATTCACTTCGAGGTGAGGAGATTCCCTCTCCCAGCACAACAACTGTGGCTCCCCTCGAGCTGGGAGCGCACCGTGACACAAAATAAATACAACTGCACATCCCAGGGAATGTGAATCCACAGGAAAACCAGGCAGCAGGGCCAGGCCTCCCTCAGTGCCATGGACCTGTCAGGAACCACCACCCTCACGGGGTATTTTGGTATTTTGGACAGCGGGAAAGAGCCACAGACATGGTTTAAAAACTAAAAAGGTTGACAAAATATATTAGGCTGAGGTCGAATTTCATTGAATCATTGCTTGATTATAGAGTGTCCCATCTCCAGCTTCACTTTGGAAACCACTCTTTAGTGTTTTCAAGAAGCTGCAATTATTTTTGCAGGGTTTGGAAACGAGTCCTCCACGGGATTTTGGGATTTTTCAACGCTGTCTCAGACAGTTCTGGTTTAAAATAAAACCTGGGCAGACTCTGAGCCCAAGGTGCCTGGGCTGGGCCAGCTCAGGGGGACCAGGGCACAGGTTTGGGTGCCTTTACTGGGAATTTGGCATCGGGATGCAAAGAAAACAAAGAGGAGAAATTGGAAGTTGGGACTGACTTCTGCAAAGAATAGAAAGTGGGGGAAGCACCTTCAGCGCTGGAGCTGCCAGATGGAAAATAACAAACAAAAACCCAAAAGATAAATAGGGAAATACAAAATAAAACAAGTCTGGGGCTGATTTTAGCACTAAAGCCTGCAGGTGAATGATGTCAGGACCAAAGTCTTCCACCTCATCACAGTCTGACAACAACAACCACCAAACAAACAAAGAAAAGAACAATAAAACCCCCTCAACCCCAAAACAAACTAACAAAAAAAAAAAAAAAAAAACCCAAAACCAAAACAAAACAAAAACCCAAAATAAAACAAAAAAAAAAACCCCAAACCAACCCCAAGAAAACCAAAAACCCACCACCAAAAACCCAACCCCCCCAAAAAACCCCAGATCCAGGATGCCCCTACAATGCTGAATTTAACTCTGTGTGGCAGAAATTGCCCTGAGCAGAGGAAAGGGCACATGCCAAGGAAATCTTGGAAGCTCTGCTTTTGGAAATCCACACTGCAGTGACAGGACTGAGCAATTAAATTCTTTTGTAATTAAACCATTAAGAAATCCCAGCAGAGGGGCTGTTAATTGTCCATCAGTGGCACCCACAACTGAAGACCATCCTAAATACTCTCCTGCTTTATCTCTGTATTTTATACACTTCAATTAAATGTGTGCAGAGGGAGTTTAGTCCAATTTTAGGACTGGTTTTAACTGGGTTTGCCTGCAAAACAAACAAAAGAAGTTCAAAATCACTGACAATTCCCAGGCTTTATTTCCCTTTCTGAGCAGCACTGGAATTTCCACCAGGGCAGATCAGACATGCAAAAAATATCGGGGTAATTCTGGAAGTCCAATCATTTATTTAAGCTGAAAGAAAATCAGTTAAAAATTTTTTAATAGATCATTTATTTCCCAAAAGATTGAGTTACACATCTCTTGTTTGAAATTTATCTGAATCTTCAGGCACAAATTGAGTCCTGATCCAAATCTCCTTGGCTTTGAACGAAGGAAGACAAAGGATGAAGTTGGAGCTTTTAAGGTGGCGAAATTTGGCCCCCCAAAAAAATGTTGGAAAATCAAAACCTTTCCTGTTGCTGCTCCGTGGCAGAGATGATGAGAGCCATGGATCAAACTGGAGTGCTGAGGTCGTAGGGAAGGTGATGTGGAGGGAAGGAATAACCCAGAAAGGCAAATTCCTGCTTTTTCTGCTCTATTTCATCTCACCTGTCTCAAGCTTTCCCAGGAAGGTGATTAAACCTGAGCTTAATTTTTGTAAAGCTGGGTATTTTATCAGCATTAAAAACCCACAAAGCTGCTCAGACTAAACTTGAGTCTAAGCAGCTTTGGAGACTGGGCTCCCAAAAAAGCAACAATGGCAATTTTTTACCAATTTTATTCAGGACTGGGCTCCCTCTGAGCACTTTTTGGCTGTGGTCAGCTCTCGTTTCATGGGTTGGGCACTGCAGCAGCTCCTGCCTCCCTTCCCATCCCTCCCGAGTGTTCCAGGCTCAGCTCTCCCAGGAAAGAGCCCCCACCCTGTCCTCAGCAAGGTTCATCCCCCACGTGGGTAAATGGATTTAGGAACAAACCCAACCACGAGGTGGGGTCTGCCGGGGATCACAGAGCAGCCAGAATCTTTACTCCTCTATTTTTGGGTGTTCCTCTAATAAAGTTGTTTCAATCCCGAGCGAAGAAGCTGCTCCACCAACCCCAAGGTGTGCTAACGAGGTGAAAAACTTATTTCTTCCTTTGTAATTACAGGATTTGAGCTGTGGCATCAGAAATTTCAGATCTATTTCATAAAAAGAAGCAGATCGTTCTATTTAGGGCAAATTCCCCACACGCACTTTTTCCCCCTCCCAGGATAGACATGAAAACACCTTTGAAAAATGATTTTTTTTTCCCCCTAATTCTGGTTTCTTTCCCGGGTGTAAGAGCGCTCGAGTGAATGTAATTACATCTTGCATTGGACAAGCCAAATATTTGATCTCATATTAATGTGTTTTCTCTCCAGCTGCTGGGAAATGTGGCTTCTCCAGCAGATGCAGAACANGTGTGCTAACGAGGTGAAAAACTTATTTCTTCCTTTGTAATTACAGGATTTGAGCTGTGGCATCAGAAATTTCAGATCTATTTCATAAAAAGAAGCAGATCGTTCTATTTAGGGCAAATTCCCCACACGCACTTTTTCCCCCTCCCAGGATAGACATGAAAACACCTTTGAAAAATGATTTTTTTTTCCCCCTAATTCTGGTTTCTTTCCCGGGTGTAAGAGCGCTCGAGTGAATGTAATTACATCTTGCATTGGACAAGCCAAATATTTGATCTCATATTAATGTGTTTTCTCTCCAGCTGCTGGGAAATGTGGCTTCTCCAGCAGATGCAGAACATTTTTAAGAGCTGGGCAAACCCAATATTTATTTATGTGTTTATGGATTTGTGGGAGTGTGTGTGCAGATGGAAATGGAAATGTGGGACACGGCGGGACACGGGGAGTGGCTTCAAAGTGTCAGAGGGTGGGGTGAGATGGGATTTTGGGGAGAAATCCTGCCCTGGGAGCGTGGGGAGGGCTCAGGATGGAATTCTCAGAGGAGCTGTGGCTGCCCCTGGATCCCTGCAAGTGTCCAAGGCCAGGTTGGAGCCACCTGGGATCATGGAAGATGTCCCTGCCCATGGCAGGAGTGGGATGGGATGATCCCTAAAGTCCCTTCCAGCCCAAACCAATCCATAATTCCATGAAATGCTGATGACAGAAGAGGGGGAAAAAGCTCCTGATTATGAACACTTCCCTCTCCGCCTGAAATAATTCAATTTTTTGTGAAATAAAGCCGTAAATGTTTCTGATCCTTATGGCATTGGGAGCAAAAGGATCGATACCAAAGGGAAATAATGGGCCCCAGTGGTGCTGGGAGGGGTTCCCCCACCCCTCTGAGGCCCTGACAATCTGAATTCTTGTGTTTTACACCTGGAAAGGGATTGGACCCATGGACTGGACACCCAGAATCATAAAACCTGGGATGGTTTGGGCTGGAAAGGACCTTAAAGCCCATCCCATTCCACCCCCTGCCCTGGCAGGGAACATTCCATAGCCCAGGTTGCTCAGCCAGGTGCAAAAACAGGGAAAAAGAAGAATCAGAGGAAAAGAACCTGAGGATGCAAATTTCCTTCATGGGCTGGGCAGAAGTTGGGTGGAAAACCACTCTTGTGGCTGGGTGTTGATGGGAGGCAGTGGAAAAAATATTTAATTGATGAATTATTTAATTGATGAAAATATTTCATTGATGAAATTAATTTTTCCACTGAAATATTTAATTGATGTTTCACACTCCAGCTTTGGACTTGGAATCCATTTTACAGCATCCTCTGGAGGCTTTGCCACCTGAAATTTGCATTGAGAAATGATCTGTATTAAAGGGAAAAAAAATAAAGAAATTCAGATCAGTGACTTCATGGAAACCAGAGTAGGATAATTGTGTTTGTATGGGATTCTAATTCCAGAGGAGCACAGAGAGCACCATGTGAGGGCACCTCTAGTCCCTGGCTAAGGGATTCAGGAGTGACCCAGGAAAAGTTAAAAAGGCAGGAAAAAAAAAAGAAAAGTTTTATTTCTGGAAGGGTTTTGGAGGGTTTTAAGAGTTTTAGCAGCAGCACACGATTCTTGACATCAGCACAATCAGAAGGGTGTAATCAAGGTGATCAAAAGCTTAAATAATCTCGTTTAAACACCATCCTGATTTGCAGAGGGATGGGAGCAGAAGTGTTTATGGTTCATTAGGTTAAATTCAAGTCAGAGGTTGCCCTCCATTTCCCAAACGGAGCCAGACAGAACCTATGGAAAACTACCAGCAAGTGAAAGAGGAAAGAGGCCATAATTCCATTTGGGAATCCACATTAAGCCAGGATATCTCTGGATTCACACACTGCTACCTTTGAGCCACATCAAGGGATCCTCCTTCCAAAACCAATATCCCACGTTTTGCAATTTAATTGTACGATTTCCCCCCCGTTTTCACAGCTCATGATTCACCAGCAGCTTCAGAAATGAACAGATAATTGAATTTTCACTTTTCAGCCCTGATGCTTTGTTTGTTTAAGAGCCCTGATGAAGAAATGAGCGGCCCAGGAGTTGGTGTCACTCCAGCATCTCCTGATGTTTCTGGGAACCACCCACATCCAGCAGCAGGGAGATTCCAGAGAAATCCCATCCCTGGATGGAAGAGCACCAATCAAAGGAAAGCTTGGGTTTGTTTGAATTAGGGAAGGGAAAGAAGAGAAAAATAAACTGCAAACCAAAGTATGTTCCTACCTCTGGTCCTTTCCCCTGGACTGAGGAAGAGACCCAAACTTTCTGCACATTAAAGACAAGAAACATCTCTCTGCTTCCCTCAGCCCGTCCAACTCTATTTAGTCTTGATTCCAAAATCATTGGGAAAAGGAAAAATCAAGGATTTTTGCACTGATTCCCATGGTTGAGCATCCCATCTGTGTTTAGCCTGAGGAGCACTGAGCTGTGTAAATACTTTTTTGGGCTTCAGTGGCAGAAAATAATAGGGTTCAGTAAATGGATGCAAGAGAAAAAGGTTGTAATTATTCAACCAAAATATGGAACTCAGCTTGCTTAAATAAATATCCTGCTGCCCAAAGCCAGCAGGGGTTTTTTAGTGTATTTTATCCCTCTGCAGGGATAAAACGAGGATGTAAATGCTGATAACAGGAATTAGATCTAAAAAGAGCCCTCGATATGCCAGGAGTGAGGGGGTGAAATGACCCAAACCTGAATTCCCTCAGGAAAATGCTCTGGAATAAAGGAGAGACCACTCAGTGCAGGGAGAGGCTCCTGAGGGCAGCCCAAAGCAGAGCAGTGAATGCAGGCAGGCAGGAAAAGGGGCAACTCCAGCAAAATCCAAGAAGTCCGGGGAAAAGGCCGAGCCCTGGGTGGGATCCAAATCAATCTTGTGGAGGCAAAATCAATCTCTGTGCTGGAGGTCCTTCAGAGATGCTGCAGTGAAGGTGGCATTTCCAGGGAGCTTTGGAATCACAGCCAGAGGCTCCTGCAGCAGCCACCACTGGGAGCTGCAGGAAACCGGCTCTGTTCAAGGAGGGGAAAAAAGGGGTCCAAGGAAATTCCCCAAATTTGGAGTTTTTGAGTTGTTTCATTCTCAAAACACCTTCAAATAGCACTGCAGTACAACAACAACTGGGATTTGTTTCCCTCAGGAAATCAGGATTTCTGCTGTCGGCTTCAGGCAGCGGCAGCAGGGCTGGGATGGGATCTTCCGTCAGGAAAAGCCAACATTGGTTGGGTCCCCTGCATTTTCCTCCACGAAATCCACGGAGATGCATTTTCATCCATGAAATCCAGGTGGGTTCAAGGATACACAGCTGTTCTTTTCCCTCAAAAACTGAATTCCTCTCTGCAGTGCCCACCAGTGACACCCCAAAACCACCTCAGGGCCAGGCACCTTTCCCCACATGGGGTCATGGAATGGTTTGGGTTGGAAGAGGTCCAAAGATCATCCCATTCTGATCCTGCCACGGGCAGGGACACCTCCCACTATCCCAGGTGCTCCAAGCTCCATCCAGCCTGGCCTTGGACACTCCCAGGGATGGGGGAAGTATTCCCAAGTTTCCTGGCTCCTGGAGTTTGAGTTCTAGGGAAGGAAGGGGTTGTAACCACTGGGCTTCACCGGGAGTTCGGTCTGAAGGGCTGAGCCAGCAGTGCTGCAACGTTCCCTGGAATCCTCGCTGAATTCCCAATATTCCGTGTCTCTGGACTGCAAGGAATAGCAAAAAATGAGGGATTGAGAGCCACCAGGGATGGTTCTCCACAGGGTTTTGCTGCCAACTCTCCTCTGTCCTTCCCTTCCAGAGAGAGAAAGAAATGAGAATCCATCAGCAGCGTTAAAAAAAAAAATAAAATTGCAACTCTCCATTCCACGTTATTGCAGAAAAGTAATTAAAATCCAACTGCTGCCTCCATCCCCTGGGAGCAAATTTTTACTGGAAACGAGAAGGAAAGGTGGTTGGACTGTGGAAACATTTACCAGCTGCAGGTATAATGCCGTGTCTGTTGTCAGAGGGAACATTTCATTGGTTTATTTCTGGAGGATTATTTAGAGGGTTGTGGTCTCTACGTCCAGGTTTGAAGAGAAAAAAAAAAAAGAGAAAAAAAAAAAAAACCCCAACCCCCAGCCTCTGAGGTGTGCCTTCTTTCTGCAGAATAGTGATTTGTTACGTGTTTGTCTGAGTTAAATATAGCAGCCAGGCCTTCGGCACCAGCCGGTATTTTATCCTGCTGGCTTTTAAAAAAGAAAAGGAAAAAAACGATGGGGGAAAAAAGGGGAAAAAAAAAAAGAAGGGGAAAAAAAAGGGGAAAAAAAGAAGAAGGAAAAAAAAAAGAAGAAAGGCTTGGGGGGAAAAAAGAAAAAGACACCAAAAAAAAAAAAGAAAAGAAAAAAAGAAAAATCAGAAAATCCACAGTTCTGAGGTTTGTTTCCACTTTCAGGTGTTCAATGTTGGAAAATTCAATTTTCAATGATGTGATGGGGCAGTTCCAGCCACGTTTCAATGCTCTCTGTTGGCTGTTCTGTCCCCAGAGGTGATTCCTGATCCATGGAGGTCCCCAGCTCAGAAGGGACCGGTGTCACCACTTGGACACGGGATAAGTTGTGCCAGGGCACCTGATGGCTCCATGGATCTGCCTTCTTCTTCCCCCTGAGGGTGGGGAGGGGCTGGGATGGAATTCCCAGAGAAGCTGTGGCTGCCCCTGGATCCCTGGAAGTGTCCAAGGCCAGCTTGGAGCACCCTGGGATAGTGGGAGGTGTCCGTGCCCATGGCAGGGGTGGGATGGGATGATCCTTAAGGTGCCTTCCAACCAAAATTGTTCCATGCTGAGTTTCAAATTTAATTTGAAAATATTCCAGAGTCAGTGGGATGAATCCCCTCACTCAGGAGATTGTCTTTGGAAGTCGTTTGATTTAAATAATTTAATTTCAATGTTAAGCCTGACTTAAAAAAACCCCAGGACTGTTCGCATTCACCTTCCAAATTTGAGTTTTCCCCTATTCCTGTCACACTTCCAAACTTTGACATTTCCTCTGCTGCCCTGAGAAGCAGGAACAGATAATCCTGGAGTTATTTTTGCTGCTTTCAGCAGGGAGAGAAGGAAATAGGATCCCATCCATTCCCACAGATCTGCACCCTCACGATCATCACGGATCTGCTCGTAATTTGTCTGCTCACAACCACACGGATCCTCGGCCAGCTCCAGACACACAACACTGCAAGTGTTGAAGGATTGAAGTCTAGCTCTGATTTTGCTGCTGGATTCTCCCAGAAAACCTTCTGGATCCCATTTTCCCTGCCCCAGCACAAGACACCTTTGCCAGAGGGTGTTTAGGGCTCCTTTCCCATGAAAGCGGTGGGAAAAGAGATCCCAAAAATATCCTGGGGAGCAGGGGGATGGAGCAGGGCAGAGTTGGAAGCCTCAGAGCTGCTGGGTGTGCTGAGGATGGGTGAGAGGAGCAGCCACACAAGGAGAAAAGGAGAGTTTCCTGCTGGGATAAACCCTTCCCACTTATCCCATTATTCCGAGGGGTTTGTCCAGGCAATCCCCATCTTGTTTCACCGGCAGAGTGCTGGGATTTCAAGGACAAAGTGCCATAAACACCGTTGGAGTGCTGGGAACAGCCCTTGGAGTTGCATTTCTGGGTGGATTATCCAGGAGAAGTGAGGAATGACCATGGAAATTCAGTACCACGGGAGCCTCAGCTTCTTTTCCAATGGTGAATTTCCATTTTGCAGGATATAAATAAATATCCTGCTTTTTTCCCTGACATTTCAGGGGACATTGTATTTTTTCCTCTGGAAACTCCATGAATACATTTAATTACACCTACATGGAGATAGATATAAATATATATATTTTTATGCACAATTTCCTATTTCTCTGAAGCTCAAAGCTCAGAAATCCCTTACCCATAACCTGCTCTCAATTTCTGAATTAACTCTGATTTATATTAATGCTCTTTAATAATCCCTCTGCCCTGGACTCAGAAACTCCAACTGCACTTCCAAACTTTGGAAGGAGACCCTGAGATAATAAAATTTGCAATATTGCAGCAAATTATTATTAATTATTATTAGTATTATTGCCATTTCCAATAATAAAAAAGCAGATATTTCTACAAAAAAAGGGAGCTGATTGATTTCTATTTAAGACTGCAATGAAAACAAGTTTAGACCCAGAAGTTAGGTTTAACACTGACAGAAACAAGTTTTAGGGGATGAAATATTTTGTGTTAAAATACGGGGAATGCTCGCTTCGAGTGTTTTTTCGAAAGGAATTTACTCATTTCATTTTATTATGGAATTTCTGTCGTGCAGCACTGCAAGGAACTCACAGCCTCACAGCTGGGGAGATCCATGGGGCTTCCTTTGGGTTGGACATCTGTCAGTCAAATAAATTCCTGAGACAACCCGTGCGTCAAGGCCAGGGGCAGAAATGAAAGCTGACAACTCCAACGTTGGGAAATTTCCTTCCACAATAACACAGCTCCGGCTGCCGGGGCTGCCTGAGGGTCCTGGAAGGGTTTGGAAGTCCCTGGAGTGTCTCACATTCAACTTTTATGTTAGAAGAGTTTTCTTTCCCCAAGGGCGGTGTGTGAGGAGCATCCCAGCCCTCATCTCCTCGTGGATGCGGCACCTCCTCGACCCATCCTGTTCCCACCTGGATCTACCTGACTGCTGAGTGCATCCCATGAACATTTCAAAATACATTTACAGGTGTTTCTCAGTTCATCCCCCTCCATTTTGCCATGAATGAGACAGGATTTGTGAGAAATAACGTTCCTGGGAGTGGGGAGCCTTGGTTTGCCAGCCCGGGTCAGGTTCCTGTGACAACAGGGCCACGGTTTGGTGGGACTTGGCAGTGTTTGGTTTATGGTTGCACTCAGTGACCTTTAAAGGTCTTTTCCAGCCCAAATTATGCTCTGATCCCATGGATTGCTGCAGGTTTTGCTGCCTGTGCCAGAGCCCTGTGGAACCTGATCAGCCACCAGGCGTTCGGGCTTCGGCCGTTTCCTTTTGGAGACGCAAATAGTTTAATTGGTTAAGCTCATAATGAGAGCTCTCCTTTTACCCAGGAGAGTGCCCTGATTTCAAAGATAAACCCTGGAAACCCAAGCTCTGGTGCTGGGCAATGTCAGAACTCCTTGGATTTGGCAATCAGCGAATTCCAAAGGCTCCCTCTGGCTGAGGATGTGGAATGGTCACACACTGGAGTTGTTTCTCTGCTAAAGTTATCGCTGTCCCGTGTTCCAGATCTTCAGCAGGGACAGAAGGAGAGGTAACAGCCTCAAGGTGTGCCAGGAGAGGTTTAGGTTGGAAATCAGGGAAAATTCCTTCATGGAAAGGGACGTCAAGCATGGAAAAGGCTGCCAAAAAATGGGTGAAGGTGGCACTTGGGGACAGGGTTCAGTGGTGAACGTGGTGGTGGTGGTGGCTTGGTGATTGGACTCGATCGTCTTAGAGATCTTTTTTAACCATCCTGGGATTCAAGGATTCACACTTCCCTGCCCATTTTCCTCCTGCATTCCAGAGGGAATTGTAAATGCTCTGCAGAAACAACCATATTTTCATTTCCTGCTCTGGCCAAGATACGTTTTCTTTTGTAATATTTATAATATTTCCAATAAACACCGGAGTTTCCAGCTCTTCCATGATCCATGGGCCGTTATCCTGAAAACAAAAAGTTGTTCAAAAAACAAGGAGCCAGCAAGAAAACTTCCAGCCTTTAGGGAGACCAAGGACTCAGCACTGAGGAGAACATGGAATTCCTCACACATTTTTTTCCCCATCCCATGCGGGATCCACCCCATGGGAAGGGGATGGTGCTGCTGTAGATTAGCAGGAACCGCCATCAGAGACATTTTAATGAAACATTAACAGCCCTGCTTTAATAGGAATTTCAGCAGGACCTCAATGAAGTCATTGGGAGGGAGATATTGTCCCATTAAGCCCAGTAAAACCTTAAGCCGCTGTCTGGAGGAGAAGCTGTGGGCAGTTAAAGTGACCATCAATTTCAGCAGCTGATGGTCTTTACAAGTCTCTGAAGTGTGAAGTCCCAGCCTGGCTGATGTATTTCACTTTAATTTCCTTTTGGAAAACAGAGCTGTGGTTAGTGGGGAACCTCCTGCACGCTCCCACACGGGCAAGGAGAGCCTGAGGAGTGCAGGGAAGGAGGAAATTATTTAACCCTTTCCAAAAGCTATACAATTTCTTTAGTTAAGTAAAGAAAAATAAGCAGAGGTGGTTTCTCCTTTAGTTCCTGTGTAAAAATAAACAAAAGTTGTGCATAGCTAATAACCAGCTTAGGGCCCCTTGCTAATATCTCCTCCAGCTCCTGAAAACTCGCTGAAAAATCCCTTTTTTCCCCATTTGCCTGCATTTCAAGCAAGTTTTAAGTCAGCAGCTTGTGCCCTCTGTAGGGGAAGAAGATAAGAATCGCGTAATTCCATCTGATTTGCCATTTCCAAGCTATTCCTCTGCCACCAGACCACACAGGTACACGGAGATTCCTTCTCAGATGGAGCTCGCTGCGGGTTTTGGGTCAAACCTGAGGTTTTCAACGTGGTTCTGCTGCCAAAACAGGCTGAGAGGAGCCAAGATGATAAAACAGAGTCAAGATAACACAAGGAAAGGTGTGATAATGAGAATATCCACCCAAATGATGTTCAAAAGAGGAAAAGTGTTCCCTGCTTTAACTATACTGTGGATAGATAGATATATTTTATATAGATAGATATTGATTATTGCAGAGAAACGGAGATACAACAACAGGAATGAAAACACTTTGGAGATTTTCCCCTATGTTCTTAGAAGTCAAAAATTTAGGAATTAATTCATATCATCAGGAGCGCCCTACCTGCCAAAAAACCAGCAAAGACAAATGATTTATGACCCTCTAAGAGAAGGATCTGCAAATAAATCAACAGAATTTGGGGTTGGAATTGGACTAAGTGCATTTATCAATAATTGCAGTGCTCTAAATTATTATTTTTAAAGACAGCGAACTGGCCTCTTACAAGGTGTTATAAACTCATGGGCAACACTGAATCCCAGGAATTTGGTTTCAAAAAGTGGAATCAGACACACAAATAAAAACCCCAGCCAGTTTTATTATTCCATCTGCAGGATCACGGTGCCACTCCATTGAGCCACTAATCAGCCCAATTTCCTGGGAAAACAGATAGGGATGTGCTGAGGAGCTTCTCCAGGAGTGCAACAAGTGTCCCCCAGTGCTGGCAGCCATGCCAGCTCCAGAGGAATCTGCAAACTAATCAACAGATTTTGGGGTTGGAAGCTGACTAAATGCATTTACCTCTGTTTTCAGGGCTCTAAATTATTATCTTTAATAAAAAGACAGCAAATGGCCTCTTACAAGGTGTTATAAACTCATGGACACCACCGAATCCCAGGAAAATATTTGTAAAAAACGGAATCAGAACAAATAAAAATCCCAGCCAGTTTTGTTATTCCGTCTGCAGGATCACGGTGCCACTCCATTGAGCCACTAATCAGCCCAATTTCCTGGGAAAACAGATAGGGATGTGCTGAGGAGCTTCTCCAGGAGCACAACAAGTGTCTCCCAGTGCTGGCAGCTCCGGAGGAATCCCGCTGGAGAAGGACAGCTCTGTTTATTTGCCGTAGCGGGGTGGAGAGAGAAACTGAACTCGTGTTTATTTTGCACATGGATATTGGAGCTGCTGGCATGAAAGGAGGGCTCTCTGCTCTGCCAGGCCAATCAAGGAGAACATTTTCATGGTCCAAACATCTCCCCCTCCCCGGCTGGCAGCAGCTTTTGAAGGCCAGGCCCGAAGGCGGCTGAGCCACACAAGGTCCCCTCTTGTCTCCCGGTCTCATCCAGGTGTGGAACAACGGGGCTTGTCCTGCCCCAAGGAAATTGGGAGCAAGGGGATCCCAAATGCTGCTTTCAGTGCTGATGCCCCTCAGCAGGAGATCCTGAAAGGCTCCTTTAAATTTAGCAAATGGAATGGGGTGTGGAGGTCGGAGCGGTTCAGAAATGCAGCTGTCGGCTTTTGAGGACGTGGTGGGAAGTGAGGAATTTTAAGGCAAAGCTGCTTTTTTTCAGGTATAAACCCAAAGCAAAGCTGGGAACTCAGCCTGCCTGGCCCCTGCAGCTGAGCCAGACCAAATGCAGGAGCTGGGCACTTGGAGATGGCTCCATGTGCCATCCCTATGGAAAATCCCAACCTGCATCCCAGTGGGGAGATCCAGCAACCACTGCTGGCCCACACAGGTCACGGGGGTCCAAAATTTGCCTTCAAAAGCTCAGAAGTAATACTGAAAATCCAGTTTATGAACTCATTATCTGCACGTGAAGAAGCCAAAGCTCCAGATCAAATCCAATTCTCCTTTTTAAAACCTGGATTCTTTGCTCTAAACCAAGAGTCACTCCCCAAAATATCACCTCACTTCCTGCATGTCAAACACTCTGTAGTGAGTGCAAGAACGAGGGACAAACTTTCACTGAGAGTTTCTACTTTGGGCAAAAATCTGAGCCCTCCTGGTGGAGTAAAACTGAAGTTTTATAGGAGTAAAAATACACAGAATTTAGGGACAAAGATCAGAAATCCTGGCCTGCAGACACAAGATTTGCAGTTCAAGCTTGGTTGTTCTTGAGATTAAATACTAGAAATAAAAATTTCTGGACTTGTGATAGGGATTAAAATCTGGGAGCTCAATTATCAGGCATTTTCCTGCATCTCTGGTCACTACGAGAGTTTTATCTACTTCAAACCAGCATTAGTGGTGCATATAAAATATCCGTGCGTGTGCTATCACCAGCCTCATTCTCAGGAGGCTCAAAGAAAGATTCCCTTTATTTTAAGGCTGCTTTTCCTGTGTTTATGATTGGGGGGAAAAAAAAAAAAGCTTATGTGTCTGCCAGTTAAAAATTCAATAGGGATTAAATAGAATGTCACACAATGCCACAGGCAAGTCCCAGAGCATCCAGCTCCGAGGGCAAACCAGCACATGCCAGGGTTGGTCCCAGCTGGAGCTGGTTCAGGGCCAGGTGAGCACGTGGGGCTGAGCATCCCGGTGTGAGGAATTGTGTTCCCAAGGGAATCCCCCATAAAGCCCTGCTCGGGGAGGGGCTCTGGTTCTGATTCCTTGGGAACTGCTCCTGGTG
>VZRS01012927.1:0-166200 GCA_013398055.1 Ifrita kowaldi
GCTGCACACTTCGGGTTCACAGGTAGGTTTTGAATATGTTGTCGTTTTTACAGTTGTGCTGCTTATCCGTGTTGTAGGAGTTGTTTCTTTTTGAGGTTGTGTAGTTGGTTTTGATGTTGTTCTTGTATGAATGTAATCTGTTTTGGGTTGGACTGTTGATTTAGTTGTTGTCATGTGTTTTGTTTGGACATATGGAGTCGTTGGTACTGTTTTGGAGGATGTACTTGACAACAGTGTAGTTGTTTGTGTTGTTGTAATAAGACTTTCAGGGGTTGTTCCGCACGGTACTGTTATATTTCTGCAACATTTAAATCTTATTTCATAATTATAGCAGATGGGTGGCAGCTGATCTTTATTGTAACATTTCAACCCTTCTTCTTTGTTGCACGTTATGTGTTGCTCCAGTAGAGGATATGGTGTATTAGGGAACCTCACTGCTCTACATTCCACATCTTCTCTCTTGTCGCAGACTTTGTACCCCTTTTTTTTAATGTTTTGAATGGTATCAAAATCTCCATCATTGTAACCTGAGCCTGGATAACTGACATCATACCATCTTGACCAGTAACATTCTTCTTTAAAACAAAGAGGAATTGTTGAAGGAGATGTGGTGACTGGTGTTGTCATTTTGGTTGTGGTTGTTGTTTCTTCAGTAGTTGAATGCGTGAATGTCGTACTTTCCGAAGTTGTAGTAACTGAGTATGTTGTTTCAGCAGACGTTTCTGTTGGAATTGTAGCTGGAGTTGTGACCGGGGTTGATGTTCTGAAAGGCGTTGTTGACGAGCATGGTACAAAGACACAGCAGAGGATTCTGATTTCGTAATTGTTGCACATTGTTGAAATTTGATCCTTGTTGTAACATATAAGCCCTTGTGTTGTACTGCATTCTACTTTCTGGCCAAGGTCTTTCAGTGGTATATCAGGAAACTTTTCTGCTCTGCATTCAACAGCCCGTGGGGCATTACAGACTTCATAACCCTTCGCTCGTAAATCATCAAAAGTTTCAAAATCTCCCCCATCATAGCCAGGGGTTTGTAGACTCCCATCATACCATTCTGACCACTCACAGACTTCATGAACACATACTGATGTAGTTGGTGACACTGTGAAGGAGAAAAGGAAGTGATCACAAAATTAAGAATAAATTCCTGCAGATTATCTTGTTTCGTTATTTTAAATGGACTGACAATTTTCCTAATGTAATTTTTCTTTCATTATGCTCCTGTAGTGCATCAGTTTGTTAGATGTATAATTTAATACGTTGTAGAACCAAAAATCCATCACCCAGCTATTTAATCTACCAACATCCTTGGAACTGTCACCTCCCAAGAGAATACTAATTATGTGTTACAAGGTGCTGAAATAAGGCTCAGGTCTAATTATACACTCTGGAAAAAAACAAGTCTCACTTGTTTTGCATTTGGTTCAGTATATTTGCTTTGGTTGTATCTTTCTTCAGTACATACTAGTCTCTCTGGAATGAATTGAAATCAGTGGAAAGAGTAATGCTTAGTGTATGCATCAAGATCCATAGATACTTTTTTCTTCCAAATCAGTTTACTCCTCATTGCATTGTCTTTGCTCCTCTGTTTAAAGCATCCGTAGTCTTTGTATTTTAGCTCTGATCTTAAGAAACCATTTACTGGCTGAAGAGCTTTTGCAGGTGAACTCTCATTATGAAATAGATGGAAAATAGCTACTGAATTCCAGCAATGCTGGTATTTTCTCTGATTTCAAAACTTATGTTTTTCATACTGAATACTGATTTCATTAAACAACATTTGCCCAGAGTAACTAGAGATTCCCAACCTGAAGGATGCTGTACAGGAATTTAAAAAATGAGAATTTCATTATCTCAATGCCAATATCTGAGCAGTCCACTTAGTACTATAAAGTACATTTTACTCACTAATCAAGAGAATACACTCTTATGGGCTACAAAGGATGTACCTGTGGAAGTAGAGGAAGGTGGTGTAGAGCTGAAGTGAAATGTCGTTGCTGTTGTGGGTGATGTTGAGTTTAGACAATCATGGGTAAACCTTTGAAGCGTTCCATTGGGACCACAAGCTGCAACAATACACCATCCTGTGCCATCTGTAGTGTTGTAGACCACGTCTTTGTAGTGGTATTTCTGCCCCTCATAAATACAGACACATTCTGTAGATCAAAACAGGATGTTACTCCTTGCTAGCTGAAACACATAGTACCTTCCTTAAATGTGTCTTATTTATATAGAAACAACTTCATCAACATACCATGTTCATCATATCTGCATTTTTTGCCATGAATTGTGCATTCACTGAAAAAGAAAGGGAGATTATGAATGTGGACATATTGGTTCATGACATCACTTTTTTGCTTCAATTTTTCTTCTACCAATCCTTTGCTATTCATTGTGTGTTTAAATGTAAAATAACCCTAGATACTCAGTTCTGCTGTACAAATTCAGGCTAGGTATCTTCACACAGTCCGCAGGCAAGAAAGGTAAGCTTGTCCTTGAGCCAGCATATAAAACAGGCAGCATCTCTACCAGCCCTTTTGAGAACAAGGCAAAAGATGTGAGATGGGTGATTTGAAATATTCTTATCCCATCAATAGGTCTACTTACTTTTTGGAAGGGAAAGTGCAGTAAATGTATTATTTACATTTCAGAGGATATATACAAAGGATCACTACCACAGATGTTGAGGTAATCTACATAGTGAATTTCCATTAGACTTCCAAAATATGCAAGAATAATTCTGGTTTTAAGGGCAATTTATCTACAATCTGTTAAGAACTGGATCTTGATGTATTTATTTACAGGGACTAAGGGCATCTATACACTGAATAAACTGAAATATAGATTTGTATTTAATGGATTAGGTTTAGTGCTGTTAATGGCCTAGATGATGTAGGCAAAGGCATCTATAAAGAGCAAAACGAGCCATGGAAGTTGGTTTAGCTCCAATGGGCTTTGACTTAAGATTTTTGCTATTCAGCTTGCACTGCTCACCATATTTAAGTGTAGCTACTTTAAAGGTCTCTTAAGACAACTGATTCACAATTGGTTTTGCTAACTCTGTACTTAAACGTTACAGAAGGCTTAGCAGCACTTGTCATCAGTTATGCGTGAGAATACATGCTGACAGTTGCAACTATGCAAGTACCAGTGCAATAACAGAAACAAGCTCAAAACAATGTAGGTGAGTTGACTGCTAACTTGTAAACAATTTCACATGATGAGTTTAGGTTTATCTTATTAAAAATACTCAGACTATTCCCTAACTAAAATTATTTTCATTTGTTTTCACTTCATTTAATAATAATGATAATAACTTCAAAGTACTTTAATAAGTATACAAAATAAGTGGGAAATTAATCTCTTGATGATAAAATGCTTCACCACGTTATCATTTAATTTCCTGTGAAGGGAAGAAAATTAGACATTGTTCATCAGCCTCTGACTTGCCTAGCTCCCATTGGTAAACAACAAATTTAGTGTGTGATGAATTATATTCCTCAATTTTAAACTCAATTTTTAAAACTCTTTCATAATCCTACCATGATTCACAGTTCTGCTTTGAAGGCATCTCCATTCCTGGTTTGTAATTTTTTCCATCTTCATAACAACCACAATTAGAAACACAAGTCATGGTTTCTTCATCAAAATAGGGCTTATTCTTTGGACATTGTGGATAGCAGCCTGAAAAAAAAAGAGAGTCAAGCTGACACTAGGCCTTTCATAAGTATAAATAACTCTGCACTCATATCTGCTTTTCCCAAAATGTCCCATATGGGAAGTGGAATTTCAGACCCTCTTACTGCTACTCCTTTGATTGCACATTATGCTTTGGAGCATTTTGTCCTCATCTTCACTCCAAACAAGTACATAATCCATTAGGGAATACAATACTAATTAGAAAGTTTCTTCTTATAATTTCTGGTGCAAACATCTCATACACTGAGTAATATAAATTTTGTTCATCATACTGCATCTTAATCTTTCAAGTAGAATGAGATATGCATATTATGTTTACCTTCCAAACCCCTCATCTCATGAAGACATTTTCCACTTGGATTATTGCACGTCTTCATACAAGGTGCTCCACATGGCTTGTAGTGCCACTCACATTCCCCTTGTGGATTGTAGTAATCACAGAACAGAGCTAGAAGAAAAAATGTCAGAAAAATATCTTTGATGTTTTAGCTCAATACTGTTTCAGTTTTGCTAGGTAAAAATCCAGTGAGATCAGCGTAATCACATCAGTAGTGTACAATATATTGTCTTATTGCTAACACAATACAATTGTTCCATTTCTAAAAACTTTTGACGCCAATAAATATATACATTGTAAAACAGAGTTACACATTAAACATGAAAAATCAGTTGATTAAATCACTGATCTTAGCTAGCATGCACTAATATTTATTTATATGGGGCCTGATGTAGACAGGTGGCAGTGTAATGAAATATCGTATTTCACCAGTTGTATATTATGATTGTCAATTTAATTAGACACTAATCACTTTACACTGATTGTAAAGTTATTACCTGTGGTTTCATTTTACTAAGATAGATTGTCTTCCAGTGATTTGCCCAACTGCTTTGTTGGGTTTTTTTAGGTGGTTTTTTGTTTTGTTTGTTTGTTTTTTAAGCATACAGCTCTGCCTCTTAGAAATACAATTTTATCCTTCCTTTCTTGTTCTACTTTGCTTCCTTTTTTTCCCCTTCTGTTTTCTTTCCCTCTGAATCCCTTAAAGTAGTGGGTTGAAACTCACGGCAAATGGATGGGGTTCTCCATGATATGCAGATGTCCATCTCATTACATGCTTGAGCATAGGCAGCTACTGCTGTGCAGAAACATTCACAGTCTCCTCCAGTGTCGCAGGCACAAGCATCATCCACACATGCTTGGTAATATTCATTTGGTTCAACCTGATGGAGAAAACATTTAAGTTTTCATGCCCTTGTCCTCTTTGTACTGTCCTAAAATAGCTGAGTAAGATACCTGAAACTCACAGCTCTGTATGTGAGAAAGCTAAGAAAGGAAGAAATCATCAAAATGCTTTGACAAATCAAGAGGAAAATGTAGTAAAGCTATTGCTAGTAAGCTGTAAAATTGTTTGATGTTGAAGATACAGTTGCAAAATACTGGTAATTACTACAGGCTAACACAGAGTCATACGTATCAGGTGGCTGATATTTATATTAGTAGAAAATGATGCCTTTAGAAAATAAACATATCTTGAGATCTATTGTTGTGCCTTCTGCTAAAAACAAACAAACAAACAACCCAACCAACCAAAACAATTTATTTAGTGTACTTGTTCAAGACAAAAGCTGAGAAAATGAACGTGAAAATATTTCTGTACAGTCTCTCTATGCAGGAACTTGGTCTAACCTCACTTTGTCAAGCATGACAAAGTATTTTAGAGTATTTTTTTAATCTATCTCACAAAAAACGCTGTAATCATTTTGTCAAGAACTTAAGACTAAATTTTTTATCATACCTGTGAGTGACACTTTGCAAACACTTCACTGGTAATGATGCTGCATTGCTTCTGTGCCCAGGCTTTCCTGTACGGGTTTGCAGTGCACGGATCCTGCGTACGATTGGCATTCGGGCAACTAGAAGATACTTTCCAGCTATTGGCAAACTCCAGCACATTTCCTACCACAGACTGACTGCGAGTAGTGAAGTCATTGTTTCCATTGCCATCATAGTTTCCACAAAGTCCACAGACATGTCCCTGCATCAGGAAAAACAAACAAATTGACAAAGATCAGTAAGGTACAATTTCTTAGTATCTGTGAGTAACAGACCTCAGGATGAATCTTATGTAACCACCTTATTTAAGATTATTTATGCCTCTTTAGTAACAGTGTTGGACATTTTCATGAAACTCTTTCCATTAAGAGATGTCTCTAAATTGTTTTTAGGAAGAAGAGTATACAGATAGGAAGCAGATTAGACTGATGGCACTTTAACTAGATCCTGAATATATCTCTTCAGTGAGGGTTTTTCATGAAGAAAGCTACTGATAAAGTTGCTGTTATGCCATTGCTGAATAATGTAATTTAAAGAAAATGAATAATACACAATTTAAGTCAACAGGACAATAATATGCAATTTCTGCTCTTTTGGTTACAGTCTTTTGGTATACAGCCTAAATTTCCACCGTCTTTGAGAGATAATGTCAATATGTTTCAGAATTAATTACATTCGTGTTTTCACTTTTAAAGTATACCTGAAAGCTGGGACTAAGTTTGATGAATATACTGGTTTTCTTGTCCCACATGAGTATCAGACCAACAGTAGTGTCAACCACCAGGTAGATGCCCATGGAACGGATTTGGAATGGCATTTTTCCTCCAGGTGTCCTCTGGATGACATCAGAATGTCCATCACTGAGTACCAGCTCATAGTTCTAAGACAGGAGAAGAAAAAGTTAGAGGCCAATTTAAAAAGTCACCTATTTTGTATAGTTCTATATATTGACAGTAACTTCTTGAAATAATAATATCATCAAAAGGATCCTATTCCATAACCTCATGTTAAGAAATTTCTCTGTAGATTTCTCTCCTTTGCTTTCTAGAGCAGAGAGCAAAAAAGTCTAGTGATATTTTCATTATCTTGGAGGCCACTTCTCCTATGCAGTCTATCTGGGACAGCTTGTTCCATCCTTCTGGCACAACTTAAAGAAAATACTTACACCCAGGAAAACTTTAATAGACTTAGAGCAGGTAGTTCCTGTAGTGCCACATGGAATGTTCTCAGTGATGACTCTGAAGGTTCCCTGATTCATAGCTTGTTGACCACAGTAGTTCTGAAACAGGGGAATGATATTCACTGTTAACTATGTTACATGTTCATAAGTAAAATGCAGGGGACTTAGAGCAAAAATCTGGGCAGGGCTCTGTTACCTGGACCAGAACATATTCACAGTCTCCTTCAAAATCAAAGCGTTTGCCATCAAAGGTGGTATAATGCCCATCTCCATAAACAGAACATGTTTCCAGGCAGGGTTCCTCAGAGCATTGCCATTTTCTGTTTCTGCATGTGCTACACAAGACAAAAAGCACTCCAAATGTAAAAACTAGACACACACACAATGTAAATATAGGTACATTTCTGCATTTTAAAATGTTTCAAGACTCTCATGAAAAAATAAGGTTTGCTTCTTCTCAAAAATGCAGCATAGCTCAAGAACTATTGGAATTTATCCAAAGGCATTACATTACTTAATAATGTAATGAATCATTTGCATTAGAAAACAGCAATTCTTTCATATTTCCAAATCCTGTTGGATCTATTGAAATGAAAGGATTTCCTTGGAAGAAAAAAGATATTTTGACTGGAATGAATATGACAACATCAAAACCACAGTGTTTTTCTGACCACTTGCAATTTCTGGGCTGTGCCATTGAGAAAAATAGAGCTTGCTTTTTAGGTACTAGGTAGATTGTTTCATGCAGGATTCCTTCCTAGAAATCTTGATACTGCTAGAGCAAAATGATGTTATTTGCCAAGAGCCTAAACTGTTCCATTTTAGATGTTCCAAAATATTATTTTTCAATATGCTCTTACCAGGTGTTACAGCCAACTCTGATTGATTCTCCTGGACTGTAGGAATTCCCATTGTGAATACATGGACAGTCTTCTGGAGCTATACAACCGCCTTTGCCATCCAACACTTGATCATGAGGACATACGCAGCCAGAGACACAGTGAGTTTTGTACTGTAAGGACCATAAAGAAAACATGTCTTGAAACATTTCCCTGCTGGAAGAGTCCAGCTGCAGCTGGTAATTATAAAAGAGATCTTGATTAATATGCTTTCAATGAGGTATAAAGAGATCTGTACTTACACATTCCATATCTAGAGTCTGACAGCTCTTCTGGCATCCTGCTCCTACCACATTTGCAGTGGCATTGCCGCAGTCAACATAAACCATGGGAGGCACACAGACTGAAAGAGAGAGAAGCCATGAGAAATTTGAGATCGACCATGCATTTGTATCTTTGTGTTTCCTTAAGGCAAACTGAAGAAAAAAAAAAGGAAATACTCCTTTGCGAGTTATGCGTACCTTAATGTGATGCGTTTAGCAAGAAAGAGACACTGAATATTGTTTTGATCTCATATTCACTTGGTTTTTGTGCTGATGCTTGGATGACTCAATAAAATTAATTTTTATCTAGTTTCATGAAACACTTCCTTTCAGAAAAACAGAGCAAACAAGATAAAGATCTTGGTTTACTTGTTTTGGGTTTTTTGCTTTTTAATTAAAATGTGAACTGTTCTCCCCTCACATTCAGTGAGGTGACCAAGTATCCTTTCACCCTGGGTAACCCAGAGAGTTCTAACTTGTTTCAGCCACTTGAAAGGTGAGACAGTGTTTCTTTATATTTGAAGAATGTCGTCTATGTTACATAAGTCCTCAGTTCATTTTCTTGGTTGATTTCAGACTTGTACAATTTGTATCATTATGATAAGAGAAGAAAGAACTGAAAAGGCTGAAGATGGAAAGGAAGAATTAAAGAAAATCTTAAGTGGTGTTTTACCTGGTTCAGGCTTCTCTCCAATGCAATTCAGCTTTCCATAGGCGCAAGTGCTATAAAGGGAATAGGGAATAGATATTTAACTTTTTCTTGTTAAGTTTCAGCCTATTTCCTAATGAACTTGAAATAATAAAAAATTACTGTGTGATAAAACAAATAAAATGTGTCCTTTGTAAAATAGTTTATACATTTGAAAAATATTTTATATTCAAGAAGAACAAAATTAAAGTAGATTCTATATAAATAAATGTTTGCTCTATTTGCCTGGTTTAAAACTGTCCTTCAGAATAGTCTGATTCCCGTCATAATGGGAATAATCTGTAATGGGATTATCAGGCATCTTTCACCATGGAACAGTCATGACTAAGAAAAGTATGTGTGGAGGCAAGGGAGGAAGGGAGGCAGAGAGAAAGGTACAGGGTAGGAGTTTGGCTGTTAACAAAGGCTGACCCACCACAGGACTGTTTGTTGAATTCCTGTAATTGTTTATGTACAGTCTTCCAAACATGGGTAGCACTAAGAATTTTTTAAGAAGCTGTGATTTTTGAATTGAAATTTTTAGGCACAAAAATTAATTTGATTTGATTAGATTTCATAACATTTATATAGTTTCATGATTTCCTATATCCAGTCTCTTTTATTTATTTTTTTTTTCCACAAATCTCTTACCAGACAACACCATTATCGTGAACAACTTCTCCAGAAGACAGAGGCATTCCTTTGTAATAACAAGGACAGCTAGAAGCAGGCACACATTTGCCACTCTCATCCATGTAAGTTCCATTTACGCAGGTGCAGCCGTCAACTGGGACAAACTTGATGCTGCATGTGACATCAGGCTCACTCAGAGACCGGCAGGTGGGTTGACAGGAATCAACATTGTAGGTGTACTTCAAGGACTTTGGACACAAGGTGGTGTATTTTGCTTGAGAGTAAAAAGGTGAGTTACATTTGTAGTTTGTTCAAGAATCAATATAAGTATAAAGCATTTGAGATAAAGTATATATGATAAACATGGCATTGTATGTCCACGTGCTTTACTGATATCCCCAGTAGTGTAATTTTTTTTGTACTGCTAGAGCAAAATTTTCCCCTATAAATGTGTCACAAAGACAAATGTTTTGTCGAAGTTAAAAAAAGAACAAAGTTCAATTATATTAAGGCATAGTGTGTTTCTTCCTCATTGCTATTTTTGTACTTTTTGTCAAAGTAAATTGAGAAACACCCTACTTACTTTATTCCTATTGCAAGAGTATTGCTCTCCAGGTTATTTCTGATGGTTCTGAGCAAGTAATCTAACAAAGCCTCTTTTTAATATTTCTCCCTGTTTGCTGTTTGCCTTTTATGGTTATATTTTCCTCCTCAGCTTCTTGAAAGTCAATGCTGTACTTAAACCCCAGTTTAACACAATTTACTGTGGGAGTCCCTGAGAGTTGCTGTGTGGGGCCTTCTGGGTGATCATGTTCAAAAGGCAAAGGGATGTACAACTTACTGCAGGCTTTGCTCCTCCATCCAGTGAGGAGAACTCCTTTAGCAGCACAGGCTCTGACATAGCTGGAAAGGGCAGCACACATGCAGTCCTCACTCTTCTCACAGTTACATGTGTCAAACATACAGTTCTAGGAACAGAAGATGACGTGATCATCAGATTGTCATGTCAAAGCCATGGCACTCTGCATTTTTTTAAGAGTGTTATGTTCATTAGGGGTTAAAGTGAATGTAATCCACATGTGTAAGTAAATATATGCCTGATTTTCATTGAGGTCTTTCAAAAAAGATTATTTATGTGAAAAAAGAGTAACTAGAAGTTCACTGTTTTGACGTATTTTCTTATTTTTCTTCTTTTTTTATTTTTCAGGTGTAGGCAGTTTTCTAACTACTTCCAGTTTGTTGCCACTGTGCCATATATATTTAGAATAAATGGAGATTATTTGATACCACCTGGCTTTTGGAGCTTCTGCTTAGGAGCCTGGGCTCTTTGCAGCAGAGGAACAAAGAGAACAAGAAGTTATTTGATGTGTTTCTATGCTGGGCAGGGATACTACAATATTGTAATTCCAGGTGATGTTTATTGAACATAATCTTACAAATTTCCAGCAACAGGAAGGTTTTGTAAAACCCAGGGACTCTGTAACAGGGCTTCATCACCTTCAATTCCTGGAACATTTACATTCACATCTTATCTAAATCTCATTGCTGCTTTTTACACAGATTTCTTGCCTTGTCCTTGCATGTATGCAAAAGCCTTCTGGGAGAAGTTCAGAGGAATTGAAGTCCCAGTTAAGATTCTGACTAAAGCTTTCATTACATCTCTCAGAGGGGATACGTTTTATCCTTTGACAGGGAATCCAAACTTAGTCTAAGTTTGTTGCTAAAAATAGGTGTAGGAGGAATACATCTGTAAGTTTATCCTCCAGGGAATGGAAAGAAAGATAGCTTTACAAAGGAGCAAATTTCATATTGCAGAGATACGGATGAACTCTTGCCTTGTAAAGAACTATTATGAATGCATCTCCTCACAATTGGCAAGTTATTCTCTCAGGTGTTAGTAGCAGAAATCTGAGTCTTTTTCTCCTAAGTGGGATAGAGTAAGAGTGAAATACCTTCTGGTAAACTTCTGGATTCACTGTTGAGTGACATTCAGCAAAAGGTCCCATGGTATCAGAGAGCAGTCCACACCAGTGCTGAGCATACTGGTCTGTGAATTGAAAATATGGTAAGGATTTCTAGTGCACTTCATTTTTCAAAACTCTTGTCTCTATGTAACTATACGGCCTGCAGGGAAATGGCAGAAGCTTAACTTTACAATATAATTAAGCTCTACATTTGCTGAGGCACACAGTCTTTCACTTCCTCCAGGCAGAAATATGAAATCTTCATAAACTGTATGTTCTCTAATTCATTATAATTGTCATGGAATAAACTAAGATATCCTTAGCTGAATTCTAAAAAAGAAGGTTCACATTGTAAATTAAAACTGTGCTAGTTCATCTTAGAACACAGCAGAGTAGCTTGTGAATACTCAATTATATATTTTGTTGGCTGAAATGGAGCTTGAATGCTTTGAATCTCTGAACTGTAAGTCTGGTTCTTAGTTTAACAGTGGAAGGGCCACAACCTTCAGTGAGGCTATGCACAGCTTTTTTTTCCTATATGACAATCAGTCCTTTCCAGGGATTAATCCCTAATATGCTGTATGGTTCCAGTTTCCCTTAAGTAAATGGACTTGCTGTCTTGATGCAGAGGAATATATCTGAAGATCCCAGATATTTTGCTAGTTGTTATTTATTAATTGAAGCCTTCTAGTATCAACTGAGGAAAATTGTGTGTGCACGCAAATAGTTCTGTTCTTTTGGCTAAGTGCTTGTCTTTCGGCTAAGTGTGGTTGATCAGCTTATTCCTTCTCTGCGTCTTAAAGGAGAATAGAAGAGGTTGCTGAGCTTACCATTTTGTATGCTGACAGTACAGGGGTCCTCAAAGGTATTTTTGGCATCAGGACAATCAGCCCGAGTTTTCCAAGTATTGCCAAAGGCAGCTGAAGTACCCTCTATCACACCACTGGTGGTTTTGAAATCGTCTGTCTGTACATCATTGAAGTTTCCACAGAGACCTAGAAGGAAGCAGATGGTCTGTGCAAGTCTGCTACAGGATGACAGGTACTGGTGAAGGCAGTTGTTGTGACAAGGTTACTTACCACAGGTCTGTCCTTTATGTGATGGGTCTAAGTCTATAAAAACTTGCATTGAAGGCACAAGTTGAACCTGTAGCTGAAGACCAAATGTAGTTTGCAGAATTATGAAGAAAGATGAAGGCCTGAAGATGGTGACGTTTGCTAGGGGATATAAGAACAAAATAGTTATAATTTCATTCAAGATGAGCAGGTGAATTAATTGTTCATTATAGGAAAAATATAGTAGAGTAATAGTAGAGGAATTCTACAGCTGTGTTTGATATGATCCTAATTTCTGAAGAACTGAGGGGAAAAAGATCCTTATAGGATTTCAAATCCAGCACCAAAACAGTCTAACTAAACACCTAAGCAACAAATGTATACTAAACACCTAAGCAACAAATGTATACTAAACCACTGCTTTCTGTCAGGTGTTTTAAAATGAGGGAAGAACACAGACTTCTGTTGATATGTAAGAGGTTGCCTTTGATGAAAATGCTATTAGCACTATTTAATTAAAGACTCCAGCCTGGACCTATTCTGTCCTTTCATGGTTTGCTTTGTGTTCAGGTGCAGTAGTGTTTGAGAAGAACTGGCATGTGAGAAACTTCAGTGATGAATGCACTTTGAGAAAAAGGACAGGGGGAACACAGGGAATTAAATGACTTGAGATATTGGAGTCCAGTTGCATGTCAGAATTTTTCTTTCCTCTCTTACGGCAACATTTGGATCAGAAAGGGTGCAATAACACTATTTGCTTGAACTAATTAGATATTGCTAAATTTAAACCATGATTTTGCTAAAATTATTAGTGTTGAATAGGAAAACCCTATTACATAAAAATGGGAGATGGTGCTCTATGGCAGTACTCTGGATTTGCTGTGGTATAACCAGAGGTATAATTTGGCTTTAGTTTAACTCATGTAATAGCATCTTAAAGTAAAAATGAGAAACAGAAGTTCTTCAAAGGAACTTACCTGCTGAGAATGGTAACTGTGTGTAGATCATATTCACAAATACACTCCCAGAAGGCTGGATCACAATGTTCTGTCCACAAGAAAAGACAATTATTATCAAGCAGATAAAACATTTGGAAAGTATTTTAATCTAATACTGTTCAAGATAAAGGTAAAGAAAATGGAGGGGGACTATGATGATGCTTTGATTCCTGTACAAGTTCTTTAATCTTTATTACTGTGTTCCACTGACTGTCCAAGAAAGCAAAAGCCAGACATTATCTAATTAACAGAAAGCTACTAAGATCTTGTCTTCTAATGCACTTTATTCTTAATTTTTCTTTTAATAATGTTCAAAAGAGATAAAACAAGAAGTCAGTGCAGATTTCTTGTCTGTGCTGTTATGTGTCATTTGCCTGGCCTATTAATCTCAGAGAGCATCCCTGCAGAATGTCAGGTGTGTACATTTGCTGCTCACCGTTTGCCCTCCATTTAGGCTGATGGCTACACCCTTGAGGCATGTCTCAGTGTCAGTCAGGCCACACTTGTGGATGTCCCCCAACACCGTGAATTCATTGCTGTCACAGAGCTTGAAGAAGAAAACAAAAGATATTGTTAAAAGGATTTGCTATATTGAAATATTGTTATCTCAAAAAGGTTAACACTCAAATGGAATTCTTAGTAAAGTTAGTCTTTTAAAAATATTGTTTATTTCATTTCTTCTTGCTCTTATGGTCTAACATATATGTCTGGCGTCACCAAGTAGGCTGGCATTCATGCAGTCTGCACACTGGAAGCTATACATTGCTTCTGGCATTCAGGGGCAAGTTAGACACATTAATCTGAACATTAAAATTTTTTCATGCTTTAGTAAGACTAGTTCCTAATGTGTAGGTAATACTTGTTTAATATGCTAGAGCAGAAGGAGATGTGCCTTTCTTGCCCACTGGTTATGAAGATTACCAGGGAGAGGAAAGATTGTTTCCAGTGTCTTCTGCACCGAATAGATTATTCAAGAACCTGGTGATCTGGATATTCTTTTAACTGGTAGGAAATATGCATTTAAATATCCTCTCATAGGAGAAAATTAAACTAAAATTATTATTCAGGAAGTTACTGCATAAAGGTTCAGATTTTGACTTGGTTCTGATTTTCACAGGACTGTGTTCTGTGAGCCGTCTTCAAAATGTGCCTAACAGCCAAAGCACAACAGGGAAGGACTCAGAAGGCTGTGTTTCTGAACATGTCTTATCACTTTTTTGGCATAATGAAGACTAAATTGAGGACAGCTGAGATGCAGAATTACAGACATCTGGAAATTCAGTATTAAATTCTGGGCTTTTTGAAATTTTGTGAACAAGTTTGGGTTTTTCCTCTACCTCCAGAGACCCTGAGAATCTAATTTTACATATTGATGGCAAAAAGAGGAGTTTAATGTTTAAGTCTGACCTATGCTGCCATTGTGGGTCAAGGCTGTGCTTGTGAATATTATGCAAAAGTTTCATTGATTTAGCCTGATCTATTTCTAAGTTCTCATTCCAGCTCATTTCTAAGGTTTTATGATTCTTTTTCTTGGTAACATTCAGATCGATCTTGTCAAGAACAGATTTAATATGAAGTCCTTATGAAAATAGTTTACCTTAGTCGTCCAGTAAAAATAAACAATGAATATACCTACGTTTATGAAATCTAACAAAAACAGTTCAATTCCTAAACAACGATCAAAGAACTCAAAATGACTACAATATTATTTAGTATAACCCTAACAGAAAAGCCCCTGAAATCCATTTAGGGATGTTAATGCTCTAACCATGTTAACCTTCAACCTATATCAACCCTCTGAGATTCAGAAAATTGATGTGATTGCCAGTAGTTTTCATCAAACAACATTATATATAATAAAAACATTTTTCTTTAGCAAGGATTGTGACTTACTCTTACCTTGGTTAGGACATAACTACAGTCTCCAAAGAAGGAATAGTATTTCTCATCAAATGTTGAAACGTGGGAACCTCCTTCAATACTGCAAGTCCCGGGGCACGACTGAGTGACACAAGACCATTCACCTCCAACACAGGTACTGAAATGAAGGAGGCATTCAGTAACATTGGGTAATGCAAGCATAAATGAAATAAAATAACAATGAGGGCAGATGGTGCCTTAGTTTTCCTCTTGAAGCACTGATTATACTGCCAAAGAGACCAGTATTGCTTTGAAATCTCAGAATAATATGGGGCAGGCACATTTATATTACTGATAGTTCTTTATATATATATTGCTGTTCGTTTCCAGAATTCAGTCCTTGTGAACCTGTCATCCATGTTAAATATGTTAAGTATTTCTTGGAAAATAAATAAATAATTAGAAAGGTACATATGCATACACTTATGCAGTAATACTTCAGCAATTATAGGGATATTAAATATATATATATTTGTGAAACATGTCTCTCAAATGTGATGTCCTACTCTAAATGCAACATGCCCCTGAATGTCATGTCCTCCATAGTATTTATATGAGCATCTTAGCATTACACTGTAGTGCTTCAAAGGATGTAACACTAATTCACATTTTTAAACACCTCTGGTATTTGACTTTGATTATCTTTCTTCATTTGTAGGTTTTGAAATTGAAGCACCTATTCAAAATCTCAAATTTTTCTTGTAAGTGTGAAGGGAAAATAGACATGAAAGTATCCTCTAAAGCAGTGTAATCAAGGAACTTCAATTGGTAAATAGTTCCTAATTTGTTTTTTAAGGGGACATTAGTAAATATTCAGTTAATGCACAAAAAAAAAAAACCAGCCCAAAAACCAAAAGGTGAGAAAATATATTACCATGATCTGCATTTAGATGAGAAGGAGGCTCCAGGAGCATAAGTTTCACCTTCATAGGTACAGTGGCATTCTCCACGGGGAATGCAGCCAGCACCATTAACGTCATCAAATACCATTCCTAGGAAAAGAAAGGGTCTATTAGTTATTCTGTGCACTGCAGAACCTGCCTTTGAACACATGTCTAGCAGATGCCTGAGACTATGTCCCATTTCTTCCATACTTTAAAATAATAGGACGCAAGCTATGTAGAGATTGAAGTGCTATATTCCATTGAAGTCTATCTAAAAATCTTTGCATGATCAAAGGGGATCTCTAGGAAAATACCTTTCTGCTATGGACTTGATTAGAATGGAATTAGGATTAAAACTATTAGGTAATGAGGTGGAATAGATGAACCATTTGTAAGACTGCCCAGGGACATATCTGTACAGTAAATATTTCAATGCCCAGAGACAGAGGATTGCCTTAGAGATGCTCTCTCTATATATATATGTATATAAAGCACATTTGTTGCTTAAAAGGGAGCATATTTAGTAATTTGAATAAAAATAGTGCATCCAGGGAAGAAATGTAGCTATTAACTTCAATGATAATAACACTGATGATGTGATGGGAATGGTCCAGAACACAAAAGTGGTTAAATGTGTACAGGTAAGTATTCTAGGGAGTTTGGCTATGAGAAAAGGGCAGGAAATGAACTTGCCTGGAGGACAGACACAGCCATCTGTACAGTGATCTTCACAAAGTGCAGATCGTTCTGGGTTGCTGCACGTGTCAGAGCAGGGAGAGCCACACTCATGGTATTGCATGTTGAATGGACATGATTTGGCTAAAAGTAGAAAGAGTATTATAAAGCTGACTTTTTGTTTGAAAGGTTTAAAAAACAGTATTTGCAACTTAGGTTGTTTTGTGTCAAGATATGATGGGGCATCCTGATCCAAGTGAAGGCAGAAACATTTTAGATTTTCTGATATACATTGAAAATCCTTTGTAAGGCAAAATCCCCTAAACTTCCATATTCCCAGTGTCTTGCATATGATCAGGCTAAAACTGATTTCATGATAATTGCATGCACTTTTAAATGACTTCTTCAGGAAAAAAGCTCACATATTTGAAGTTTGCTAAATGTGGGTAGTAAGCACAGGTGGAGGTCCCTTCCCGAGGTACTCACGGCACAGTTCTGAGGTTCTCCAGTTCAGGGGCTGTCCACCTGCATGAGCACACTGCCGGGAGTATTCAGCAAAGGTGTTGCACATGCAGAAGTCAGCCATAGAGCTGTCACAGTGGCACAGGTCTTGAACACAAGTTTCAATGTAGTCCTGAACATTCACAAGCATGTTACAACTCGTAAATGCTTTGCTGGTTAATACTGTCTCACAGATAGAAGCCTAGGAAGAAAAATAGAAAAGGTAAACAAAGTGTTAAGAAAATATGCAACTAATTATTTAAGGCATGGAGCAGAACAAATCAAAGATTGATCTGGTCCTGAAACCTGTACAACAGTAGCCATAAGCAGATATTTAAAGAAAAATATAAAAATAGGGCAAAACCACATGGAGTGGTTAATCCTTTGATTAACTCCAGTAGCTTCCATATCCTTAGTTACTGTCACCTCAGGTGACTTCCCAAGCATTATACAATTTCTTTATATTAAGACACCCTCAGTAATTCTCTTTCACAAAAATATGCAGTCTTCTCATAAAAGGGGAACACAAATTTTTGGCATTCACTTTAGCAAAGAATAAAACATGAAATTTAGAATATTTTTCTTTTGAGACCTACAGTTGAGTCATACTCATGCTCTACTTTTTCCCCTTCTGAAAAGTTTTCTCCAAAGACAGAGCATGTATTTTGCACTGAGAAAAATTTTGAGAGAGAGGTCCTTACAAATTCTCTTGAGCAGTTCATCAGAGAAGTAGGAGGAATAGGATCATCACACTGCTCTGTGGGTCCATCCATCTTCTGCCTATTACCAAACTGTATGGGAGTCAGTTTTGTCTCTGTAAAAAACAGTTCAAATATTAGAATAATGCTTACTGAATTTTGCATGGAGATATTTTCTTTAGTGACGCTACCTGCTACGATGTGAACAGTGATTACCAAATAATATCACTATAATATGAAAGGTAAAAGATGATGAATGAGGTATATAAAGAACTGGATCCTAACTACTGAAAACAAGTAGAAATTTTTATGTGGCAGGTCTTAAAACATCTAACAGTAATGGAAGCATTCTAATACATCTCAAAGCCCTGACTCTGAACAACTGACATAATAGGAATACATGAAGAAGTATCCCTAGTTTTGCAGTTAATACAATATACTGTAGTATAGGTTGTGGGTTGTAAGAAGAAAAAACAGGCACCAATACTTAATAATGCTTTTTATTACTTACTTCCTGAAATAAATTCATTGCTGACTGGAATTCCATTGAAGTCCCCACAAAGTCCACAAGTTTGATTGGCATATTTCTTATCTAGTTCCACCTAAGAAAAATGAGGAAGGAGGTTTATAGCAATGGCAGTCTTGATGGTTAGGAGCACAACCTACACCAGTATTGCTTGTGTACTCAAAATTTGAGATAGTTTGCTGTGCAGACTGCGTTGTGTGGTAACAAGGTAGGCACCACTGGAATGGTCAGTGATGACTAAGAAAAGCTCGCTCTTATCCTAGCCCTGGGTTGTGAACATCAATACTTTGCCAGACCTGGAATCTGAGTAGTGCTTCACTGTGAGGTAGGAACATTATCATTCAGCATCTATTGATTCTGAACTGAGCTTGGTAGGGGGAAAAAAGGGAAACTGGGAGAAGACTGGAAGACAGAACAATACACTAAAAACGGACACAAATCCAAAAGTAACTAACGCCTGCCTGGCAGTAACACTGCAAAGGTGTAAACAGACTATTTATACAGACTTTCTGCTGTGTTTTCTTACCAGGAGGGCATCATGTCCATTCCAAAGGAAGGTCAGTCCCAGCTTGGCAGAAACTTTCAAATAGTTGTTACTTCTCTCTATCAAGATTCCCATATGGCTGTAGGGCATCTGGACCCTGGGGAAAGATCACCATAAGTCAGCAGGGGTAGGGACAGAATATCCATTGAATGTCCACAATGAGATCCTTTCTCAGTCTCTTTGAGAATTTTCAACATGTATCTGTGAGGAAATTAGAGCAATAACTACTACGGAAAACACAGGTTTGTAACATTTTGTCCATTTCCTATGCAATTGCCTCTCATCATGCAAACAGATCGGCCTTACTTTTCCTGTAGCCCCTTTTGGCTTTCTCCATTAAGAGTGTTTTGCTGGGTAAAATGTTAGCATATATCTGTGGTTGTATTGTTCAGAAAAGTGCTGGGAGGCTCTGTTTTGCAAGCAGTGTGCTTCAGGATATTGCTATTTACTCCTTGAAGCATTTGATAATAAAGGGATAGACTCCAGGCTTTCTGTGACATGAGTGCCATTCAGGAAGCTGTGCCCAAGATAACTTTACATAGTACATAGCTGCCATAACAGACAGCTCACTGTGGGATAGCTGCCAAATATTTACCTGGCCTTTTGGGCAGGTTTCACACCTTATGCCAAAGTCAGTGCTACAACTGCTACATAGGTAGCAAGCTTCCAGAACAGATAATTTAAAATTAACTCAGGTACAAGCTGCAGTCACTGCTTTACCGCATACTGTTCAGTGAAAGGACAAAAGTTATCAAAAATTGCTGTGGTGAAATTAATGGAAAGCAGTAACTTCAAGGGTGTAAAAACCTAACACTTTTACTGAATGCAGCTTATAGACTTAATTGCACACAAACATACACTATTGTAGCAGTGGGACAGCATACTGGATATAGCTCATCTGAGCAAAACAGACACTGGGATAATCTGCAGAAGTGGCAGTCAGCTCACTGACAAGACCTCCTTTTCTTTGTTATTACTTCAGGAAGGACCTGAGCCCTCCCACTGCTTGGGAGCAATGTGAGATCAGATGAGGGAAAGGGATGCTTGCTGAAAGAGCCCACTGGGAACAAGGCAGGAACATACAATTTGTCGTCGAGCCGGACAGAGCCACGGGTCAGTTCAATCACTACTCCTTCCAGCTTCATGATGACATGAGTGATCACAGTAGCATTTTCCACCATTGCACGCCTAATCTGGATGTTGAAGTCCTCGTAGGAAGACTTGCAGTTGGATGCAAAGATGTAATTGCAGACCCCAGGGAAGTAAAAGATGTCCCCATCAAAGGTCTTGAAGTGGAAGTTACCCCATGTGCTGCATACACGGCCATTGTGAAAGGGGTTGCCAGCTGTGGATTCAAAATAAGCAGTAAGTTTCCTGTAACTTTTTGTAATACCCTCCCTTTCCATGCTTCATCTCCCCTGCTTCTTTCACTAGCCTCTGTCCAAAAAGCCCATCTTCTTTTTATTTTTTTTCTTCATTATTTATTTATTTAGTTCAGTCGCTTTTTGTGTTTAATCAGTTTTGCATAGGGATATAGGGCCTCAGATCAAAAGAGACTTCCTGGGTCACTAGATCCAGTGCTCTAGTTCTGATGACTTCCATATCCTATTGTCTTGGGGTGATTCTATGATGTGTATTCCCTATCGCCTATAATTTTCGGACGTTCCTCTGAATTTGTCTCAAACCAGGACACCTATAAATCCTTTCCTAAATGTATGAAGTCCTACAGTTTAACCATAAAACCGTTTTAAAGCTTGTTTAAAGCTAGCTGATACTACTGCTTGGGAAGGGCACTCACATCCACAATCTCTGAATGGCTGGAAGACTTTTGCCAACCTCTTCCAAAACATATTCCTGTCCCATGTATGCCTGGTTGTTCTTGTGCCAAAACTACACTTCATCTTGAAGGGGTTCCACCTCCCTGCTCCTCCTCCCACCCATTACAGAAGTCTCTTCTTTCTTTTCAGTCTTCCTTTCCTTACAAGCAGACTCTCCAGTCTTCCTGATTATTTTCCCAGTCCCTTGTCACATATCTTCCACATTGACACTCACCCTGCTTGAATTGTACCCTATTCCCTAGATAAGGTGTCTTGACAGTTTTCAGCACATTAGTATTTTCCTCTCTTTATGGAAATTATATATAATACTGGGGAAAAACATGTACAATAGGTATGCATGTATAAATACATTTATTAAAAGTTTTTACAGCTGCATCAGAGAACAATGGGTCAAAAGCACTGGGTTCACATGCACGCTACCTGATGAATTAATTTCTGTTAATTTTTTGTTTTATGATGCTAAAGGATCTTACACAATTTATTGATTTTTTCAGTCACTCCATGCTCTGTGTCATTAACAAGAGCACAGGTATCTGAGCCATGACATTTGGTTAACTTACCCTTTACTTTCAGTGCGTTTTGAAAAGGTGGAATGATAGTCACTCCTTGGGATTTAAAAGCTGGTAGAAAATAGAAAGGAGAAAAAATGACTAGGCTTAATCTTATTTGAAATCCTAAAACATGGATTGAGATTGCCTCATCTTTTTAGTGATTAGTGTTTCCTGCTACTGGTTAAACTCTAGGGGAAAGTTTCCACAAGGTTTTATTGGTGGTTCTTACACAATGCTTTGTGTTCTTTCTATCAATTTCACTGACAGCTAAATTGCAAAGACTTTCTTCCATTATTAGTTCAAGACTCCCATCTGATGCTGGCCCTGATGTTCTGAACTCAAAAGCAGCAGTATGGTCCTCAGAGCACTGTATTTTAATAGTGTTTGCAACAGCTATTTTTAAATAATTTAGGGCACACATTTTGCAGGGCAGACTTAATGATCAATTATTTCAGCCTGTCGTCACTAATATACCAGTCAGCTTTGGATCCTTCCACCCTTATTTTACTCTGTACAGTTATGCATCATGCATGATCTTGTAGTACTTAATTCTTCTAATGTTTAAGGTAGTTACAGTTTTCTTATTCTCTTGTGAGTGATGCAGTCATCTTGACACAGTGTAAAAAAATGTGCCTTTTATTACCTACTATCAAGTACCTTGGTGATATGTATGTAAACACACACCTCTTCTGAAAACACACTTTCAGATATACATTATGTACCTTTCATGAAGTTAAAGATTAGATAACTGTATCATATCAGTAGAGCAGATCCACTGGGCCAGATCTCAGAGGTAGTTCTCAAGCTTAGAGCAGTCAAAGACTGGCTGAGAACTGTATATATTGTACAGAGAACTTCTCTTTTCATGTGTGTGGCATATTTTAGCTAGGAATAAAAATAACCTTTTAATCTTACTATTTATCACCTTTATTTGGAACAAAACCTCAGCAAGAGATCAGCATAAAAATACTTACGTTTTTGTCGCTGCAGGAGAGATGGAGAAACATACTCTGACTCTGTTGGTTGTTCACCACCCTGGGCTTGAACTGCATCAAGAAGAGTAGTAAAGGAAATGTGAATGTCTAATTTTCTTGAGTTCTCTCATAGTTTCTCAATTATATCTGTTTAAACATGCAACACTCAGTATATCAAAAATCAGCAAATACATGTTTATGTACAGGAGGTCAGAAATGCATCAGGACCTGTGCTACATGCAACCATGATGGCCAAACACCACTCCTTCAGCCTTTTCCTTTTTTAATTTTCTGGGTAATAAATTACTGCAGGGAAGCCATCTCTCTTGGGGTGACTTTTTTTTCCCAAACCTGGTGGGGGGAAGGGTAGTTGTAACCTGCTTTTCTCTCAGAGGATATATATATATATATTGCTAGATTTTGGCCAAATCAGCACACCATCAAAAACACGCTTGTGGTAATTTGAGCAGGCCCTTATTCTGTCACAGTATACCCCTGGATTCCCTTAGAAGCTTTTCAGACAAAGGACCTAAATTTCTTAGGTTTTGTGATCACTCTGTGCTTTAAGCATCAGTAAAACCTTTTCTTCTAGCTAGATGGCTTTAAAATAGGTTCCTTTTGTACAGGAAGAATTCACTTCAGGGTCAGAGGACAGATCTTCATCAAAGCCAAAGTTACTCTGCATTTTACGGTTTCAAACACTCTTTGTAATAAGCCACAGAAGGAAAATAAATGCAAAAGCCACACCACACAGAAGGAAATAGGTCTTTCCAATAGATACATTTGTGCCTGTTGTTTTTGCCCCGAAGCAAAGAAACCATTTTTCGTCCCATTCCACTGCGGCATCGGAATAGGAACACGTACGTTATCTGCAGGGGCCAGAGGGGCTTTCAATGCACTATTTAGTGAGAGTTCATCAGAGGGCAGGTTGAGGTGAAGACTATTCTGGCCAGAGAAAACTGCAAGGGCAGGTTCACCCCTTGCTGCACCCCACAAGGGCAGTCCATGAGCAGGACCACCACAGGGGCTAAGGCTGAAAGCAGAGCTGCAGGGAACTCTGCAAGTCCCCTCCTGGGGAAAGGGCTGGGGATCTGCAGCTGGGGTTAGAAGCACGTGTATCCACTTTTAAGGTAGGAACCATTCAGTGCTTCTGGACTCCTTCACTGCCCAGCCTCAGAGAGCTTTTTGCTTCTCTCTCCATGCACTGTGTGGCTCCACTCTGTCTCATGCCTTGTGCATTGCAAATCCTTGCTGCCATTGCATGTGGTAATGCCACAGCTAGTCCTGTCATGGGCTATTCTTTGACACTACCACTTCTTAATATAAGTTACTATGAGCTACCTAGGAGTAGGAAAAATATGAAATCATACAATGGGATCTGCACTTGAGATCAAAATGCATTTAAAACTAACATTGTTGTTACCTTAAACTTCAAGGGAAATTATCAGGTGAAAAAAAAGTAATAATAAAAAAATAATTAAAGAGATTTCCATCCACAACTAGTAAGTGCCCACAGAATATTTATAGCAGTTGCATTTATTTTCAGCCCATCACTGAACAACCCTGTGTGCTAAGATTTTATGCAACCTCATAAGCAAGAGTAAATGAATTTTTAAAATCTATTGTCTGATGGTTTTCAAGCAAAACCCTCCCTTTTTGAAATATTCTATCATCAGATGATAGACAGTGTCTTTAATAATGCAGGCAGACATACTCCTCCACTGACTTGTTCCCTTCTAGAGCTACCTTTACATTTCTTGGTTTATACATTTAGAAATACTATACCACCTTGAAATGGATATTTAAAGCTAAATGCAAATCTTGAGGCATTTTTGTAGAAATGTATGTTCTGAGGGAGCTCCACTCAGTGCAGTGGAGCTGTTCCAGATTTCAACTGGAGAAAAAAAGGACGACAGTTTCAAAAGAGTTAATTTCCTCTTCTTAGCAAGGAAAGTACTTTAAGCAGAAAACAAAATCTTGTATTAAGGTAACAGGTTCACTAACTTCACAAAGCCAAGAAAAAAAAAATGTTTCAAACTCCAAAGCAAGTTATAAATTCTTTAAAACAGTAAAAATACCAAGCAAGTGAATCCTCCTACCTTTAATCTGTATGAAGACCAGGGCTAGTATTGATATCCATAGTGGTATTCGTGTCCCACCACCTTCACCCATCTTCTGGAAGTCCGGTAAAAACTACCGAACAACCTGCCTCTGAGGAAATACCTGTCTGTTCCCAAGTCTTATATACTGAGAGAGTAGATTTTGGCTCAGTTCCCAGATTGTTTCACAAGGCTCTTAAAAGGTGGGGCTTCAGACATTTTCGTTTTCCTTTGCAGGTGCAGAGGTAAATAGAGGATGCTCTGACTTTCCCTCAGGTGTTTACACTCTAGGAGGAGTCTTCTTTCCACAGGTTTTTTTGATGAAATGTCAAGAAGTGAGCAAGAAGAATTTTTGCTTAGGCTTAGTCTTCCCAAATTGTTGTTTATTGTGGGATACATACAGTTTAAGAAACTTCTGTGTGACTTTTGAGCAGGAAGTTTGAGTGAATTACTTCACTTTTTAAAATTTTTCTCCTTAAGGCAAGTTATGATAATTAGCTTCTCAAAAAAAAACCCGAAAGAAGTTCCACCTGATACAATTTTTCTTCATGAGTTTGCACCTGCCTATGTAGCTACTTTGTGAAAATAGAGAAATGAAATGCTGTTTAAGGTTAGCATTTATCCCACTGGCCAGGCGCAAGACAGGTGTACACAGTGAAAATCCTTCTGTGTGGGCAAGTCAATAACATGGCCCTTTCCTTGAGGGATTCCTCGTCTCAAATGGGCAATTTTAGGGTTATTTCAGCTGTTCCCCTTCTGAGTAAACATGATTTCAGCACTAAAAATTAGTTGGATTCTACCTATGATTGAAAAAAAATCCGTGTGATTTCTAACCCTAGAGACATTAAAAGACAGATATGCAAGAATATTCTTTGGAATATTCCTTATCTAAGGAGCAATAAGAGAGTGAAGAATGCTTTTCAAGAATGTTAAAATAGTTATTTACAGCTATATTCCTTCAGAGAATTAACTTTTTATAGTGTCTGGGGTGTAGAGAAACACAGCCTTTCAGTAAGAGAGCAGATCCCATAATCCCACGTGTTCAAGCAGTTCCTGCAAGAAGAAGGTACTGGGATTGTTTCCATATTCTTTGGAGTCATAACTATGTTTAGAATGGAATGAAGTTTAGTCATTAAAGAGGGACATCAGAGGAACATTGAAAGGATAGTGAAATACTCACATAGGTTGCCTAGGAACACTGTCCAATTTCCATCACTAGTGGTTTATAAGAACAGGTTAGTAAAACACCTACATGACAATGGTCTGAGTGCTGTTGACAGTGCCCTGGGGCAAGGGAACAGACTAAACATCTATTAGAAATTCTCTCAAATATAATTTCCTATTATGTTTTATGAAAAATTATCATGGAATCATAGAATCCTAGAATGGTTTGTATTGGAAGGGACCTTAAAGATAATCCAGTTCCAACCTCCTTGCCATGGACAGGGACACCTTCCAGTAGACCAGGTTGCTCAGAGCCCCCTCCGACCTGGTCTTGGACAGTTCCAAGGATGGAGCATCCACAACATCTCTGGGCAACCTGTTCCAGTATCTCACTCACCTCACAGAAAGGAATTTCTTCCTAATATCTAATAAAAACCTACTGTTGGGTTTGAGGAAGAAACTTTAACACTAAGAGAGAAATAAAAGGCACATTTTTTTTGTAAGCAGCAAACAAAAGCAAGAAAATATGCTGGTTGTACTGAACATTTTAAGAGTACAACTACTTAAATAAAGGTGACATAACAAAATTAAATGGAAGTTTTGAGAAAAGTAATTGTTCAGTTTTAGTTGTGAGTTATACCTCTGGCAACTTCATTGATGTGCAAGTCTGTAGAATTTACCTTAGCATTAATTAAGAAGGAAAGAAGGTGTCTACTAGATACTTGTATATACGGAAATACATGCAGTGGAAACTTAAGGAAGTATCATTGTCTCTAATGGTTATTATCAAAGTTCCAGGATGAAGATCTAGAAAAAATAAAAAAATTTAATGGATTTAAACAGTACGTAATTAAAGTAGTGATAAAATAGTATGGTAAACTCAGGTGGGTAATGCACATAAGCTTATTATGAGATTATGTTGGTGAGAAGAAAAATATACTTTATGAATCATCATATTGCTTGTCACTTAAAATCAATTCACATCGACAGTTGCTATGCTGTGGTTTCATATACATTTCCTGCATGTTGAGGGAAGCACTGTGATCTCCGAGACATCCCAGTCTGGTCATCACAAATTAGGCTGAAACCGGTTTACAGTTCAGTTTAACCCCTTTAACTGAGGTTTAGGGCACCATCAAAAGTGGTTCCCTATATCTGTATTTGTGATGGAAATTTTCAAATCTCATATATGTCCTAATCAATTATCCTTACACTACTAAGTGGTTAACTCATTGACTAATTCTCTTGCCATATTAAATTTCTTATCTTGTGTTATTTCTTCTCAGAAATTGCTGTAAAATGTGTCAAAATGTATGAGTCTTGCAAAAATAATCTCAAATATTTATGATAGATTGATTTAGTAATATTATTAGTTGTTAAAAAAAAAAATTCCTCTTCTCCACTGACTGAATAGACATACACAGGTGACATGGGAGAGTATTTTTTAAAAATTAGTTGGGAGTAACATGTCTGATTTTTGTACCTACTTATGATCAAATCCATACAGTTGACTGCATAAACAGAAATATTAGTATGTTAGAAGAATTTATTGATATACCTATTTTTAATTTCTTTAACAGAAAATAAAAGATTTTGCCATTGCCTTTGATCTGAAAACCCTGACATTTCTTTCTATAGTTTCTCTTCCTTTTTCACAGAATCATATTCCTACTCTGTGCAACTGCAATATTAAATTGAATGAAATATTTCAGTGAAAGAGTTGTTAGCATTTTCAGATGCATTTTTTTTAATCCTACGTGATCAAATGCTACATGGTGATGATGTTATTTACACATTTTACTCATGATGTCTGAATCTCGTTCTTTATAAGATAAAATGAGACCATCATATCTTATCTTCATAGATTCTCATTGTAGAATGAAAATGAAATGTCAAAACAAATTCGGTTAACTTTTGGGTGCAATAATGACTGAAATCAGTATCTCCATTTATAGTTTAAAAAGACAGAATGATGAACTCAGAGAGACATGCAAAAGTTGTCTAGTTCACCTGGTGCCATATTGGAGTAGGGTGTATTCGTTTCAAGGGAAGGATGAAAACACGTGTAATTGACAAGAATTACAGCACTTCCTCTGTTTCAGTGCTAAAATGCAAGTTAACAAGGAGCTGTCTGCTGGACTCTTCTCTGGCTGGTCATTTGGCCACTTCTGAAGCCATATTTAAGCTCCAGAATGATGCTGGGACACTTGGCATTGAATTCAGCTGAAGTACCATTCTGATTGTCCCTAAATTTTGACCTGTGCCAATTCAAATGCATGATTTTTATCTGAAAGCTTCTATGGAAAAGTGAGGCAACCAAACAATTTTAGCTTAAAAGTTGTTCATTAATATTATAGGTGTTCTCTAAATTTTGTGAAGATGAACTACATTTCAAGCAGCTGCAGTAAGTATTTCATAGTATGATACAATATCATCTATCTAAAGTAAAGCTATAGTTAAAGAATAAAATAGGGATACATATCCTTTTATGTTCTTTACTAGATCTTAGTCAAACACAGAGCCATTGATCCGTTCCTTTACTTCCAAATGCTTAGATAAAACTCATTGATTGAAAATCAAGTCACATTAATAACTGAGATTTTAAGCCATTTCATTACTACGAGTAGCTCTCCTTCTGTCTTTTAGTGTGTTCATTGCAGAGGACCAGCACATAATGCTTTAACCTCCAATGCAATCTTCCATGTTTTACTGTAAACCAAGTAATATGTAACATGATTAGGATTTATTTCTGGTCTGTTCATTTCAAAGGTTGAAGTGTCATTTAGAAGAACCCAAGCAAAGCATAACATTTTAAATCAGGTGTTGGAGACTGACTAGCTGCAACATAACAGGCTGGTTAACACTAATGTGACTAGGAAGTAAAAGATACTGAGTACAATATCTCTCATTTCATTTAACAGTTGTCCTCTGGGAAGCAAATCAGTCAGAGAACAACTAAGGGTACCGTATTAAGACATTCCACCTATGGAAATTTAGTAAAGATACTGTGGAGATTAGTAAAGTAAAAAAAAAAAGTGCCCTCTGTACCATGACAAGTACGAACATGGGGGCCAGAGAAGGGTTTCCATGTTGTCTGAACACATCCAGGATATCTCTGTGTATAAAGGGGATAAACACTTAAGCCTCTTTACAGTTTGTAAACACAGACACCACAACCGTGCATGCCAATATTTGCAATTGGTATTACAGACTAAAAAATAGATGTACACACACATACTTGAGGACGTATTTACATTGTGCAGTGGTGCGTGTTGCAGAGATCCCTCTGCTAGCAGCAGCCAAGGTAAATTCATAATAGGAAATAGTGTCACTGCACTGACATGAAGCTGCACCTAAGAGAATTTGCTTTTCTCTGAGGCACTGACACTGCAACGTTGTGTTTGGGATCAAAGCTCTACCTAGAGCTATACCATGCCACAGGGTCATAGCAGCACTGTATAAAGCTGCTCAAAGCTGGGGTCTGTTGTGTAGTGCCTTAGTGACCCAAATAAAAATATCAGTCTTTAGAAGCAAAGCGGTTGGTGTTTGCAGGCTCAGAGAAATAAATGGTATAACTAGTCAAAAAGTGGGTGAAATGGAGGGCTATGCTGAGCAGTATTTATAAACCCTCAAAGGAACCTGTTGGTGATGCACAACCTCAAAAAAATCTGTGTTAGTATCCTCTGGTGGACACAATTCTGCTGAATGACACTTTGTTTGTTTGTTTGTTTGCTTGTAATAATATAAACTACAGACTGTGTGTAAGTGGAGACAGATATATATATACTATTACCACTAGTGAGTTTTGTCAGAAGTTCTATTATTAGTGGAAGATGTATGGTTCTTTCTCCAATGGACCCTTGAGAATATACCCTTACCTTAAATCTGCAGCAGACTTTCTTATTTCAAAAAAATGCATGGAGGAGATAATTAAATGCACACAAGCAAGGACAAACACGGAAAAAAGAAACAAAATCTTTTGGTCCGTGTATTATTCAAGACTCAGGGAAATTAACTAAATTTATAGCAGTGGTATAAAAGTTAGCAGAGACCTCTTTAGTATTTCAGTTCAAATATTGCCATTCACATTAATAATGTAAGATTCTGTTCTGTCATCCTTGAAGGGAGAACATATTGCATGGCACTTTCTCTGTATGTGTGTTCAATCTCTATTGTAAAGTAACTTTAAAAAGTTCCTTTTCTGTATTTAGCATTTCAGCTCCCAAACTTGCGTAATGGTACAGCATAAAAACTTAAACTAATGGAAGATGTTGAACAAATGCAGAGAGGTACAAATTGGCCACAAATTAATTTCATTTGGAAATTTGGATGAGGTTTATAAACATCAAAGGACTGCTATCATATCTTTAAGACCGTATTGCAGTGGCAGGGATCAGAATCATAATCACTGTGGAGACAAACCTGGTGCTCACTTACGTAGTTATTAATATGAGCCTTTGTTGTCTTCATGGTTTGTATCTATAGTTTTATTTTTATTTTAGAAAATTTTATGCCAAGCTTGTATTTATTTTATAAAGTGTTATTAAGTTTGCAATGTCAAAACACTAGGAGGTATTGATGTTAAGACCATCAGTGCAGTTCCATGAGATAGTTTTAAATGACATGGGTGAAATATTATGTTTCTTAGAGGGTTCTTGCTTTTTTCAGTCAGAGCTTAGATAATGTGTGTCTTTTCAGTCATTTGTTCAATTATTTTTACCTGTGTGCCCTAATACTTTGTTACTGTGTGTTACTCAATCCTCGCTGAATAGAGTCAGCAATTTCCTCAGTCACTTTCCTGTGGTGCCCATCACTGGAGTCCCTGAGAAGTTCATCAATAGTAGTGTATTGCTTTTGAAAATATGTTTTTAAGTACTTGGGATATATTATCTTTGTTTTACATATTGCTAAATAAGGCATAGTAATTTTGGGGGCAAACAGTCTAACACCCCTAGGATTAATTTTCAAAATACTCAACTTTATTTTGGTAGTTGCATGTTTAGCGTGTGGTCTTCAGATAGAACTGTGAAGGTCCTATAGTCCTGCAGCTGAAATGTTGAAGTGTCCAGCAGAGCATCTAGAAGAAAACAAATCACCAGGTGTAAAAATTCCAGTTTAAACAGATATGCACAGCATCAAAAAAGAACTATCGAAAATAAGGGAGAATCTGAATCCATTTCAACATGGTGACATCTGTGTGCCATTTTCACTCAGAAGTGGTCAAATTCTCCAGATAGTGAGAGAGGGCTGTGGACAGCCATCGTGCTCACAGTGTGCTCTCACTGAACCTCGAATCCGGGTTCACCTCCCTGCATCAGGTGCCTGATGTGCACACAGTCCAGTGGAGAGCAGCAGGATCCAATCACAGACTCGGGGTTGTGTAATACTGCATACGCACAAAGATGGCACATTGCGACTTCTGATAGCCTGCACTCCCTGCTCACGTAAGTAACCCTTCCTCTGCGAGTCTGAGTAGGGAGAGGAGAACTACTCATGAGAAATTCTCATGGGTTCTGTGTAAGTTATCACAGACCGTGGGTTTTAGATATATTCTCTAAATATGCATCATGGAGGTGACTAATTGGTCTTGCATGGTTTGCTAAGCTGAGCTGTCAGCCTCCTTATCATTTTGCAATGCTGAAGTATGATATAAAACAAGAATGCTGTCAAACTTGAGCAGCTAGATGTGTACTGTATTGAACATTCAATACGTCAGTGGATGAATTGTCTGTTGATCTCTTTTATAGTCAGTTTTCGGCTTTATTGATCTGAAAACTATGAAAATCCTTATCTGCTTTGGTCCATTGCTGCAAATGGCTGAAAACTGGTGTTGCATGTTCATGTTTTGAAAATAAGAATTGTACGGACTGAACTTTCTTACCGTGAATGGAAATGACTTGCAGTTAGGGATTCTGCCTTTTTCTGTTGCCATCATCAAGCAAACTTTATCCATGGTAGTTCGACTGTCAGTCTTCAGTAGGAGATTGATGTTGTAAGTTAGTAGTGATTGTTGCAGGTGTTCTCTAATTTTGAGTGTACATCTTCTAACTCTTCACCTCCTTCAAGTGCTAACAATATTTCTGATGAAATGAAGGTAGAGTCTGAATTATTAGTAATAAATTGAACAGAGAGAATCACATGTAGATTTCATATCCGAAACTGATTTTTGTGAGCTGCTGATTAGGGAAGTAAGAACACTGTCTATGGTCATGCCAGATGTGCGTGTTAGTTCTAGTACATGCTTATGGGCTGATGCCCTTACATAAGTACAGAGTAGAAGAGCTAGGATTCCTTTTATACAACACAATAAGGCAGAGTTATCTCTTATTTATATTGCTCTTAATAAATTAGGAATGTTGTTAAAGTTTCTGGAAAGAGTTTTGGACACTACAGATAGAAAACACTGCCCTAGATCAATTAAAATATGCAGTGATGAATGCATCAAATGCAGATCTGAACTGACAAGCTTACAATCTCTATGCAGTGGATGCTGAAGAGATTTGAAGAAAGTTTGTCCATTGTCGAACTAATTACATGACCATGAAACTGGATGGCAAAAATATTTCTGTGAAAACCTGACTCTTTTGGAAATCAAAAGTGAAGTAGTTTCTTACTGAAATTGATCTCAGATTAATATTGACACAAAGGGCTGTTTTCCATTATTAGCCTTATCAATGCAATAACATATTTGATAGAGAAAATATTGCTATGGAACAAAGAGACTTTTCCCTGTCTTCACAAGAATAAACAAATAAATTAGTCTCTACAATCTAAGAAAGAAATAGAAAAGTTTGACATATGTTTCATAGCAGGCAGTGGGCTCTTAAGCAAACACAAGTCTTCTGAAACAAACACAATCCAGAAGGCTGTTCATCTCCATTTTGTGTTTCTGTCCAACAAGAACAGAAACAGGAAAAGTAAGTTTGCTTTTATGGTGTGGATCCTGCAGTTTTGGAACTCCTTTGTATGCTCATTTGTTCTCTCTGAATCATTCTTGCAAACAGGTGGGGAGCGCTTTCTTTTCTTGCAGGTTTTGGATTGAATTCAAGGCTCCAGGAAACCCAACTCTCTTGTGCTGGTATAATTTCAAAGCAGTTCAGCATAACTCAGTTGGGCTGGACAGAAGGAAACCTGCATGTGAGTTCCATGCTTTGTCAATGATATTCCAAACACCACATTTCTTGACTCAAAGACTTAAAGCCATCAGGTGATTATTTTTGTTGAATCAGATTCCTCTATATCCCAGACCATGCTCTCACACACATTTTATCCTGTCCTTTGTTCATGTAACTTACCAATTTACATTTAGGGCAAATCATTTAGGCAAACATCCCTTCTTGGCTCAGACAATCCCGATGACAGAAAATTGCCTGCATCTGCTGAAAAGCGGTTTTAGTTGTTATATACTCAACACTGCTAAATGACAGAGTCTCACTTTCTAAGAGAAGACTCAAGGGGAAAAGCCTACACTGCATGCATCGGCAGCTGAAGCATTTCCAAGCTGAACACTAGGTTGGTTTGCTGAAAGATTTAGGTCAAAAATTAATTAAAATCAGTTTGACAGCTTTGTTTTTCATGCAGAGATTCAGTTCCCAGAAAATCAGCCCTGTTTCATCCCACACAAGTCAAGGTGGATCAGATCATGAATACTGACTACAGGTAAAAAAAGTGAGAGAAGCCTTTCACTGTGTTAGGAATCGTTTGGGCTGCATGTAGCCTGAGGTGTTTTGACCCCACTGCAGCTGTAAAACAGTCACTTCAGCCTGTTCTCTAGGCTTTGTGGTGTATTTCAACTTTGCTGTAACTGCTGCATATCAAAAGGCTTCAATGATTTCTTCTTTGATGATTTCTGTAACACTTAGTAATTACCAAGCTGTTTATGCACATCATGGCTTGAAGCTTCATCAAGCTGGACCCTCATTTGAACCAGCTTGTCATGGCTCACATTAAGTCATTACATTTACACTGATTAGGGAGGCTGAGGAAATACAACTTGTTGTATATATGTATATATGTATATATGAGGAAATACAACTTTCCCTTCAAGTGGTTCCAAGCTGAATTGATAAGTATCACTACGAGTTCATAATACAAATTTTGTACGTTTTCTCTCATGTAACATTATAATACCCTAGATTCTTACGTAGTAAAAGGAGGTTCTAGTGTATCTGATCTATAAAATCTTGATATTCAATTAAACTTTTTCCACTGAAGGATTCCTTTGCAGATAATCACAAAACTTTTTATGCTGTTCTCAAAGCAGAGCCTTTTCTCAGTATACTCTCAACTCTTATGGAAGTAATGATTATCTCTGTGTTGTGCAATCCACTAAATTCAGTGGTCCTGGGAGATGATCCACCTTGATAAGCAATGTACTTTGACAATCTACTTTTTCAGAAGCTAGGGGAGAATTCCTTGGGCTCAGAATTTGCATTTTTTAAAATTCTAAAGTGAGGAAAGCAAGCTTGGGGTTACTTTCCTTTTTTTTTCTCTCTTTTTTTTTTTTTGGGGGGGGGTGGTATGTGTATGTTTTAAGTAAAAATGGGTATGTCTTAGAGTCTTAGCTTAGAAGTTTAAAAATTAGAGAAATTGAAGGGGTGATGGTTAGTGCTGGTTCCCACCTTGGTAAATAAAGGGATAGGGTAGAAATGCCTGAAAAAGCTGGTCAGAGCCAGAATGGTACATGAGTAGGTAAATAAATGGGTCTAAGGACACTTTCCCTGTATAAAGAGCAATGACTGTTTTACACAGTGCAGTTACAACATGTAAGATTAGCCAGGACAAATCCTATTAAAATCTTAAATACACAACAAGCCTAGCCACTGTCTAGGGCAGTGCATAACAGAGCTCAGTATTTAATAACAATGTCAGGTTAAGTGCTAAGAAAGGGTGGAGGCCAGAGCTATGGCATTGGTGAGGATTTTAAGTGCCCGCACTCTGTGCACAAGTTCAATCCCTCCTGCCTTAGCCATTCCCTGAAAACAAGTCATTTAAAACTCAGAGCCACATTTCATAGTGTCAAGATAGTACTTGTTGAAACACTGAAAGTCAGAAACAATACTTTTGTTGGCAGCCTTTTTGATGTGTGCTTATTTAAAGCAGGGAAGAAGTGGTGTGATACAGAATATTGGAGAAACAGCTCCAGACAGATCTCCCCTGCATTACCTTTTCTCTTCATTCCAATACCTACAAAGAATAAAGCTACTCATGATGGAAGTGACACGACACTGTGTCCTGGTGGGTATGCAGTGAATCTTGTCCCACTCTTATGGGAATGTTGGGAGATTAAGGAGGAAAAGTGGAAGGAATGGTAATTGTTGGTAGTATCCTGTGCACTGGTAATGCTGTGTCTTAAACTCTGGTCACAATCCCAAACCAGATTTGCTCACAGCACACTGTTTCTTGCAGGCATTGCAACCCTGGTTAAGGTGAGCCAAAAGAGTACCATCTGGAAATGGAATTGAGAGGGGCTAGGCTGAACAGGAGGTGTTATGGACAGACTGCTTCCTTCATGTGTCACTACCCTCACCTGCAAGATCATTGAGCTTAAAGAGAAGGTTTACCCTCTACAATGAATAATGTATTTAGAGAGTTTTGCAGCTATCCACAGTAGTGCCAATTGGTCCTTACATCCTCAACACCTGGAGTCTGACTAGCATATCCTTGGCTGCATTATTTGAGAACAGCCTTAAGTCTTTTCCTATTGCTAGCAGGAAATGTAACCATCATAAGAGCCACTGGTAGTTACAAATTGAAGTCTGATTTGAGAATCTCTCTTATAGGGATGAAACTGCAGTAAAAATTCCTGGCAGCTGGCATGTGAAAGAATGTGCAGCAATGCTCTGGGAGCATAAGACTTGTAAGCCTACCTCATGTGAAACAGGAAGTTAAAGGATGCTATTTTACAGACCTGCTAACTGGATATTATAGCAAACTGTATGCCACTTGCCTGGCTGGCTTCTGGCATCTATTTCCCTCTGTAACTTCTGAATACTTGTTGCCTATCCAAGGTTGATATCATCAAGAAGTGGTATTATTAAAATCATGAATGAAACATTGAATGGATTTATGTCCAGAAAAGATACTGATTTATATGTTTACACATAATAACTAGCATGATTTGGGATATTAGTATAATATATAATAATAACTTGCTATATTAATTTAATAAACAATTAATTTATAGAATTCTTATCTTAGATGTTTCCCATTCTGTTAGGTATTAGTGCAAAATCTGTGCCGTTAGAATGTCAGTATTTTCTATTGGAGTGAAGAGCAGATTTCTATCATGACAGTATTTTTGAACAAAATATTGAGCAAGTACACAGCCACAGAGAATGCACAACATTGCCAAAAAGTTGTTCTTTCTGGTGCTGAAACACTAAATGAACTTCAAGTCAAGCATCTGTGAAAACAAAGAATAGTCTGTTCAAACCATTATCTAGGAGAACAAGAACTACAGCAAAGAATACCATGTTGTAGTTGGTTTCCACCCAGAAGTGCATGCTTAATACTAAGTTGTGCTCTGCAGATAGGTGTCTGAAAGAAAATTTCTCATGTTCAGTAAGAACAAAGTAGAGAGCTCCCACTTTATTTTATCTGAGATTAATTCAAAGCTTTCTCTTTGTAGTAACCATACCACCCATAACCATACAGGTCCCAAATTTGGAATTCTTGTTGAGCCAAAATGTCTCATATGAAGACCTACAAGGTTAAACTCATTTGTTTCCGCAATGACTGCAAAAAACAAAACCGCACTTTCACCCAGAGAGGTCTCCTGGTTCATCTAATGGTGATAGAAGAGTCATTTATTCCTGGTGGGTGTTGTTGTGTACTAAGGAATTTAAATATACTGAGCTGAGCACCAGCCTGCACGTATGAGGAGCATGCCAGTTTACACAGGGCTTCTGCAGGTGTCAGACAGCACATTTTCCACAATGGAAGAGACAAATATTACTGTATCTGTCACATGTCCTTGGAAACAACCCCGAGTATCAAGAGCTTCACTCTTGGCTGACTAAACAGGGAGCAGCACACCTGAAAGGGCATGTTCTTATCGAGAGCTATGGTGAAGCAGAGTCCTCAGAAATCCATGTTGCCCTGCATGTCCCAGGTTCTTTCCATATTTACATTCACTAAGATCAACACATTTCAGTCAGGAAATTTAATTGTATTTTGAACAAAACCACTGTGTTCAGGTTAAAACCCGGGTTCTGAAGTATATTCTGTCTTTATCTGTAGTTGAACCTTCAACCGAACTAATGAAATATATTGACCCTATAGTCCCTGTAATTATTTATATCAAACATCTGTGCAATTATCCTGTGGCTTCTGATTGTTTGCTTGGCTGTTTGAGATCATGGATACCTGCAGTGTGCGGCATCCTGTTGACAAGATCACACATTTTCACATCTTGGAAATGTAGTACTTTAAATTCTGAAAATACTCAAATGCCGTCCCAGTGAAATTCAGTCCAAATCAAGCCTTGGTTCCAAGTCCCATTTCCCACTTGTTTGGCAGGGATTTGGCTGATGACTCCTGACTATGCCCGCTAGCAGGGTTACAGGGAGGCAACAAGACTCCACAGCTGAGGAAAGGCAGAGTCTCTCTTTAGCTCTTTTTCCGTCCTGGCAAGTAGTGAAGTAGAGATTCAAGGAGCAAAGCTAATGTGAGAATGGAGTGAGGATGCTGAGGCAGTTTGGATGAAACACTCCTTTGGGGCACAGAGGGGGAAAAAGGCATTTTTCTAGTTAGTTGAGTCAGAAAATAAGGGAGGAAGATTTTGACCCTTCTCATAATTAATCATAATTAATTATTTGCAAATACCAGTTAAAGAGGAAATTCTACATTTGCATGAGCTTAATAACTGATGGTTGTGATTAGACGTACTTATTCTGACAATTACTTGTTTCAACAAACAGCTTCCAGATCACTTGTTTGTATCTGCAATCTTTGGGAGTTACAGAGTATCTGTCTACTTTTATTTCACAGAATCACGAAGTCAATTAGATTGGAAAAGTCCTCTGAGATCACTGAGTCCAACCTACTCGTTTGTTTTTCCATATTTGTTCAAGGTGCCAGCTGGGAAGTGGCTTCTGGTAAGTTTAGAATGTAACACCTACCGTACGGTAGGAAAAAAAATTATGTTACATTTCTAACATGATTCTTACTTTGGGAAAATGATTGAAAGGGATGGTTTTCACACTATGATGCTGTTTTGGGATTATGTAGGATAGTCAGGTTTAATGCTGTTCAAGAGGAAAACTGGACTCATCAGTTCAAGATCCAGCCTGAAAGGAAAGGAGGAGCCCAGCAGAGATTTCCAAGTCAAAAGGTGAATTGCCTGAAAGTGCTACATATGTCCACTCAATTAAGGACAGGGATGCTGGAATACTTAAGTGTTTCACCTCCGTTTCTTGCTTTGTGTAGCAACACATAGTGCAAAGCATTGGAAGGAGAGCTCTAACCACCCAAATGTGAGGCAACAAGAAAAACTGCCTCAAGGTGCATCAGCCCTGCAGATCTGTTGCTGAAGGAGAAAAAAACCCATCTGGGTCTCAAATAAGATGAAGGGAATACGCAAACTTTAGATAAATGCTGTTCTCATATGAAAGCATAGAAATGCATTGCATAGAAATGCAATTTTTCATATGAATAGTGGGAGAGAAGTAGTTTTTTTCAGAACTCTTAAGATTTCTCATTTCATCTGCTGTTTGATTATCTAGGTGAAGTAAAGAAGGCAGTGTCTTGGACCAGCTAATACTGGCTTTTTGTGCCAGGTCAGACCCTCTGGCTCCCCTGTGAAATTGTTTCCTGAGACATTTGCTGATCTCACTTAATATATCTCTTGATAACCAGATTTCCAGAGGTATCTGGCCACTGCAGTAGCTCTTCAGCCACCCAGACAACAGGCAGTAACCTTTGCAAAGCTGCTACCTCTGAAGCCATCACTGGTTTTTTACAGAGAGTGGCTTAGAGGAAATTCTGTTGCCAGTATTTAATTTTTTTTATATTATGTAATAATATAAGACTTAAAAATAAGATAAAGATATTAATAACATACATGAGTCCTTTGGGAAGGCTGAAAAAGTCTTTTCTAAAGGAAAAAAAAATTAAGTAAGTTAAACTAGGATCTGAGGTAAAGTTCAGTTAAATTTGTGAGTTGGACCTGGTGGAGTAATTATTAACCAGCTCGATTTTTTTATAAACCTACTGACTTTGATTTATAAGCATATAGCATAAGGTTTGCATTCAGCCTGTTCTGTAGAGGGGAATGCTCATTATATCATTGTATAGACAATTCTTAAACTAGATATAATGCTTTAGGTTGGACAGGAATCCTTTATCCCAAAGTCAGTGTATGTGAACATCTAGCTAATAAAAGATCTATATTTCTAGTAGATGATGTCCCTAAACACAGGATCACACTGGTCCCTTAAATGACGTTTCAGAACAGAGGTTGTGCTACACTTCAGTCTCACACTTAAACTCTCTAAATACTTAAGTTAAAGCAAGAATTGTAGCTGGGTATCTATTGTTTCTTATCTATCCATGAAAATTTAATTTAAGCTAATGAGAAGAGCATGTATTACTCCAACACCCTTGACAGTCCTACAGTCTTCTAATACTGTTCTGGTATAAATTCTCCCAAAACCCCCAAAAATTTGACAGCAATTTAAATAAATATTTGCATCAAATGTCACATAGGAAGCCATTGTTTGGATACACCTAACTTCTATTCTGTTACAAAAAATTAATAGAAGTAAAAGCTTGGGTACTGTGAGCCAGCTCTCTTCTACTTACTTCAGTGTAGCTCTCTTGATTGAATTATGAATTGGGTTCATGATGTGCTGTAAGAGAGGAGCACACAGCCACTGGTGCTACCCTGGAAAAGAGATGTTAAACTGGAATTCTCTGCCCTCCACTGGGGTGACTCAGATGTACACCTGAACATTAACACTGAAACCATAATTTACATCTTCCAAATGCCTGAGAAAGTTTGGATGTGGATCACACTCTTTTCTCTTACCTCTGGTTACAAACTGGGCTTTGCCTGTTCCATATTGCTGGCAGGCAAAGGTCTGTTAATTTATAATACATGGCTCAGACCGTATGCCTAGTAAAAATGAAATGTTGGGAATTTAGGGGAGATGGACCAGTACAGGAACAATGACCTAAGAAAAATGAAGGAGTTGGATGACCTAAAGCCAGTCTTGAGAAGGTTACTGTGGACGGTAGTATGAAGTCATGAACATATAAAGAGAAGCTGAACTGCTGTCCTTATATATATTTGTAAGTACAAACATCTTGGTCTCAGATCAAACCTCTGCTCTGCTAGGTGTGTGATTTTGGGGCAAAATATTTCCACAGTGGTCTGCAACAAAAGAACAAAAAAACAGACGGCAAAACAGGCACACAAGTAATAATGTATAGGAAAAAAGTAGAAAGTGTGGAAGCAGGATATAGTGCAACATGCACAGAGTGCAACTCTTTGAGTAAATATTAGCAAAGAATTACTGCAGATATTCATCCAGGTCAAGGAAAGCGGGGATGTGTGTGAAATCAGCTGATCTGTTCAGCCACTACACACCTGTTCTCTTGGAGGCATTCCATGGACTGGAAGGACCCAGTGCAAGACTGAAATGCCAAAACACCCTGCCACAGCCCGTTCTGCTGGGCTCACAGCATTGCATAAGGCAATCATAAAAGGAGAACTTCATGAAACTGTGTGCAAGATGGAAATACCCTGCAGGAAAAACGTCTGCCCCCTCTGAACATTTGCCTTCAAGATGTTATAGTTAAGGCTGGGACTAGGTCAAGGAGGGAAACGAGCTGCATTTTAAACCTCTGCACCCTCCAGTTATTTGTGCTTGGTCAGTCACCCACAGCTAATGTTTCTCCTTCTTTTATCTTTGTTATGACAGACCTGAGCTACACAAGACATACCATTTTGTAGAAACAGCTCTTTAGGGCATGAGGAGGTTCATGAGAACCTCCTTCAGGATGTATCCACAGTGTGGTGGTACTGATGGCAGAGGCACTCAGTCACTGCTTACACTGACAGCCACCATATATTGCTACTTCAGCAGTCATGGCAACAGAAAGCAGTGTTCAGAGCAGAGAATGGTCTTGATAATGACCCTTTTAAATTATTTTTTCCAACAATGCTCTTAAGAGCAGATTTGACAGTACCACACAGATCACCAGTTCCCAACAAGTTTGCAGTACCAATAGGAAAGAGCAGATTTGCAGCAGAAAACAATCACATCATAAACACTGTTGGAGTTCTCATTGTAGTCTGGGAAGTTTACCCCAGGCTTCCATGCATTCACTCTGTGTTTTGAGGATGTCAGAGGAGTGGGAAGAGCATTGGGCTGACGGGAAGACAGCCAGGAGATGAGAGGGAGGAAGGAAGAAGTGACTGGCCTGGAAGGAGCAAGAGGAAAGAGAAGAACATGGTAGCAATGAAAAAGGCTGGGAACTAGCTGTTTTTATATTGGGGAGGGAAAGGAGACATTCATCAGTGACCAGTGAGCTCTTATAATACCTTTTGATGGTAAAGACTAATTTTGAGAATGGCTCATAAAGAGATAACTCATCTCCACCTGTATACAGAGATACAGGCAGACGTCACCTTTAAGTGTATGGGATCCTTGTTCTGCACGGTGGCTTTCTGAAACAATATATCAATTCTAGGATTAAATAAGGATCCCTGTTCCATGTCAACATGGTTCTTTATTTCACTATTAGTCCTGTGTGCAGGCAGATGTGTGATGGATCACACACAGATCTCTGGGAGGAAGCTGAGATGGTTTATCCCTTTGGAATCTGCAGCAATCGCCAAGTAAGGCTCCCAGGAACAAAAAGGTGCTAGACCTTAACAGATGTAGCACTCTCCAGTTAATTATTTCTGAAGTCCCTGTGATTTCATAGTTGCACTTCTCAGAGTTAAGGGTCTCATAGCCAGCAGCTCCTCCCAAAATTCAGATCCGGAGCCCAAAGCTATTGGATAAACCAATTTTACCTTCCCAAGCATGCAGGGCTGTGTTGTATTTCTGTGCTTGCTGTGCAAAGGAGCAGAAGAAACATTTCAGCCCATTACTGACACAGCATCCAGTTACAGGTTCCTGTCATCCTGGAGGTTGTGGAGCTCACCCGTAACAGCTCCCCATCTGGGCAAAGTCTGGATTTTATGCTTGCACCCAGTGTGGAGGGAAAGCTGCATCAAAAAGTTGCAGCCAAAACCAGAAGAGATATGAAGCCAGAGCAGCATGGACACCTCATAGATAATTATAATGGGATGAGGTGTAGAGGAAAAAAGTGTCAGCTACTTCTCAGAAACTGGTAAACCATTTTTAACAGCTAATAAAACAAAAGCAAACCCATTTACTCTTCCCTCTGACATGCTAATGTGTGAGTTGATATTCTCTGTCTGGCCAATAAAAATACTACTGGTGTGTAGAAAATTAAATAGTAATACTTCCCTTTAAAGAGAACATAGAAACAATATAAAAAAGTAGAATACACACATATGAAACCCATAAATGTTACAATAAAGGGCTTGAGATAGGTATATGTATATTAGAAGAAATCAAGCAAGAAGCTCTTAAAAAGGGGGACTTTTAAGAAGGAGGAGGAAAAAAGTGTCTGGCATTAGCTGAGAAAATATCAAGCAGAAAATTGCCTGTTTCAAAATAAATTAGAAAGAGAAATTAATAATTTTTAAAGGAAAAATGCACGATGAGGAAGGAAAAAGGGTAAAAAGAGCAGTAATATAGTTTAATTTGAAATAAATTCCTTTGGGAACAGGCCTAATGGAGGTGGTTTGTGAAAGACATTATTTTCATGCTAACAGGAAGCAGAGAAATACTAAAAGCAAATATAAAAAATAATGTTCAGGACTAAAGATGATAGTTACAATTATGATTCTTTTTCCTTTACAGACTTTCAAAATCCCTCATTTCTCCAACCCTTTGAACTGGTTAACTTTGAAGTACACAGCTGTTTGAGGTTTGGGGGTTTTTTTAATATGCAATGTTATTATAATTTAGTGCAAGTACATGACAGTGACATGAATGCCCACTGCTCGTAGCTCTAACTGTAGTACTGCATAACATTAAACATGGACTTCAACACCCACTTGGAACATAAATTCTCAACCTGCTGCTCATTTCATGTGCCTTGTAAGAGCCAAATTCCTTGGCTTTACTTCTGAGTTTGAACATGGGTTGCTCAAGGAAGCTTTTAGTTTGAGAGCATCTCTGATAGTCCACTTTATAGGTTCAAAAGAATGAATATTCTCAGCCAAGTCCAACTAGAGTTTCCCTCCCCATCAGTGGAATATACTATTCCTGCAGTAGGATATGAACACAAAAACTTACTTCCTTTCAGTCAGGAAACCTCACCATTTTCTGTCTGAGCTGAACACTGAACAAGGAACCTCAAAGGAACCTAAACTCTCCCAGTGACTGGAACACCCCGATGTAATGATTCAACACAGTCTTGGCTTCCATGACAGCTTAATAAGGTAGGTGCTTTTGGTTATTTTTCAGGTATGATAGAAAAATGTACAATCCTTTGTTCACCTCTGTGACACTTTCCCTCTTATTCACTTTAAAGTAGGAACCACTGCTGCAAGAAAATTCATACAGTGAGGAGAAAATCACCTTTCCACCAGATCAAAGATATGTAAAGGGTGTCAAATTAACATTTTCAGTCCATTCTCCTCCCTGATCTTTTAGATGTTTATGAAAATGAGAATGGGGAAAAAAAAAGTAGTTTTTCTTGAGGTTTTTTCTTTTCATTTCCTTTGGAGTTGTGTTTTTTGAAAGTGCATTCACATTAGCTCACAAAGCCATTTTTATCTTTAAAACTGTTTCAGATGAGAAATCTTTTGTGTTATTGCATAGTAAACCTAAAAAAGTAAGAGAAGCAGAATTTTTTCTTGCCCTGCATTTATTTTATGTCTTTTGATCTTGTCTCTGTCCTGGTGATGATATTACTCTGAAACCTGTGGTAAAATGCCAGGGTGAGAAAGAAGCTTAGCTCTTTGAAATGACTGTGGTCAAATTTGTGTTACACCCTCTGCGATCTGATAACGACAAATCTAACATGTAAAACTTTGCAGAGACATATACATTCAGGTAATCCATTTATTTGCAGACTTGAACAAATATTTACAGAAGCAACTTCATACCTGTGGGTAATGACCCACCACAGTGATGACAGATCACAGCCCTAACTAGAACCTGTGCATGAAAACAGTTGATGTACAGAGCTTGGCTCCATTTCTCCTGCAGTATAATGCGTTTTCTTCTTTTGCATTAAAATTGATCAAGACAAAGGAATGACACTGATCTTCCTGGGTCAGGTGTCAGAAGCTACTTCTGAATGCTGCTTTTTAATGGTGTTTGCTACAGAATGGTGTAACTTCGGGTGGAGCTCTGATACATGTTCCAGTCAGATTCTACGTGGGCTGAATGATGTTCTGGGGGTGCCTCTCTCCACTCTCAATAGAGGACCACCATGAAACTCGGTGCTGGATTTAAGACACCCAGTTAAGTGCACTTCACACTCTGAGCTTTTCACCTCCTTGGATTCTATTTTGGCTAGGATGCTACAGGCTGTGTGAGAGATTTTGTTACATCAGTGTAAACCAGCGTGCATATGAATACCCACCTGAAAACAGCTTTTTGCGAAATAACCCATCCAGTTTTATAGATGCTAGATATGATGTGATGTCTATAGTAGAGATATACTACATTGTGGAATTACTACAGTTGCATTTTTGCTATATAGAGAAGTTTAAAAATGTAGCAGTAATATTTTTGTAATAGCAATTGTCTGAAGATATTTGTAATGTAAATCTTTTCGTAATGACCTTAAAAACAGACATAGGTATAAAAACTCTTAAGTTTAATAGGTCACTCTCCAGCTGGTAGCAGTTTGGATACTTGCAGGTTCCTAAATTGCTTATAGTATCACCCTACTTTCAATCTGACTTTTCATTCTAGAGTTCTATCCCCAAAAATAGATGTTCAGTCCAAGATAAACCATATCATCATGGTTCAACAGAGGAACAGAAAGGGAAACTGTTTTGTTATTTTTAGAAGAGAAACTGCCCTCCTGCATGTTCACCAAGTACTCCTCCCTCAGTACATTTTGCGTGCCTGCTCGATGAGGAACCACAGGCTTTAGTGTATCTGACTCTCCAAAGAATGTATTTTGTAGGTGTGATGCCAACGTGCAGCTGTGCACACCTCAAAGCAAGGGCCTTCTTGGCATATTCTGATCAATACAAGGGTTGCTACTGGAAGAACTGGTCAGGAATATTATGCCAGGATAAATTCGCTAAAAAGATCTTTCTAGTGACCAGTCAGCTCCAAAATAGAACTGTCTCTCCACCTCTATCTCTTCCCTCCACCAAAAGAAGAAGCTTTCCATCTACTTCCTTGGAAGGCTCATTTTTGGCCTGCAAAGGACCTTAATGCCAAAACCAGTAAGGAAAGACACTGCAGGTTGATTTTCTCCCCTTTATATTTTCTCTTTCTTTTCTCATCCAGATTTTTGGTGAACATTTCCTCCAGGTACATAATACCTTTTTCTTTTCCTTTTAAAAATAGGGAAGGTATGTGTGGTTTTAATACATCTCTAATTACATTCCATAGCTTGCTGAAGCAAAGTTAAAATTACAACTTTCATGATGATAGTGAATCAATTTTTCTACCCCATGCAGTGTGGATATGAAGGCTAATGTCCTCCCAATACCATTGGCTCAGGGTTGCTGAAGGAAGTCTTATGAAGGAAAGTCTTCTCTTATCACTTGGCATTTCTGACTTGCTAATCTGATTTCAAAGAAAAATTGTTTATAGGAGTTCCTGGTTCAGATCCTCCTCCTTGCTAAAGTTGATGTCAAAGCATGTGCAACAGTAACTGGATGAGCAAGTCAAGCTTGTTGAGTTCAGATCCAGAAATGCTAACAATTTACTGATTTAGCAGCTCTCAGATGCCAGTTAATAACCAGAGAAATAGGAACCCATTCAAAGTTATTGGGTCAGACAATCTGACTTCTTCCTGTACTGGTGCCGAAACCCAAGACTGGGTGATGTCCCAACTCAACAAATCTCTGGGTCAGTTATTGTTTTCATTTGATATCCCTGGCTACATGAGCTAATAAACAAACAGCCTGCATTTTCTCTCTATTCAAACCCTCCCTTTACTTCCCATTGCTACTTACATGATTTTACTACCCACCCTGTGTCTCTTGCAGCATAGTCTGCCCAAGCAGGTGCTATGGTGAACAAGGAACACCACTCAGGCTACTTTTTGTGTGCCCATTCAGCCCCCTCCAGACAGGGGAGTATCAGCAGTGATAGTCTGCACTCAAACACATCATACTCGCTTGGCAAAATCATGGGAGTACAAGCTGCAAAATCATGGGAGTACAAGCTACATGGCACCCTTCACATGATCAAATGACAGAGAAGGTGCTGAACCCATCACACACTGAACAGAATTGTTTGCATTTTCCAGATGTTTTCCTTGTGCCCCAAATCAAGCTTCCAGTTCAGGTTTTAAAAGTTTGTATTCCTGACAACATATAAAATGTACAACAGGAACTGTGGTCACAAAAAAAAAAGACAGAAGTTTTCATGTTTTCTGTTTTCTGCATATATCTTTTAACCAGCTGTATAAAGTCATCTCTCTGAAGTGTTGACTCAACTTGTTCAAGTATTGACTTGGTGAAGTCAGTAATAAGAGCTCATTCTTATTTAGTCTTAAGTATCAAAGGCTTCTCTCTCATGATACTTTTAGGGACTCTGCTGGTGATCCACCTGGGCATGCCCACCAACAGGAAGTTCCCATCACTCCAGGTTTGCAGAGAGGTGGACATGTTTTGGGAGACCACAAGATTCAATTCTGCATGGCTGGTGTCAGCACTCAGAGCCCATGGGGTCAGTTGATCAGCTTGTCTGCACCGTGGCCAGTGGCAAACCAACATACCTCAATGGTAACATGGGCTGTACGTCACTTCTCTGGAAAAAAAAATAGAAAGGTGTCCACAGAGGTGGGCCACTTGCATCCTGTTGGCACAGGCCACATTCAAGGTTGTTCCTATTTGGCTCCATTCCCTTGAAGAGATGAGGAGCAGCTGTGCAGGAAGTAAGTGATAGCCACACCACCTAATGCTTAATGTACAAACAAGGGGCAAGCTGCACAGCCTTGATAAAAGCAGGCATGATAGTGCTGGAGTTGATTTACATCACCTGCATGACCCTACAACCCAAATAAGGGCTGCCACAACTGGTGGGCAAGCTGGAGATGTCCCATGGCTGGGATCTGGCCTCCACAGCAGCCAATATTGCAGAGGTTTGTGAATGAACACACCAAACATCCATCTCTTAGGCAGTCACCCTGCAGATTAAAAAATAAAAGGAGGCTGTTCTTGTCTGAAAACAGAGGTATTCCAGTTTTCTACCAAAATATTAAAATATTTAACTTACCTTAATTTCATTATAAAAAGTTTTTCAGCCCTTTTCCACTGATTATTCTAAAATAATTACATATGGGGTTGTTTATTGATTTTTCCATTTGCCGCTTATCAAAGACTGGAACACCGACTTTTATTATTTTATTGGTATAAGAGAAGAGAAAAGGTATTGCTTGTCAGCTCGCTTTTTGTGAATATTTGTAATTTCATTTTACAAGCCTTGTTGATGTAGATGCAATTTATTTATGTTTTCATGGGATAAATAGGAAAGACCATGGATACTATTGCAGTTCTGTCAGGGGCTACAGAAGGAATTTCCCAGACTGTACAAGAAGTGGGCTTGTACTTGTGATGAGGGTTAAAGCTCAGTGAGTATGAACCATTGATATACCTGCCCAACTCAAAGGGCATTTCAAAGCCCATGGAAATTCACTGTTTCATGAACAGAGCAGATGTCTCACTTATGAGATATAAGTGACTCTCTGTCGTGAACTCATGGTCTCACTGAACTGATGTTCCTCAGCATTTTATCTTCTTTCATCTAGAAGCAATGGGGACTCCCAGGCACAGCCTGATTTTGGACATCCTTCTTTAGACCCCAGATGTAGGATTTAGTTACTTGAACACAGAGCAAGTGAAAAAGACTTGTGCCCCTTTAAATGTTCTGGGATACCTGAGTGTCATGAACAGAGAATGTGTGTCCTTCCACCTCTGCATCCACAGACAGTGCCAGATACTTGCAAAGGTCACTGTGCCTGTGTTCTTGTAGCTGTATCCCCAGGGTAGAATAGCAGGATGCCAAGTGTGATGCTGTAAATATTCCCCAGGAGGAGCTTGATTCCTTGCATTAACTTCAGAGGGAATATGGTCCTTCAACCTGGATGTCTGTGCTGAACTCTGAAGCTGACTTTTGTGATCTTCACTGTTGCTGCAGAACAGGCCAGCTGGGAGAAGGCAGCAAACCTAGAACCTGATGATGGCTAGAACTGTGCAACTGAGCCAGACTCAACGCTGCTGAGGCCCTCAGCAATGGTTTTACCACTGCAAGCGTTATTAACACAGGCTTCTGGTCAGGCAATGAGCTCAGAATTTACCTAAAATTCTCCAAAACCACACCCATTGCTTTCCTGCTGACATAAAGATGCTATCAAAAAATCTGTGGATTGAGTACCTCTCTAGTGGAATCTTCTGCATACAGCTGGAGTAACTTACCTAAAACACCTAGCTGCATTCACCTCCTGGCAAACCTGGGAATTAGGTCATACTATGTGATTATAAAGAGCTGCCTTCCTGGAAGGAAATGTTGTGGTTTGATGGCAGTTGTCTAATAGGAAGCCACTGAACTGCAGCATAGGTTGAACAGTACTCCACAGCAGCTAGGAAATGGTGAGTTGCAGTCAGTGGAGCTAAGGCTCAGAGTTGCCTCGGTGTTGGAAGAAATAAGACTTTATATTTCAATATTAATTGTCTAAGCTATTCACTATCTGCCCTTCATTACCAGGATAAACCCAGAGATTATCCAATTCTCATTTGGAAAACACACTCTGTATTTATTATCTCATATACACCTATGACTAAGTAAACTAATCTTCTTTAAAATTTATTACTACACTGGTCTTTAGTAGACAGAGTTACTCTGGTACAATGAACTCCTGTGCGTATGGATACATCATGAAACACAGAATCGATTTCCAGCTTTGCTTAAGTGCCTTTGTAAGGACAATGGAGCTTTCACATCTAAGAAGCAACATTCAAATTAAACTTTCAGCTTCTTAGTTGAATAACCCTTTTTTTTATTGCACACAATCTTTTTAATCAATAATGTCAATGCCCATTTGAGCAGTGCTCTACTACCTGATCTCTTGAGGGCAGCATGCACAGAATGGATCTAATGGCAGTGAGGTGATAGTTGGGATTTTTTCCTGTCTAGGAGGGTAGAAATTTGTTCAGTGTTACCTTAAGCTGTTCAAGCTCAGTGGCAGGAAGATCTCTGCTTAGAGTTTCTCCTTCTCCTAAGACTATTTAGAGTCTCTGATAATACAATTATGGACCTGAGGCACCTATGTTAAGTGTGAAAGCTTTCTTTGCAGCCTGTTGGCTCCCAGGGTATGGGATGGTCTTTTGCAGTTTTTTCACCTTATTTGAAGCTAAAGCTTCACACCATTTTGTAGGGTAAACTGGAAGGATTTTTTTTCTTGTAGAATTTTAATGGACATAGTTTGTTTAATCTTTAAGACTTCTTAATTTCCCATGTGAGATTATGCTTCCTGTTCTTCTGGTCATTCTTGTTGCAATACTGCTCGGGAGCATTTTCCAGCTACAGTTGCTCTTTTGTTGCTATCAGAATGAAGTAATTTCTCCATCAGACATAATGTTTAATGCTTTCTCCATCTGACATAATGTTTAATGCCATTTCTGGCATAGGACAAAACACTGCACTTGATGCAGCTGACCAGAGTATTGTGTTAAGTAACTAAGAGAGAAGAAAGGTGGGAGAAGCCACAGTCTCAGTATGCCTGGTAAACCAGCCACTGATGGTTTGTAACAGGACAGTGAAGCTGAGTCTCTGTGTGCTCTGTGGGCCAGGGATGCTGTACAGTGAAACCCAGCACACCTTAACAACAAACTGGGCACTTCTGCCCTCCAAGTTGAAATTCAAACCTGAAGGATGAGCATCCAAATACCACCACTAATGCATTAGACACTGATAAATTGGACTTGGTAATCCCTGTGGGTCCCTTCCAACTTTAGATATTCTATAGGAAAAATGCCCTTTCTTTCTGCCTTCTACATTTGATTAATTCTATGTTTAAAAGCATTACTAGTGACTTGAAAATGAAACAAAATATTTCTAAGATGTGCACAAGATGCTTTGATCAGCTTAAAAGTTTTTGGTTTGGTTTAAAAATTAATTTCAGAAACAAAATTTTTTCCATGCTGAGCTCATGATCAGCTCTTTTAATAGAGTGCATTGTTTTCTGGGGTTTAAAGCATTAGCAACAGGACGAGGGCACTAGTATGGAAGGATTTTTTAGAAATGGACTGTGCTAGGATTCTCCTAAGAGTTAGCCAAATTTCTTGGGTTTGTTTATGGATTAATTTTCTCTTAATTTATAGGAAAAGAAGAAGGAGAAAAAAAAAGAACGTTAAGAAGGCACTAGTTTTCATGTAAGAGTACAACACCGAAGAGTTAGGTACCTAAGAGTGGAAGAATATCAAAGCTAAAGGCTTGCCAAAAGTCATACAAGAATTCAGGTATGAATCCTGGAAACATCACAGAGATCTCCAAGTCAAGAAATCCACTTCTGACTGGCAGCTATTCTTAAGGTAAAAAATTTGTAAAACTGCAAAATACTCAATTCAAAGTGTTCATTTTTCTTTACTTAATATGAGTTCATTGCCAGCTTAACCACACAGAGCTCAGTGCTCAGAGAATACATTCCACTAAGCTAAATTAAAATCTCAGCTGGGGCAATTGAAATTGAAAAATTGGGCCCTTGGTTCAAAACGTCCCACAGCATTGCCAAGGCAAGAATATCAAATCATGATAAGCAGAATTATTCTGAACAGTGGGCACAGCTTAAAATGAGGTTACAACAGCAGATTCTGAAGGTTGAACACCGAGTAGTTGCCTGTAAGTAAACAGCCCCTAAACTACCTGCAGTATCTTTAGCCTCTATAATGCATACCATGGCCTCTGTGCTAGATATCCTATTGACTCTGTGTGACTCACTTTTTATGACCTCACCAATGAGATAACACCCTCATTCGATAAAAGACTATATCAATTAAGAAAAGCCCTACTGCCTGATAACCTGATTAAGAGCTGAGTACTCAGGGTGGTGGTGTGAGACCTTTCATTTCTAATCAATTCTGGCTTCTTGTTGAGCAGCTTTATGGAATTATCCAGCCTTTGGCAAACTCTTGTATGATGCTTACTGCACCTAAAGATAAATTACTCTTTATTTGTTCAATTTGCTGCAAGGTGGGGCCCATCTGCTTGTAGGAATCCGTTCTCTTAAGACTTGGTGTCAGAGAGTCCATTTTTCATTTGAGTGTCCTTAGGGCTGTCATATTTTTCCCATTTTTAGAAGCCAAAAAAGAAAAAAACAGGGAAGTAATGTAGAAACTTCAGTTTCAAGATCACAGATGTACGTGCTGGTTTATAAGTTCTCTAACCAGCAACATCAGTTATTTATATAAAATTTGAGAAAAATCCCCAAATCCAGGGCTGGAGGCAAAGTTTTCCTTGTCTACATAATCCTGTAACTGCAGATCATAAAATACATACCTTCAATATTACCACAACATGGCCAAACCCTTTCTTCCCTCTGTGTAACTACTGTCACACATCACTATCACAAAGTAATGGAAAATTTGATACTGTTAGGGCTTACGTTCCCTTTTCCATGGGTGGAAACACCTATGGGAAAATGCCATGTAGTTTACTTTATAGTTTGGTTCTCCTTTTGTTGCTCCCCTTTGGATTCTAATCTTTCACTAAGAGGGCCGTTAACAAAGTTCTGGGTAGGAAGGAGATGTGTCCCTTTCTTCTGTTTCAGTTTGAACAAGAAAAACGTCTGATAGCACTGGTGTAGATAGCAGTGAGGTCTTGCTCCTTGGTAACCAGCAATGTTTTCTGGTGGCAGCAGGAGCTCCAGGCAGTGCTGGGAGCCCTTGGTGGAGCACTGGGGTTCAGGATAAGTCTGCCTCCACCCTGTCTAGCATGCAGACAAACCAGAAAGCACTGTGCTATTATTTTTTCATTTGTTTGTTTTGGCGGTTTGGGGTTTTCTTACAGATTCAAGCCCATCAGTTTAAGACCTGTTGCTCAGATGTTAGAGCTGACTTTTGCCATTAGGATGACTACAGTTTTACTCCATGAGCTGAGGTGAAGTTTCCTCTGGTAGCAACCTTTTGCAACTACTTTAGATCTAGGTGATTCTCTCCCACTATTCTCATGAAACCCCACATGGAGTGCTGTGTCCAGGTTTGGGGACCTCAGCTCAAGAAAGACATGGACCTGTTGGAACAAGTCCAGAGCAGAGCCACTAAGTTGATCACGGGACTGGAACACCTCTCCTAGGAAGACAGGCTGAGAGAGATGGGGCTGTTCAGCCTGGAGAAGAGAAGGCTTTGGGAAGAGCTTAGAGCACCTTCCAGTACCTTAAGGGGGCATACAAGAAAGCTGGAGAGGGACTGGGGACAAGCAGATAATTGCAGGACAAGGACAATGGTTTTAAACTAAAAGAGGGCAGGTTTAGGTTAGATGTTAGGGGGAAATTCTTTACTCAGAGGGTGGTGAAGTACAGGAACAGGTTGCCCAGAGAGGTTGGGTTGTCCCATCCCTGGAAGTGTTCAAGACCAGGTGGGATGGGACTTGGAGCAACCTGTTCTGGTGAGTGGTATCTCTGCCCAGGGCTGTGACTAGATGATCTTCAGGGTCCCTTCCAATCAAACACACTCTATGACTCTATATTTTATTCCTCTGGGATATCTCAGCCATGCCTTACAATTAGCAATTTAGAAACTTTCTGGAACATGAAAGACAGCAAGTAAATAAATCATTAGGTATTTATGCACCAGACTATGCATAGGACCTGGGGGACAAATCCCATAATGATGTGCCCTGCCCAGGATTGTACCAGGATGCAAGGACATATGGCAAGGAGACAATCTCATGCACGTAGGACCAGGCACCTTGGAGATTATACTAATCATATCACATCATACCATATCATATCTAATAGACCCATGTAATTATATTCACATATATGTACAAGGAAAGGCATGGAGGAATGTACTGGCAAGTACTGTAAAGAGGAAGACTTCCCCAATTAGCATGGTTACACTGATAGATTTATAGTCTGTTAGTGGTGGGAAATCCTTCAGGTATATCACAGTTCTGCATGAATCACAAGCTGCTTAACAGTGCATTGAAATGCAGTCCTGAGCCGTGACTGGTAGAAGATGTACTATCTGATTTATCCTGGGCAAAATGTTCAGGGGGGTGGTAGCACATTAAGTTAGATGAGCCATCCAGGGCATACCTTTCACTTGTTATCAGCTGTGTGTGATAAACTGACCCCAGAGACATTCCAGTGTAAACTGAACCAGAATCATTTCAGACATAAAGACTTTCTATTTGCAAGAAGTTAAGTATCAGGGAAGAGTTGGCATAGGACCTTGTTAGCAAGCAGTGAGGATCAATGTACATTTATAGGGAAAGCAGCAAACAAATCACAGACAAGAGAGACCATTTTATTGGCTCTGGAATTCAGCAGTAGGGAAATGCTAATCAAAACTAGAGGGTTGGAGTCCAGAAGCTATGGAGATCACTACAAAACTATACACACTCTGTTCTTACCCTGCAGTTTTTTTCTCCTACAAATGCTTTCACTTTTTTTTCTTCCTCTGAAGTAATATGCCAGCTGTGCAAATGTTTGACCCTGTGAACATTCAAAAACTGATTTTTCTTTCTGGCTTTGCTGAGGACAAGCCAACCCCTGTCTGCAGAAACAGTGTTTTCCAGAAGCAGCAGTGAGTACACACAGACATGCTCTTTGCTAAGGACACTTGCCAAAGCCTTGTGAATGTGTCCAGGAAAGAAATATTCCTGGTCAGTCAAAACACTCAAACCTTTACCATTGGGCATTAGTAGAAAAGATCCATTCTTTAAATAATTACCATATCACTCAGTTATATAGTATGTGTTATGCAGTATATATATAGCACTATATATAGTGCATTCCCTAGAGTAAACATCTGTCTGTTCCCCAGAATGCTTTCTGGATCTTTGGCCAATTTCAATCAAATCTGGCAGATGAATAGATGTCTCAAGTTTATGTAAGTTTCTGTAAACGTACAGAAATTAGTTAGCCAGGTAAAAGAAAGAAACTTTATTAGGATATCTCTGTTAAAGTCCTTCCACTTCAGGAAAAGCTTCAATATTAATTTACCCCTTATCGCACAGGGAATCAGCAAGAGAGCTGAACATCAAAAAGTTTATATGTTGGAAACAAGGCTTCATTGCCCCACACATTCTAAAACATCTGACCTGATGGGTGGGTTTTGTGGTGTCTAGTAAGATGAATATACTGACTGAAAGCTGGCACATTCATAATTTCTTAATGTTATTCTTAAGGAATAACATTAGCATAGTTCAACTAAAATTCCATTTAGTGTAATTCAGTTAAAGTTTCAGTGGACCAAGAAGACAAAACCCTCTGGGAAATGAGTTCTTACTAGGTCCAATGCTTGTGGAACTACAGTTCAAAAATGTTTTTGCCCTGGAACTGAATGAATCCACTGTGGTCATCCCTCATAGCACATTACTGGTCTGAGAGGGATGAATGACTCCCCTTTTAGCTGTAAAATTGGAGGTACTTTTTTAGAGAAGGTTGGAAAAAACCTCTAACATCAGCAAGTCCAACTGTCAACCCACCACCACCACCATGTTCACCACTAGACCATGTCCTCCAGGGCCATATTCACAAGATTTTTGAATACTTCCAGAGACGTTGACTCCATCACTTCCCTGGGCAGCCTGTTCCTATGCTTGACAACCCTTGCCATGAAGAAACTTTTCCTAATATCTAATCTAAACATCCCCTGGCGCAACTTGAGGCCATTTCCTCTCCTCCTTTTAGGTAATTGTGTACTTTCCAATTGCTGTGAGTCATGAAGGCATTTTCAGCTCTGCTGCCCTTTCTTCCCCATTCTTTGTTACCTCTGAGCCTGAGAGCATCCTGGTTGTCTGAAGTGGCTCTTTTTCTCTGCTTTGCCAACTGTGCACACCAGGATAATATTTTTGCTTGTCTGACTTTGAGAGCTTTGCTCGCCTTCCTACTTTCAGGTCTTTTTCCTGGTACTTCGGCTGAACTGCTATTCCTCCTTTGTAAATTCAGCCTGAACTTTATGGTTTTCTCTTTTTTGGCTTTATTAATTCTTCATTTCAAAATTGTTTCTTGTTAATTCTTCATTTCAAAATTGTTTCTTCAGTATTCAGTAAGTTCTTCTGCAGTTTTCTCTTTGGGTCACGAGGTTGGGACCTTTGCACAGAAATTTGGTCTTTATTTGTGCAAGTCTTGATACTTGTGGTAGAGGAGGAACAACATAGAGGTTCTTTCAGCCCCTGCTGATCTCCCAGGCAGCTTTTCTCAGGTAAATCCATGAACATAACTACCATGACCTTCATCCGAGCAAAAACCTGCACAACACAGTGCTGTTGACAAAGGTCCTGCATCAGCCCTCCCTGTCTCCCTGCAAACTGGGGGTCTCCCTTCCTTGCTGGAGTTGTCTACTGCCATCCAGACAGTATTTTGTCTTTGTCACATGCTCACAGCCCAATCCCATGAGTGATCTCCTGTCAGTCTTTAGCCTTGTCCACGCTACTGCCTGAATGCCACATTGACCAACACTTTTAGGAAACAGGGACTGCTCTGTCTTCCTCCTGGTGTACAGGAAATGATACTACTCTCTGTCTGGAGTTTAGGCTTGAATGCCTGTAGGCAAAGAGGATCTATTTCCTCAGTCAAATTTTTGATGGAGAGTGGGCAGGATGCAAGAATTTCTGTCTGCATGTCAGGTGGAAAAGGCAGCAAACAGACACACCTTCTCAAATGCACCTATTTCCCTGGAGAAACTGGGAAAGCAGGCTGGGGAATTTTAGATTTTCATGCGATACTCTTTTCATTTGTGTTGTTCCTGGTATGACACCTACATTTTCCCCTTTACTGCCCTCTCCTTAATCCACACGCAAAGGTGAAAGAAAATTTGTTCATGAATGATTTATCAAAGTGCTATGCAAGACTCAGCTCTTCTGGTGGATTTGTCAAGTAATGTGACACGTTGTATTATACTACATAAGTTATTGGTCTTTGTCCAGTGCTCCTGGGGGTGGCAGGGAGGGGGTGTTGGGTTGCCCTGCCAGCAGTGTAAGTTTTACTGTACACTGACATGGGGATTCAAGAGCCTCTTCCTGGTTCTGCAAAGCTGTGAATTTGTAAAGGACACCACCTTCAGAAGCCAAGAAGGAAGCCTCTAGTTGTGTTTCATTCACAACAGAAGGGGAAATAATGCAATTTATTTGTTTTCATTTACCTATTTCAATTCTGCAACTTCAGCATGGGTGATGTTCAGCTCTATCTCCTTCAGTTCTCTTCTCAGTCTCCAGTAAACTTATTAGTGTTCCAGGAGATATTTCCAGATATGGCATCCTGATTTTCTTTTAGAAACAGAGCTGCCTTGTCATTAACACAGTAGAGAGCATACAGTCTGACAGCCTGTGGTGTTCAGAGGTGGGACGGGGAAAATGGGGGGAATGGCCAAGGGTTGTTGGTCTTCCTGCTTTAGGAGAAAAGGCATGGAACAAAGCTTCCTGGGGAACAGCTAACTGAGGACAAATAGGCAAATTCAGAGGCAGCTCAAAAAATTAAGAAAGCTGTTTCAAAACAGATTTGAATTAAAAAAACCACCAAGACCTGTAGTGCCTGGACTGTGTATTTCTCTTTCCAGAGCAGCTTCAAAATTCTGAAGTTTACTGTTTCAAAGAATGAGCCACAGGTCCCTCTACACACTTGGCTTCTTAAATTGATCAAATTGATCATGTTTCCTTCCATTTTCCTTTTTCTTTTTTATTTTTTTATTTTTTTTTATTTTTTATAAGCTATGGCCTTCGTGAGAAAGGGATTTTTTCTAAAAAAAAGGACTGAGAAAGGTAAGCGAAAGTGTTAGTCCCGCTTTCCAAAAAAAGGACTGTCTACTTATCAAAAAATTAGGAAAGCTAATAGTGAAATGAGTTTTACTTTGAGTAAATGAGTTTCTGGTAGGAGGTGATTAATGCCATTTATCTTCTTAATGTAGTGAAGCCCAAGATTGTATTTGTCTTACTGACTTATACATAGCTGATGCCTCCCTGCTTCTGTATTCCAGTTAACTGTGACTCACTTTTTAAATAGTAATGTCCTTATTTATATTACTCCTCTCAACCTTTTATTTATCTGGAAGTTCGTTTAAGTGGGCAGCACATGCAAGTTACTAAGCAGAAAATAAGTCCAACGAATGAAAACTGCAAAAATTACATGAGAGAAGTAAAAAGAAAGAAAGATGTATAAAACAAGAGTTAATATCCAGCATGCCTATGTGGATGCAATTCCATAGCCTTTATCCAGTTGTCCTCTGACTTCATTTGTTTTGCCACAGTGAAACAGTTATTTGGTACATAGGAATCCTTAAGGTCCTTCCAGGCCTATATGGCCTCACTACCTCATTCCTGTCTAAAAGGCAGACAAAATGCGCATGTCTTGAAGGCGGCACCTGAACAGGATATATCTGCGATTGTTGTCAGCAGCTCCCATTTTCACTAGGCTTACCTTGATTTTTAGCTAATGGAGGATATGGTCCACTAGCTCCCTGATTTTAAATGTTTCATGGAGATATGCTCCATGTCAAAGTTTAACTCCCCTCTGAGAGGTTTTGTCAGGGTTTGCTGCTGATGGAGAAACTATGTAACAGGAAAGTACAACCTCTTTCCTGGTTCTAAGACTATTAAGGTAAGTTTTAACCACGGCTGTAAGAGGAAGAGATGTACAGGATCTAGTAATATTACATCTGTCTTAGAAGTTGTCTTGACTAAAGAGAAAGTCTCTAACACTGAGACAAGTAAGCGGAGTAACTCTGCCATCTACCTCTGCCATCAAATGTGCTCACAAGGCTGTGCAGATAAAGCATGTTAAAGTACTACTGGACTATGTCTAGATGGAACTGAGACCATCTAGAAGAGGAAGAGATGGACTACACCATCTAGGAAGGAAGAGACCGACTATTTATGTTGAAACTTGGGAATATAAGCATCCCTGAAGAAACAGTAAGAAGGTAGAATTTAAGGTAACTATAGGGGGAAAAGGAGAAATGTAAATGAGATTTCCTACCCATACTCCAAAAAATATGAAGATTTCAATAGACTGGAATTTTTTTGTTAGATTAATTTTTCAAGATGGATTTTCATTTTCTCACTATTTTTTTCTTTTTAATCTCAGTGTCTTGATAGACTTGGATCTGTGTTTGTAATAAACTCTGTGCACAAAGATCCTATATGTCAGTTTGCATACTATGTTAATTTCAGTCTATATGGCTTTGATCTGCATATTTGTAAGGCAATAGGTTATGAAAGGGAATAATTTTTATCCGTTAGCTCTCTAAATTAGGCATTGTTCAGATTTAAAGAAAACTGCTAGTGTCTCAAGGAGAAAGGAACCCTAAACTGAACCAAAGTTAATTTCAGAGCTCACAGAGATGTCCTTCGTCACAGGGATTCAGTCTTCTACAGACTGGAATGGCCTGTCTCTCCTACCTACACTCTGACCTCCCTGGATCTTCTTCCTTCTCTGCACAGTTCATTCCTCTAGGGTACAAAATAACCTTTCCTCTTGGAATAAGAGGAATTGGTGTTGGCAGACTCCACATACAGTTTTCTCAAGTGCTGGCAGTCCAAGAAACCCTTTTCTGATTTTTTGGGAGTTGCTGTGAAGCAGTTACAGTAGGAGAACATTAAGAACACAATTACAAAGAGGTGCATCATACGAATTCCGGAAGCCAAGCCTGCAAATCCTGTAAGTTGTCTTTGGCACCAACAGGCCAAGTAGTGCCTTCCAAGGCAAGTGCAAGAAACCTCACAACAAATGACAGAAAGGAGTATCTCACCATACTGTGGATATAGCTGGTACACAGCTGACCTATGTAAAGGACCTTCAGTGACTTTCCAAAGAGAGGGAAATACATGGATTTGAAGAAAATCCAAATGAGCAGTAGAGACACAGGGGTGATGAGCTTGCAGCAGGGGTTGGTAATTCTGGGGAAGGTCACGATGAGGAGTGAGGAGGGATGGAGGTGCAGCATGCTCTGTGTAAACCTCTGTTTGTACCTCTAATGAACCGAGGGGACCTCTGATACTTTACCCAGGGGCTAGACTGAGTTAGCTTTGTCAGCCTCAGAAATAATTCTGCACTGTAGTGAACTAAACCTCTAGACTGGGGCTAATACCTCATAATACTAATACTTACCTGTAAGAAAACGTTGGGTCAAAAGCACAGATGTGCTGCTGTTCATGTAAATGATGTTTTATCAGTTTGCTTAACTGCTGACTTAGCTTATAAAACACTTGAATTTACTGTATAATACAGTCAACTTTGAGAAACAGCTTGTAAATAAATGTTTCTGATGAAGACTGATAAGTCACTGAGCCACAAAACCATTTCTGTTTGCCTGTTAAGATTCAGTGGCCTGAAGAAAAAGTAGATAAGGAAAGATATTTGTTCTCTACAAATAGCTTCTTTTTACTTTTGGTAGTTCACACATGTTTAAGATAAATGCCAGATAAACAGGGATAGTTTCTAATTCTTTCTACATAGTGCACAAGGAAGGGAACAATGACTTTAAGATTTTATGCTGCCTATTTAACTGTATCACTTATATAAGAAAATATTCCTGATGTACAGAAACCAGAGGCTTTTTTCTTTTCAATGCAAGATCTGAGAATTTCAGAAGAAGCCTTGAACATGATGATTTTCATCATGTAATGCCTAGTTTGTTCATGGCTTTATTTTCAGTTGTTCTTATCACTCAGAAAGAACATTATAAATAAGAAAACAAGTAGTGCATTGAAGTAGGACCCAATAGTGCACGCCCAGTGGTACCCAGCCTACAATCAGCACATTCATTGTCGAGACATCAGGGTTCTCAACGCCTTGCATGAATCACCGGATAAACTGACATCCGTTTCCCTAGAGGCATGTCTACCCTGCTGTCACTCCAGCAGCAGCAAAGTGCAGGCATACCACAAAACCTGTGTCAAATGAATCTAAAAAAGTCCATGCTGCTGCAGCTGATTTATGAACGTATCTGTTTTATTTTTTACATAAGATAAAATCTCTAAGGATACGTGCTGTCACACTTAGGAAGACTCACTTAAGCTGAGCCATCTGAAGACATCTCTGGCCTTATGGTTACATATATATCTCCATTAGTTCAGAGAGGAAGATGGGCAGCTTTAGAAAATCATTCCCTTCTCTTGGGGTGAGCTGGACAGAGGAACTGAGGTATTTATGAAGTCTTATGCACTCAAACTTCAGATCCCCAAAGTCAGGTAAAAAGAGCCTTCTGCAATGTGGTTGCCCTATGTTTCTATCCATTTACTGTGCACTCACACATCCTTCCAAATCAGGACTAAATTGGTTTTTCATGTGACATGAGCCCAAAAAGGCCCCCTTTGGTGTCATCACTGAAGATCCTAACACAGTTCTGCAAAGAATAAATTCTGATGCAATGTTGAAGAGATGTGCATCTGAAATAAGAACTGTGCCACACTCTAATACATCAGTACATGAAGGTGGAAGGCAGTCAGCTGGTCATGAAGAAGTATTTATTCACTGTATTAAACTTCTGGCTCTAATGACCATAGAGCTGTGCAAACAGAAACCAGTAAGTGTTTGGGAGGCCTTGCTAAAAGCTGCACAATTGCTCAAACAGACAAAAGAAGGTGTGAGCCTTGAACGTGAGAATAAAATAAGTATATTGTGGTTTACCTTAATATCAGAACGGTCACATGGCTGCCTTTCAAGGAATAATACAAGAAATTAATCTTGCAGTACATTCATGTGGTAAGATTGAAATCTTTATAAATTGCACAGCAAAGATATTTTAGGATCAAATATCCTTTTAAGTCCAGCAGTATTTTTCAAGACACTCACAAAGTTAATATTTGACAATATGTTTCTAGTGATATTAGTATGGTAAGGGGTGTAATTATAATGTTAACCAATAAAATACAGAACTGATACAAACTAACAACACAACTAATCAAATAATTCTTCCTTTCCCATACCTGCTATTCTTGCTTCTCTTAAGCAAAAGACATTGAATATGAGCGGAAAAGGAGTTGTGACATGATGTTACTACTGAAAGATTCTAGAGTATGAGAAATGCTTTAAATAGTTCCTATTACACTGTAATAAATATTGTCATTGTATTGAAATATGATACTGATTTTTAAAATTGTTCTTTAACTCACCTGTCATTTACATCACACGAATATATTTCTGTATCATCGACTTTAAATAGCTTATATAGTCTGAAAGTCTCATTTAAATATGTAGCTTTTACTCCACATTTCCCATGTTGATAATCTCTGATTTTTGCTAAAGTCAAGCCTTCCTGATCTTCCAAATTTTCAATATGTACTGACACTGTGACCTTTAGCATGCACTTTAACATATGTGGGCTTTCATGACAATTGTTATTGGCCGTGTGCAGGTAAAATGTTTAACTTGGGAAGTTTAACGTGTACAGCTTAACACTGTTTTTTGAGAAACTCATGATCAAGAATTCCAATCCAGAAACAAACTGACCATTTTTAAACAAATAGTATAGTATACTGTTTTCATGTAAATCTGAAACCCTTTGAAGGGATCCATCAGTGCCAGAGAACTGGCTGGGGAAATCCTGCTCCAAGTTTAGAAGCCCAAAAGATGCTAAACAAAAATGGCACTCTTGGATGTCATTTAAGTGAGTTACTGTGGCACCCTGGGAAAAGGCTACTATTTTAAAAACATCATGTGCTAGCTTAAAAACCAAAGTTTTTCTTGCATTCTCAACTTTTTCTTTTTTTGATCAATTTGGTCAAAAACTTTCCTTTCATTCTTCATCAGCATTAGGAGTTACACTGCAGTCACTGGACTGATGTAATTACGTATTTTCAGTGTTTGGAGGTCTTAAATCTGTAACTAGGTGTGTATATAGTATATACAAATTTGAAGTATTTGGGTTCTGGTGACAGCTGTAGGCAAATATTCCTAGTTTCATTATATTTGTTGAAAATCAGATAGAAAGGAGCAAAGCTGTGAACAATATTATTCAAAGTTGTTACACAGACTATCTACACTTGAAAGAAAATACAGACCTGCTACTGTCACATTCAATCAGTCTATATGCTGATCCTTTCCCTGCAGTCCTCCTTTTTGATATAATTTTTGGACTTGTACGACCTAAGAAATAGCGCCATGCTGTCCATGTGGTCATTTCCTTCCTTTTGTTTGTCATTGGATGGAAGTCCAAGGAAAACTTTTATTGCTGTGTCAGCAGTGGCCACCAGCGAGATGCATTCCTGATGTTGGTGAAATGACCACTTGTAATGTTCAAAATGTTCACACAGACGTAGGAAAAAAAAAGCCACTTGGCAATTGCACAAGATCTTTTTTTATCTTACTAGAAAGGCTGTTATGTATTGACCAGAAAAACTCATTCCTCCCTTTCTATTAATTGTAATCTAACACCCCAGCAATACATGTCCTTAGGCAATACATTCAGCACCCCTGCAGAGCTTCATCCTTGAGACCTGCTACAATTCTTTTAAGTCAAAATCTCAAATCAAGGCAATGATAAAAGAGTTTTTAAATAATATTACTTCTGTACTCTAGAGTTATGAAGCATTGGCAGGGTAAAGCTGTAGCTTTTATTTAAACAACCTAAATACTTCTAATTGATTTTCAATTGAAACAGTCCCAGACAGCAGAACATGAAGTGGCATCAGCTTGCAGCTCCCACGTGGAAGGTCCTTTGCCTTCTACATCGCTGAAACAACTGAGGAATGGAAGGTATTTGTTGAAGAAGGGATGAAAAGAGTGTGTTTCATCGGTGGGTCGTGTTTGCTTGTGTCACACGAGGCTGAAGAGGATGCTGGGAGGGAGATGTCAATTACAGACAAAATATAGCAGTTAATCATTGTCACCGTGAGTCAAGGTACTGTCTGGAAACAAGGGGAGTTTGGAACAGATGCACCCACCAGGTATACAAAGCACATGGCACGGAGCTGACTGCAGGCATCCTTTGCTGAGGAGTCTCATTCCTTCTCTCTCCAGGAAGGGTTTTTGCACCATTCCTTTGTGCTACAAGGCAATTGATCCTGCAGGGATGGGGAAGCTCACTTGGTCATCTTCCAGGTAAGAGGACCCTTTGTATAGGTCAATGAAATTCATTGCCCAGGAGTGTACAAAGAGCTGGTGTGGGAGAAGAGCTTGGCGTTCCATCTCGCACAGGCAAAGCAAAAACCTTCCACTACTACCTTGCTTCCCTGCTTCTCATCCCTGCTACTCCGTATGAGAGCCTTAGGCTTGCTGAGAAAACTGGGCATCAGCACCACACTTCACTGCTCAGCAGCTGCCACCCCTGTCTTGCTGTAGAACCTGCTGGAAAATATGAATTGCTAAAAGCCACAGGGCCTTTCTGGAGATTCAGCTGCACTATGGGCATTTTTGCTTCTCTATCTCTAAGGTCTCTTCCTACCCCAGGTTGTGGTGTTCCATTTCACTTGTGTACTGGGCTAGGGAACAGAAGGAGGAACAGAAAGGCAGAATACTGGACAAATGTACATTTAAGTGAGTATAAAACCCCACTGCTTCCAACTGTCTACCGTACTGAATAACTATTTTTTTTTTTTTTCTTAATGCTTCAGGTTTTCATGTTGAAGTTAAGGGCATCCAATGATGTGCTATGAATCCATCTGCCTATTCATCTGCTGTTCCCAAACAACACTTGTAGCTGGTGGATGATTTCCATGGAATCTGGCAGGTATGTGATCCCAGAGGCCTCAGATTCTTGCAACCCCATGAAGCAAAACGGTTCCTATTGAAAGAATGGCTAATATTGATCTATAAGCTCAACCCTTGCTATCTAGCCAGGACTTCCTGTTCCACAGTTTATGCAACATGTTGGTTTTTTCCTCATAACCTTGCTTATTTTACTGAATTTTACATATATGTATTTTACACGAGTTTGATTGGTTAGTTTTGCTTCATGTTTGCTTTGTCTGTACATAGAACTCACACACTTCTACTTGAACAGAAAATGTAGCATGGTTACAATGTAAGTGTTATATATGTAGTGTATTCATGGTGTTAATATTAAGGTGTTTATATTAGGGGAGCCACTCACAATAGAACGCAGTGCCTCCATCCTGCCGTAATCATGGTCACACTGGGGACTGTACTAATGCAGGAAAGACAAACCATGCCACAGGAGAATATGGCCCATTAGTTTTCTTAACTGAAGTGATGGGTTATTTCTCCACATGAACGGGCTCACAAGCCAGATAAACTGATTATTTATAAAAAGGGCAAATTATTTTATACACTTATGAATAATGAATTTTCACTCACGTGGATATCGCAGTAAAGTTCACTTGGGCAGTCACCACCTGTATATCTTTACTCCTCACTGTACAACTCTTGAGCTGGGCACTGGATTTTTATCTGTACTGTATTTTTAATATTTACTTTTTATTGGGTGAACGTATTTCCCATAATCCAAGAAAATCCTGAAAACATCATCCGTGTAGTCCGTGTTTCAGATTCCATGTGATGAAGCCATCATCACATTATAGACTTTTGGAGATTTGTCAAAAATTCTTCATATTGGAGTGATTTAATATGGAGCTTTACCAATTACTCTGTGCTGTTGGAAACCAGATGAGCCGTATTCAGACCTGGTGATCCATTGAGCTGGAAGTGCACAAGGGAAATACAGCTTCTCCCTTGCTTCTCTGGCCAAGCGTGACATTTAAAGGTTGACATGCAGAGAGACTATCTTTCCTTTGGCACAGTGTTTATGCCCTTGACTCCCTAGTACCAAGAAGCACTGTACCCATGCATGGAGGAACAAAACCATGAGGCTAAAGGTGCCTCAAAAAAAGGCAGGGGGTGAATGTGTAGATCTTTATCTTTAGTAACCATAACAAAGCTCCCTACATTGTGTTGCGTATTTTTACGTTAACAATATTGAATGAAAAGGGTATGATGTAAAGGAGCACCTCCCAAAAGATCTGCAACTATGATAACAGTTTATGGATATGGCTAATATTTCTAGAATGCAATTAATTAGACAAAGGAAAAGAGGTGGACTTCATTTTATGCCCTGTTTAATACCTGCAGTGTTTGTATCAGATGCCTATGCTTCCTTGTGCAATGCCTGGTCAGAAACAGGCTCTCTCAGACTATTACTCACACAAATGATTCATAGCATTGTACTGAAAGGAAGGTGGATGAACTGTATCATAGAAGTTGTGGTCTCAGGCCTCATGGAAAAGAGGTTCTGTACAGAGTGCAGTACTGCCAGACCCTCTCAAAGATTATACAATCTCATTAGACTTTTGTCCTGTTTCTATATAATCCAAGAAACTGGAATGATGTGAAGCAGATAATTTATACGAAATTACCTAGTTTTTTCTGATGATTTCTTTTCTGATCATTAACCATATACAGTAAAATATTATCTTCACAATAGGTAGACTCAAGCTTCCTCAGTGTTTGTGGACATACTCATTTCTCCTTATATTTTTGACTAATTGAATAAAATCTTTATCATACTTTTGAGATTATCTCCAAAGGGGCTTAAACTGCTACTTCTTCAAACAGCAGTTTCTCCAGGGTAGTAGCCTTCTCTGGGCGTGTTTCAGACTCCTGGATTTCATTTAGGTCTTCACAGATGCTGATTAAAATTGACTGACAGAAAAGAGAAACTCCTCTAACATAGATAATACTTCAGTATTCATTAACTTAAAAAAAGCAACTTGTCTGTTTGAATCCCTTTCTATCTTCCTGATACACAGCTAACAGGACAATCTGTGTATAAATGTAGAGAGAGCAGCTGTTGGCTCCTTCTGCTTTGGTAACATATTAAAGGCACTGATCAATAAGTAGCTGTGTGGCCAACAAATCAGCCAGGTGCAATCAGTTCACTGAGGTCAATGCGCAGTAATTGGTTTTGGAGAAGGTGCCACTCAAGTAACTAAAGGTCTGAGGAACTGGGATATACAAATGTATCTCCCTTGGGCCAAACACAAGCAGGCACAAAATTCATAGCGAAAACAGTTCAGCATGGTTGCAAAGGAGGTTTCATCCAGTTACTTTTATCTGAGAAATAAAAATCAACAAACAAAAACCCCCAAACAAGAAAAGATTTTCCAAATTGAGGCAAATAAATAGATAGATAAATAAAACAATTATAGGAGCGATTTGCCGAGGTGAAGTAGGAACTGGTTGTTGTAACAAGATCTCAAACCTGTAAAAGATTGCCCTTAAGGATGTAAATCTAATGGGATGTCCCCATAACGCACTCAGAGGTGTACCAGACAGGTATCAAAACCTGCTGGGCCACTCCAGTACAGTCACGTAAAGCTCGTTTACAGTATCTCATCTGTGATTAGATTATGATGTGTCAGTGTTTCCATGAATCTTGTTGTCTGGGTAAAAACAGTGAACCAGCAGCAAGGCCTCAGTAAATACTCATAGAGATTATATTGCAGTGTGTGTTGGTCAAAATAAATGCCAGTAACAGAGATTACAAAAAGGTCTTTAGAACGTAGTTTTGACCATATTGCTCTTTTATCTTCCGAGGTCTCTAAGGTTTAATTACTTAATATAGTGGGGTAATACCTGTTATCTTCAAGATTATCTCTACATTCCTAGGTATACTTTTACTGTGTCAGTGGTACTTAAGAAATTTGGAACATTACTGCAGACTCTTAAGAGCAATTTGCCACGTAGCTGGTTGTTTTATTCTAGTAAAGCAGCAGATAAAATACAAGGAGTTTTGACTTTTAAATTAGCAAAAATCAGACAAGCAAGACAGAAGTGACCACTGGCTCGTATCCACTGAAAAATCAGCAATGTGCGTACAAAATCATGTACTTTCTCATTTGTTCCTATGGAAAATGCAGCAAAATCCTAGGCAGGGCGATAATCTTGATAAAAATGTCAATAAAATCAGTGGAAACACTCCACCTCACTGTGTTTTCAACCTGAGCCACTATGATAACTTTAAACCCACAAGGTTTTTCAAGAGATTCTGCAGGTACAGAGAATTGAAAGCAAGACCTGAATTTAGCAAAGATTTTCCTTCTTCAGTTTCCAATGCCGGTGAATACAACATCTGTGCGTCCAAGACTGGATACAGCCTTGTAGTACAATCTCAGCCATTTTACATGTTAATGGCACCTTTCAGAGACCCTAAATGTGTGGCATAAACAATTCAGTAGGTGACTTACCCACCTTTTATCCCAGCATAGACCACTGTTTCCCATCCATCACGCATAAAACCAGAAGATAGCCTTTTCCTGACAGAACAATTGTACAAATAAAAATTGATGATCAGAGGTAAATTCAGAAAGGAGAATTAGAACCACCACTAATCCTGTGGTGGCCTGATTACAGCTTGCAGGAATTTTCATGGCCAGAAATCTTGCTTTAGATTTTCAGCTAAAGAGAGTACATCAATTATCCTCTGTTCTGCAGTGTTTCTCTGTCTTTTGCTTTCCTATAAATGGAAATCACCTGTCCACACTGGATTCATAAAACAGCTTGTGAAGTTGCAGCGCATGAAAGGCCCTGAATGACTGGGATAGTGTTATTACTGGGGAGGCGTCTGTGCTGGAAATGCAGAGAATGATGCAAGCTAGATACATGATACTTTTATTTCACTAGTTTTCATTCTCATTCTGGTTCATTTTTACCCTAGCTGTCTAGCATTACAAATTAGCAAGACTAAGGGAAGTGAAAAACCAGCATTTTTTTTCTCTGTCTGTGTCAACAGTACAGGTTATTACCTGGGAAAAATTTCTGGAGGAAGACAGCACCTTGCTGCTTTGCCTAAACCTTAATCACTGCAAATATTGGGGTGACCCACTGAAAGTATTCAGTGAAGAATCTGTGTACGTGTGCTCTTACAGTTTTGCATAGTTCTGCTCTGTCAGTAAAGCAGCAGCTGTAGTCGAAGTTACACTGTCCTTAATGTTGGCCTTGGGCCCCTATCTGCCTTTCATCTTAACCCTGAGGTTTTTTACTTGACCCCACACAGCAGTGCAGCCTGACTGCGATGGGAGATCTGGTCACCTCTGGGTACCAGACTGACCCGTCTGCTGCAGACCTTCCAGCCAGTGTCTGTGTAGCTGGAGTCAGCCCACGTGCTCAACTTAACAGAGAAAGCTGGTGGACAGGAATTGCACAATTCCTTGTTCCTGGCTCCTGATCTCTCAGCATACCATCTCTCACATTCTATATGGAGCGGAGAGATGTCTAAAGGAGAACCAAGTGCCTGCAGAGATGTTCCTCACAGGAATGGATGTCAGATGTCAAGGTGAGGCCCCTCTGGCATTGCCTGGCCTTTGGCAGGAATCTTTGGTGCTGACTTTAAAAATACATGGATGTACATTTCAGTGCAGGACACAGGATAGATACAAGATACAGAATATGGGATACAGGACCTGATGTAAAGGTGGGAGAGTGGCTGCTAGAAGGCGAAACAAACCATCTCTGAACATCAGCAGAGACAACTTCTAAGTGATCTTCATTCTTTGACAATTGCAAAAAGGCTGGGCATTGAAGTCAGGCTCTAATCTATTTCCAAAATGGGACTGAATAGTTCTGGCACACAGATTGTTTGGAGTCTTGTGTTCATAAATCAGTGCATGCATCCTTAAAGAAGGTAGGAAAAAAAAACAACTCTGGGTCAAATCAGGTCTTTTCAAACATGTGGCAGAGGAAGCAGCATCCTGTTGTCAGTGGTACAAAAGGAGAGAATTTGGTGGGCAGCAGTTCCTGGAGTTGATGGAAATGTGGCCTGCTGGAAGCCATGTTACCAAGAAAGCTGTGGAGGTACACGGAAAATTTAAAACCATAGTAGTGGAAAGACTTCTTGGGAATGTGATAAGCTTTGAAAGAAGACAACAAACAGTTTCTTCCATGATTTCCCTTCTTTTTTTATTTTTCCTGAAAAAGAGAGTGAAGCAGATGGGGACACTTCCAGACCTTGCCTGTCCTTTCCAGTATTCCTTGCTTTAACTCCTGGGCTCCCTGAATTCCTGTTGTTCTAGACTCAAACCAGGCCTGCGACAGTATTAGCTTTTGCCCTGCATTTCAATGAATCAGCCAGGCTATTCAAACATCTGCTCATGTAATTCCTAATCCAAAGTTACAAGTGATATTGCTACAAGTTAAAATTTACATTTGGATAATGCCTTTCATCCAAAAGGATTCCTTAGAGAATTTGCCAGTACATGTACGCCAGTAACATCATCATTCCAACAGAACAATGAGGCCAGAGCAGCACATCAGGTAATTTCTCATTCCTTGGGCAGAAATACACAGAGCTGCAAACTGCATGCCTCAGAAACCTCTCAGGAATTTCCATCTATCTAAAATTTCATAGCAGGAGAGATATCACAGCCAAAATGGTGTTTAGAGGGAAGTAAAAGCTTAAAGGACATATTGACAGCTGATGTCCTCGTCAAGATTAACCACCTGTATTTAGCCACTGTTACTGCTGCAAGTAAGTTTTGTGCTTTATCAGCTTGACCGCAAAGGTTGATTAAACTTCTTTCTGGATTTGATACCTTTCCAAGAACATGCAGAAAATTATTTGTAGAGGCTAGCCAGTTTGCCACAGGTAATGCTCCTATGCATTAAAAAAAAAAGACAAATCAATCAGAGCACAGTGAACCCATCAGAAATCTGTCTAGAAAACAGGCAATAGGTTCCACTTGCATAAAATTTCCTCATGTCAAAGAGACTATATGCTTAAAGTCAGGCTTGGCATCACTATTTCATGACAAGCCTCAGAGTCCTCTGGTGCCTGTCTTAAAGCAAACATAGCTGATGTTGAAAGATCACACGAAAATCCCAACTTTCCATTCAATGCAATGATAGCAGGATAAAGGTCTGAAGTCAATATGGAGCTGTCAATAAAATAAAGAATGTTATATAGGCAGAAGGCCTCATGGAAATGTCGGAGCAGATGTCTGCTTGTCACTACTGCTGCATAAGGGAGATGGCATAAATTCCAAATGTCACTGTGCCCTACTGTATTTTATTTCCTGAAAGCATTTACTTTGCCTCTTGAACGGATATCCCATTAAAGGCAAAAATCTGAAATACTGCTTTCCTAGAGGAAACTCACCTGGAGGTCATAAACCAAGAAAACATAAAAAACCCAGTCTAGACAGAGCCTATCTCTTTAAAGATATACTATCATGAGGAACACAGCAAAGGATACAGAAAAGGATGGGATGTAGGCTTTTCTGTGTATATCAACTTTGCTGAATGCCATCCATATCACCCCAATCCCAATTCAAATCTTTTCTTTGTATACAAAGAAGAGTCATAACACCCTCTGCATCTTTGGCTACCTAAGTTATCCTCTTTCAACTTACTTTAATTAACTACTTCATAGTCCTGACTTCTTTTGAGTAACAGAGACTCAAGAAGAAAGAAGTCACATGCTAAAATACATGTATTTTACAGAAAAATATAGGAAGATTGAGCACATCAGACAAGTCAAAGACCAGTGAAAAAAACATTCACTTATGTATGTGTACAAGCGCATTTATGCACAAATTTGGTTTTCTCTTCATATAAACAAAGATTTTGCACAAGGGACTGTCTCAATCTCTTATTATACAGAAAAACTATGAACATTATGTTTTAGTACAAGAAGGAATTATGTACATTTATAATGTTAGAAGATACTCAAAATCACCGTCTAGACTGTCACTTCCCTTCAGTCATTTTTGTCCAGAGAGGTGCAGCAAGACAAGACATTTCTGATTTCATGTGTAGTGAGGAAACACCTACATGAGGTAAACTAATCTTTTTTTCTTTCTGGACAATGACTGAAAATCAGAAATTTTGCTGAGTGTCTTCACATCAATGGCATTAATTGAGAGCACTTGAGAGCACCTGGGGATTTGTTTGGGTTTTTGTTGTTTGTTTGTTTGTGGTTTGTTTGTTTCTATCTTAACCTACACCAAAGCCATGAGTGTTTATTTCTGACTTTTGACTCTGGGTAGTTTTTGTCTATTTGTTTTGTTCATGGACCTGTCAGTGCAATAAGCCAAATGGAACTGAACACTTCCACGTCCAAAGTGACTGAAATCCAGACCTGATTTATTTTATGACTTGAGCTCTTCCTTGTCTTGTTGCAGGCAGCAGCTGGAGAGTTAGCTCTCTGATGAGACACGGCAGCAAACATTCAGTGTTTTATATAGATTCTGCCTGACTTATCCTCTGGTTTCCATGGAGATCCATATGATCCCCATAGCTACCAAGTCTAGTTCTCTTCAATGTGTGTAGGACAGGCCTCCAGGTTAACCCACACAAGTTCTATCCATTCAACTGCATGCATATTAGGGAGAGTTAAACAAATCAAGGCACAATACAAATATTAATTTAAAACCTTTGTACTTCTTGGGTGATATGTTCAAAGATGATGTCCACATGTCAGGTAGCTTCCTCCTAAAAAAGGGAAGCTACAGAACACCACTAATTTTTATTACTCACTCTGCTGTGTCTGGACCATCAGATACCGAGTTACTTGCTCTTCCAACATGAAAAGTTATTTTGTTACCTTGTTAAGTTAAAAGAATGTATTTTTTAGATATAAACCATTTATTTTTCACATTGGGAGTCATAATGGTACTCTGCTTTTTACGAGGTACCATTTCAGAAGATCTAGTAGAAATTTGGAGCAAATGTGGTATTTAGTAGTAGTATGCTATAATTTTAACCCAAACCACTCAGTAAATAAAGAATACTAAAGGCGAAATCACTCAAAGGTCATGAACTGAGCTAATATCAAAAACATTAATGAAAATGCCACTGAAGCATTTTTTGAAGCATTTCCCCTTGAAAAGGGGAAAAACAGTGCATACTTTGCAAGACCATGTTAAAGAAAATTACATTTTGAATCAAGAAAAGAAATATTTCAACAAGGTGAAAATACCACTTAGGGCAACAAAAAGTAGTATATTTTTGTGTCTCTAAGCTGTTATTTTTACTTGCTGAAGCATTTTAAATTGTTATAATTAACGTAAGTATTGCAATAATTATAACTGCATGTAAGTTATAACGCAATTGTAACTAATGCAAGTTAGAGCACTTTTAGTAGCTCTAACATACATTAATTTTTATGTTTTATGTTATAGACAAATATTTATATAAAATATAGGAACTATATTTAATACTAACGTATGTATGTTTGTATGCATGTTTGTATGCTTGCATTTGAGGGCATTTAAATAAATTGAAACTACAATACTACAGCACATAAAGTGAAAACTGAGAAAAAAAATACTTTTTGCCCTTCTACCACATCAAGGAACTAAATTTAAATGCACCTGGATGTTGGATATCCGGCTTATATTCTGCTGGGAGTCCCAGCAGCAAAACTTGTCAGCTGTGCTGCTTACAAACTTTCATGGTTCAGAAGGTGTTGACAAAAGACAAATTGCTTGAAGAGGGAGTCTGTCCATTTGTCAAGGAAAACTGAAGGATGAAGATACAAGTCTTCTTTATCTGAAACCATGTGGATAATACTCTGCATGGACAGCTGTTTTACTTATTTGATTTTTATGGCAAGCAAATAGTGCTTTTTTTAATGGGATTTATTAAGATTTATTTAACACAGCCTACCTTCTGCTTCCCTGTAAGTGTCAATATTGCTAATGCCTAATATTGTACAGACTTTATTACTCTCTTAACTGTCACTTTTCTGATCTTTGGTATTCACATAACCTGATAAGGCACCATTGAGGCATGTAACTTGCTGTAAATGCTTTATCTTTTTTCTCTTGTAATCTTGCTATGTTTGAGATAGATTCTGAAACTTTTTTATTGGTTTCATACAAATTTGCTATTTGCTGTTTGCTGTAATAAAAACCATCTGTGTTTTCCTGTTGGAAACTCAAGGAAAACCTTTGTGCGCAGTTATTGCGTTTCTGAGAGCCCTAATGGGAGTACACAGGCATTTAGTCATTTCCTAAATGTGCTATTTTTCCTACATGATCAAGATCATCATATTTTTTGCCAGATCCTTAATATCAATTTATTGCTTAGATTTTGTCTGTCCCATTTTCCCCCAGTGCAAAGTGCGTACCCACACACACACACACACAGAGGCAGACTGGCCTTATCCCTCAGGTAAACTACACTGCCCTTCAGCCAAATCAGCATCCCCTCCATGTTTTTGAATTAAATCTGCAAAATACAGTATCAACCTGAAATTTAACCTCTTCAGATTTTGTTCAATTCTATGCACCCCTTAACATCTGTAGGACTCGAACTTTTAACCCATTCATTTCGACTCATTCATTAACCCATTCCCACATTTATGTTACCCGTCTTTCAGCCCATTCATAACCCGTTCACTTCACATAGCCTTAGGGTAACAGCTGTTCCAGCAGATCTTAAGGTACGTTTTCTTTTGTATTGCTACCTTCTATGAACTTCAATAGAAAATAGGATTGTGCCTGTTAGATAAAGAGACATACACTGGATACAGTTTTCAGCTGCTCTGCAATCAGGGCTTTGCTTTGTTTTTACCTTCCCCATCTTTGTGGAGTTGCTAGTCCTGCTCCATAGTGATGCTGTGACAGCTCCAGCACAAATTGAGACTGATACAAAGCAAGAAGCACCTTAGCCTTTAGGTTAATGGTTTTATACAAATATTTGGAGAAATAATTTGGAACTAAATGGGCACTATTATCACGAGGAATGAGCATCTCAGTTCTCCTTAGCTAGCTCATCTGTCTGTGTTAAGCCATTGATATAACTGGCTTTCAAAGTTTGAAATTGCTTCCATGACAACTCTCATTTGACTGTAAACTGGAGTGTTTTGAATCTGGGGAACAGAACCTGTAAACATAAAATCAATGACTGCTGGCCATTCCAGTGGTGTCACATTTTTGTCAGGAGTCTGTTTATATCAGATTTTTAAGCATCCTGACAAAAAAAAAAAAAGTATGATTTATGGTGCTTTAACCCTGAGACCTGTCACGTAAGTAGCCACTGTGAAGCAAACAAAATGTGCATTTTAACTACTTAGGCTTTGGGGAAAATGCAGCCTCCTCAAGCTACAATAGATCACGTTTCCTTCACTCCTGTTTCTCTAAAGCACGTGTCTGATGGATTTTGATAAAACAGTTGACCATTGTCCCTATTCTTACTCATCTCTAATCACTCTGGATCTGCTTCATTGATTTAGTCAAAGCAGACAGTTTAGCATAGACTTGAGCAAATTTGTCTTACATAGGGTGGCAGTGTCTCAACAAGGGGAATCTTCTTGTCAAAGTACAGCTATGCACACATACAACCATTGTTCATTACCGTGAAAATGTTATCTGACTATTCCCTTTTATTTATCTATGACTTCATCTTCCCCTAAGTAAAGTGATTTATATTTACCAGTGCGCATTTAATTTTGCATAACAATTTGGGAAACATATAAAACTATACGAGCATTTTCTTAAGTTCTTCTTAATCAGGATGTCTTTAATCAAAGAAACAAAGTCAAGGAAAGAAGTGCTCTTCTGAAACAGTGGTTGAAAAAATCAACAAAATCCGAAGTCCAACAGTTTAGTAGCACCCTATACTAATATTTCCCAAAGTTGATAGGAAAATCTGAACCATAAAGAATGGTTTCATTTTCCTGGATCTCATAATACTTAAAGGCTTTGTGAAAGGCTGAGAAACAGGTAGAGGATAAAAAAAAGTAGGATAAAAATCCAGCAGCTCAATTTAGTGGATGGATCATATATTTTAAAATAGGATTAGCCTTCATTAAGGGACACTTCACAGAGTAGCATGAAATACTGTATGAAGATACTTAATGTCCTGGCAACACCAACAAAGTAACCTAGGAAGTATAAGCTTAAGGTGATAAATGGGATGGAGAGAGAATTGGGAAGGAAATTCACAATGCGAAGTTCTTCATGGGATACAAGGAGGCTGGATGAACTGATGATAAACCCTGACATTTTGCAAAAATAAATATTCTTTATAATTCATTTCAGTCATGCTACAGGAAGTTCCTATGTGTTTACAAGCACTTCCACTGTTCACCAGTTACGGATATTAAGCGCAGACATGGAGGAATTTGGCCTTTATCATACTGAGTGATGTGTTGCTCTCTGTTGCTGAGCTATTCTTGCAGTTCTGCTGAAGAAGGTTCTTTGATTTCCTACAGCCCCTGAACAGAGCTTCCCTCCTGGAACACTGCATTACATGTAACTACGGCATTATTCTGGGGTCAGCTGATACACAAAATCACCAGAGGCAGTGAAGATGACAGAAGGGATCCTAATCCAGCTGTTGTCAGTGACGATCTTCCCCTTGACTTCTCTGCCCTTGAGGTCTGAGGCTTTGTATTGAATGGACTGCTTCACTCAGGATGTTGAAACCACCCCCAGATACTGAAATACGGTCCTTCCTGGAAGCTCACATCTGCTGGTTTGAGCTGTCTGCCATGATATGCCACTGATCACAAGAGCACGTATGATAAGGGTGGTGCTAGGACTGGGCAGCTTTGCAGGGCTAAGAGTTGGAATCAATTACTGCCTTCAGAAATCATAGTAATATTTAACTTGACATCGGATGGCAGCACAACTGAAGTCTACTTCCCCAAGGTTATGGAAAGTTTCCTTGATCACGAAGTTACTACCGGTTTTACGCTGTTGTTGCAATCATCCCTGAGAGTCCATAATCTCCAAGCAGACCGATCACAGGATTTGTTGTATTTGATGGAATGTAATTGTAGGTTAGACTGTGAGCTTTGCGGACAAAAGTGTTTGCAAAGCATTCAGGTCCTCCAAGCAGCACACTGAAGCACTTGCAAAGTACCTGGACAATAAATTGCAGGATAAAGACTGGTCAAATCTGGGGCATATTCCTGATGGGATCTCTCTCCATATCAGACCACCACCAGATATTTAATGGGTTACAGCTAGGGAGGCTAAGAAACACTTTGTGCTCAAAGGCTGGAGCCCTGATAAGTATCTTTAAATGAGTATTCATGGCAAATTCTAGTTTTAATGGATGTCAAAAGATTACCTGGCAATAAAATATGAGGCCCCTAAACATATTCAGTCTGATGTGGTTACCTAAGTGAAATACTTAATTTAGAACTAGAGTCAGTGGAGAATAACACAAGGAGATTTGTGTCTCTAATTGGCTGAACTGCCTTGGTGGGGTATTGACTTGGTGGGCAACTAAAGACCTTAACTTGCTAATGCACTTAAATGGATGGAATTCGATAGCATAAGCCCAAAGAGACATTTGGGGTATTCAGGGTGTGACCTCATCTACACAGACTAAAATTTAAAGAGGATCCTAGGAACCAAAATCTAATTTGATGACCTCCTGCCTCTCCATCAAACAGCGTAGTGCTACACCAAGCAAACCTGTGCCCCAGCTCTTCCTCTTAGGTGCCTACCTCATGTAAAAATAGGAGAATATGGAGCAAGAATCTACCTGTTAAAGTACACCTGGCTCCACAAAATTTGTGACCAATGTCGGTATTGTGTCAACCTATGATTACACAAGGTAGGCCAAGCAGCAGGTTGTATTTTCTCATTAAATGAAGTTAAAACAGTGTTTCTATGGAACTTAACTGCCAAGTACCTTCATGAAGAATGCAAGCACTTAGAAATAATCCTAGGTACCTTTGGGAAGAAGCAGTCATCTAGGGAAGACAAGGCAGAGGGTGGGAGAGAACAGAGACTGAGAATGAGATCTTCCAATCCACAAGCACGTGAAGACACTGTCATGTATTGTTTCCCACTGGGAAATCTGCATAACACTTTTACTGGTGATATTTCTTCTGTCTGGACTCATTCCAGAGGTTGAGTTCTTCTCACAGATAGTTCTGCATAGCAGCTAACATTGTACTGACCAACTGGATAACAACTTTGTCAGAAGAAGGATTTAACAGGATAATACACTGAATAACCATGTTTAGTGATCCACTGTTAAGACTGCTTTTTCTGTGTGTAACTCAAGGTGCTTTGGTTACCCTTCCTAACACTCACCCTTTTCAGCTTTGGTCAGTCACAGCCTACTGTCCTCCAGAGTTAGCAGAGCAGGAGGACTCAGGCTTACACATATCCATCCATCCAGCACACTTCTCTCTTCCCATTGCTACAGCTCCAGTATCAGGCGTTAAACACAAGCATTAAGTCTTCCCTGAATGGTACATCAGGAGGAAGACTAAGTAACCTGGAAAGTTTCAGCTTACTTGGAATTGTTTGGAGTAAATTGCTAAGAATTTTTTTCTAAAGGTGTGACTAGGTTCTACCAATCCCAACTGCCTATAGCAGGAAAGGTTTTGACTTTCTTTTCTGTGTACAAACCATTAATCCAGAAAACAATGCCTCGATTCTTAACATCTCTCCCTCCTCTCAAGTTGCCTGTTGCCATTTACTCTTCATTAACTCTTCCAGCTCTACAAAAGCCGTAATCCTGGGGCTACAACATTTCTGCTGTGAGCATGGGTTGTGAGGCCACGTGCTGTTCCTGCAATTGCATCACAAGCACATGATATAGGAAAGAATGAATAGAGGAATGAAGATAAGCAGTGGGAGAGGCGATCCAAAAGGAGTTTAGGTTCTGCAATGCAAAGCCACATCCTCCTATTTTCTCTTGTAGACAAGTTGTGAAATACGGAAATGTCCCATATGGAAAACGAAAATGCAGAATTTGAACACCTTAAAGTTTGGTTAGGTTTGGTTCCAGCATCTGTCTTGAAAAACACCTGAAGTCCTTCTGGTTTGCCTGAGAGAACAGTCTCTGGCCTTAGGCATAAGGAACAGTTTGTGTGCACATAGGGCCTCTGTTTATTTAGTAACTGAAGATGGTGTGCAGTGAAAGCTATTCTAATTATTCTCCCTTTGAACTTTGTGAGTTTTATATCTTCTCCTTCACTTTCCTAGAGATAAATCCCAGACTATATGAAAAACCAGTATCTATCTCATTCCAGAACCCTTATTCTTTTGCAAAAATGGAAGTGACCAAAATAAAAACAGGAATAGCCACTAGAGAACCATAATCTGGGGGGGATGGGTGTGTCTTACATCATGTAAGGGTAACAAACATGCATGAAGTTAGTTAGGGAGGGCACTGGACCCTGACAAGCCTTTCACTTACAGTATAGTTCTAAACATCCTTGCATGGGCCTTATTACACCAAAGATGAACAGGTCCCAACCAGGGCAGGGTCTTAATTCAAGAAGCAAATTTTAGCATCGCTTTCAATTTAGGACTAAATTCCACCGACATCACATAAAGGCTCATTCAACTGAGAATCACAAAACTGTTGTTTTAAGCTTTTTTTTCCTCCATTTATATTTCAGTGACTCTGCTGTTTTTGCTCTGGTTTTCCTTTGAAAAGAATGTTACAGAAAATGGCAGCTCTGGTTATCAGCTGTGCTGATGCTGTTCTTGGCAATGAATGCAGGGAGACTGGAAAATGATTTTGTTGATGGAATTTCCTCAATACCTTTGGCATTAGACACAATGGAGTGAACATGACTTTGACGTAATAAATTCATTGGGATATTTGTTTAAGACCAACCCTCCATGACTCGAACAAACCTCAATCAAGAGGGCATGGGCTAGAAGCTCAGTAATTACCCTTTTTAAAGGAAAAATGTTGGGGTTTTTTCCAAAATTTACTTGGCTTTAGGATCTATAAAGGGAACAAACTGACAAAGGGTTTTTAATTATCGGGACAGACATGGTCCATAAAACACTCAATAGTTCTGATATGGTAACAGCAAAAATGTAATCAACTTCCTGGTACCGTGTGTTTTGAAGTCACAGACCTGCATGCTGTGACCCTTTCAGAAATGGAGAAATTCCTCTGTAAATGCAACATGAGGGTTTTTGCTTGGATTTAAATCTCTCTCTACCTCCTCCTCTTACCTCCTGCTGCTTGCACTAAGCAGGAAAGGAGTTGCAGCTACAACTCTCATTTCAAGAGACCAGCATAAAGAACTACTAGTTAGCAACTGGTCCAAGATCAGACTAAACAATGACTAAAATTTAACGATAACCAATTTTCACTTAGTTTCCTTTTCCTGAAAATGGCTAGAGTTTGGAGCAGTGGAATTTTCCAAAAGCAGAACAAAAATCCCCACATGTGTGTGAGAGGTCTTACAATACTAAATGTCTGAGGATAGCAAGAGGAGCAACAGCAAGTAAATTCTGTCCATTCAGAAGCCTCAATCAAGGTCAAATAAAATTTATTTGGAGGGCAGTGGGTCAGTGATTAAAAGATCAGATGCAGTAAAGATCCTGTACTTGCTGCAGAGAAGACGCACATTTAGTTCCCCAGGAAGCTGGACTTTGATGACACCCCAGAAGGATTGGCCAGACCTGTCCAGGTCACACAAGGCCCACAGCATCCCACCACACATGTGCCCCCTCAAACTGGAATACCCCGTCCCTGCCTCTCCATTCTTCTCTAGTCCAGCCTCCTCATGTCGCCTGATCCACACCTCTCTAAGCAAGAAGACACATGTTTAGACAGGAGAAATTCCCCAAGTTTCCCAGTGGCCACAAGTCCCACAAGATGTGAGCCAGTGTACAGCCAGCGGGTCCATGCCTTAGATGCAGCTGTTCCACAGCAATTTCTGTCTGCAGGCACCTGGGCTGGTACAAAGTACCAAATAAAAAAAAGGTGGGGGATGAGTCTCCATGCATGTTGTGAAGTTTGTAGCCAGATGTAATTTGATGAGGGACAGAGATGGCCTACAGGACTCCCAGAAGGTCAGCACTCCAGGTAGTTCTTGTACTGCTTACACCTGGAGCTGCCAGAAATTAATCCACGGCCTGGAAGAAGGTCCTCGGAAAACATTCAACAGTTTGCAGCTTCCACTTCCTTCCCTTCCTCTCCACTAAACACTCCTGCCTCATGCAAACACGGCAGCTGGGATGCAGGAATCATTCTCAGAGTGCTCCCAACTGGCCAGGGAAAGGAGATCAGGCAATCTATGCAGGCTTTTGCAAAATCATTCAGGGTGCACTCCCCTCCCCTCCTCCCACCATGTCGATTTTTGTGCTATTTAAAGAGGAAATGCGTTGACAAGTCTTAGCAAAACTGACTGGGATAGCTGTAAATCCAGAGCACCTATTGGGCTGGAGATCATGCAGAGCAGATGGTGATGCCGGTGGTGGTGATGAAAAAGCAGTGGTGGAGCTCTTTCACTCCTTCTGGGAGAGAGGACGTGCCAAGAACATGTAATTGAAGGACAAAGGATAAAGCTAGTAATAACATCACCATCTACCTGGGAAGTTTAGGGACAAATGCACTCAGTGTAGGGCGCAAATGAATAAGGCTGGACACCTCCTATTTCTCTCATAGGTGCACTTAGTGAAAACACTGGGCTGCTATTTTTTTTTTCTTTTCACTTGCAGCAAGTAAAAAAATTAACCAGATGCAGTAGAATGGAAAAAACGCCAACACTTGCTTTAAAAGGCTGTAGGACATGGAATAAAGGGGGTTTCCCCTTGGCACACATGTGTTAGGAGCATTATGTAACCTTGTTTTGTAAGAAGCACCCTGATCTCCTGGCACTGAAAAAGACCCACATATGTTGGCTGCAAAAATGGGAGAGTCAGTAATGCATTATACAGGAATGAGTCTTGCCAAAGTAAGCAAAGTGCAAACATCCCACACTTCCCAAATAATCTTTCTTTCCTACTTAATGCACTGTAAATGAAATTCAGTTGGACTTTGACATTGTGGACTGGATTCAATCCCATTTATATTGTGCATAGATAGGAACTGATGATAAAATTGTATTGTTTGAACAAATAGCTCACTTCCTTTGCAATAATTCTTACAATTGTTAACATATTAATAATTATAATAATGTATTGCATTTATAATAGAGCCTTTCTTCACCAAGAATCCTAATGCTCTTATGAAATAAAAGGATTGTACTGTGTGTACGCTATCTTAACTGAAAACATATCCGACATCACAGCTCTGCCTGTAAATCATGCTTTAAAACATAAGGAGATTAACTTTCCTACCAATCTATTGCATTTTCAGTGCTTTTTTATTGTTAAATATGGCTCTGCTCACTCCTCCACAGATGCTTTCCACCAAAATGAATGTGTGAGAAATGTGCAGCATTAGGCAACCTTCCCAGGGGGACTCTACAATTGTTTTCACTGCTGCAGGCATTCTGGTAAATTTTGATTTCCCTTGATTTTCAAGACAACAAGTAAAAAAACAGTGGTGAAAAAGAGACTCCTTAATGAACAAAATTAGTATTTCAGTGGTTCTCTTCAGCCATTACTGCTGACAATCTGGGCGTGCAGAAAATATGAGGAAAGGCCTCATTGCCCAGTCTTGAGTGAAGCAGGAAGGTGCATGCTGGTTTTAGTCAAGAAACATACGTAAGGTCGACCCTGAGAAAAACTCTCTTAAAAGCAGATGCTGCTGCTTAATATTATTAGACTATACATCCTGGAAACATAGGCCAGATATCTCAGTTAAAAAAAAACCCAACAAAAAACCCCCAAAAAACCAAAAAAACCCTTACATCTTCATGTAGATGAACTAATGAAAGTCCTTGTAATTCTTGATTTAATGATTCAATAAACTCAGACAGCCTTGCAAGGCTCATATCAATACAAATGTAATATGAATGACTCCCCTTTCTCTTGCTGCTGAAGCATCAAACAGAAGTGCTTTGGAGGAATTTGTTGGACACTGGAAAGCAAAATGCTTTCCACCATGTATGGCCTATAGTCACTGTAAATAGAGAGTGTCCCTTCACTGCCTTCACTGCCTCAGCTTTTCTGAGTGATGGGAATAAGAACACAGGATCAGTACTACCCTGAGAATGCTGAGAAATTATTAATCTTTTTCTCTCATAGGATCTTTGATTCTGTTATTGTTATTATTATTAATATTGCATTTAGCCAATATAGATAGTAGACGTAGTCAATATTGGCACTGCTCACAAGCCCAGTGTCAAGACTTAATCAATTTCTAGTCTTATTGGTATAGACTTTTTTTCTGATCTAAGAATTAAGTTTGCTAGTTGTACCTATTGGCCCTTTTAATCATATGTAAAGATCAGAAAACGGGAAAAAGAGGAAGAATGTCAACCACTCATGCTGAAAAAAATGTCAAGAGGAAGAAGTCAAACTGCATTTCTAAAAAAACCCCAAAGTCTGGAAACTGTTTTTCCAGTAAAAATAAAACAAACAAAACCAAACCCAAACCTCATGTTGGCCAAGAATGGAAAATGACCATTCCTTAGGTAAATGTTTAAATAGTAAAAAGAATGAGGGAAAGATGGTGACAGCTAAAATGTTTTGTGCATGTGTGATATAACAAGCTTTCTTTACAAGACAGGTGTAATAGCAGTGCAAGCTGTAGGAATGCCCTGCCCTGTGAGTCAACAGGCTGACAGCATGGCATTTATTTGCCAGTTTAGAACAAGAAGCAGCAAATGGTTTGGCTACAGGAGATGGAACTACAGGGCTAAACAAACTAGAAGTGTGGGTAAACAAACTAGAAGTATGCATGCTGAAATTGATCCAAGATACCAGGGTGTTAGCATTTTAAGCTGTATGAAAAATACTATAAATACTGTATTGGTCACAAATGAGGCAGAATTTTAAATGTTGTCCAAGATTGCAAATTACTCACAGGTCTATAGAGACCTAACAGCAGCAAACACTGTTTCAATTATTATCAGCTCTTGTGGGTTATCAGAAAGGATGTGGGTTTGTGATTGATGCTCTGTAGGGCCAATAGCACAACCCTAGTCTTCCAAGCCTTCCTGCCTCTTTTGGACATCTCATTCCAGGACTTACATCCCGCCTGACCCTCTAATCCCAGTACTTTGTAGATGAAGGCAAAGGTGGAAAAAAAGGCTTACTGAAGCTATAAAGAGTGTCTTATTCTGAATTAGTTTTGTGTACAGACCTCTCACTTCCCAGACAAGAACAATTACCAGGAAGCCAATCAATGAGAAGCAGCACAGTTTAAATCCATACACACGCCCTTAATCCAAATTCACTTCCATAAGCAGATAAGCTTTCTCTAAGTTCACTAATCAACCAGTATAAATGCAGAAAGCAAAATGGGAGGTGTGGTTTCACTTATAATAAACTTAGTTTATTTTCCAGGATTTACATTTAATTTAAGTCAAAAGTAGAGCGAGAGAATTGCTCCCATGTTAATTTACATCAGAAACATTTCTTTTTTAACAGGCCAATTTTGCTGGTAAGGTCAGTCAAAAAAATAAACTAACAACCAAGGCATAAAATGGCTTCAAAATTATCATATACTTGAACCACTCAGGACATTGGGTGATGCGCAATACATTTGATAAACCCTGCAGTGCCTGCTGTAATGCTTGCCTCTGCAGAGACTCACCCTTGGGGAGTTATCAAAAGAAGCTCAATTCTTCTGAAAAACCAAGGAATCTTTAGTGAACATCAGGATGAAAAAACATGACTGTGGCTAGTTTTAGCATACTTCTTAGGAGGTTTGTTGCACAGGAGCATTTCTGGATTGTGAACCGGAGTTACAATTTAAGAAGGAGGAGATGGGTCCATTGTCTTTGCAACTAAGTTCTTTCTTTAATTCTGGGTCATTTTTACAGGAAAACAGTCTACCCTAGGAGACCTGGGCTTGTCTCATTACTGCTTTATTATCATCTCCAAGGAACACACTGAAAGCCTTTTGCAGCCCTACCTTTTTGCAGAGCTGGCCCCTGATCTCCCACCGCATGTGTTTTGAGCAACAGGCTGCAGGACTTCCCCAGACCCCTTGTAGATCATCTGCTGCTCCCCAGGTAGCTCCTGTCACACTAACATTGCAAATTTACCAAACTCATACATTCGTTCATCTTTCCCATGGAACTCACTGGTGTGTGATGAAAAAGACTCAGGGCTGGATATGTATAGGAAGAATGAAGATTCTAGTGCCTTTAAAGCTCTTCAAAAGCACTTGCTCAGTCACAGAACATGTAAGTTTTGTCAAGTAGTGCTTTGTCCTGCTTTCAGAATTGCAGTGACTTTAAATTGTAGCTGCTTCCTTGTAATTAACTAGGCACAAAAGCTGAACCCATGGAAATTGTACAGTAAACACTACTGCTTACTGGCATATGGGAAAGAACAATGAGGGCTCAGACTCCCAAGCTACAACCAAAGAGCAGCACTCTTTTGGGGTGATTCCATTGTCCTGGCATGTGATTTAGGGAGAAATATTTGCTTTTGCCAACACAGAAACAAATTTTCTCCTACCATTATGTTTGGGCCCCTTTTCACCTCTCCTGTGTGGAGTATTTGCTGAAGTCTGTCTGGCCAGTTAAGCAGGAGGTTGGCTGTGCTGCAGCACACTTGTGGAAAGCAATTAAATGATTTATTACCTCTATTGAAAATGGGTTTTGGAAAGCAAACATTGTTCAGTGCAGTATCACCACTAGTGACACACAGCAGTTTGCTTCTCTAATGTTTTCCTTTACGACCTCACAAAACATGGCAGAATATCACTGGAGTAACACTTGGTCCCACAGGATGTGTAATCCTGAGGAGAAAAGGTGACTGAGATAGGACAAAGGAGGTGCAGTCAACTTTTCTGCAGTATGAACACCAAAGAGAGTCTGAATTTGTGACAGTGAATTTCAACCACGTGATTCATGAAACAGACAGTCTTACAAGCCTCCACAGCTCCCTGCCAGGCATAGCAATGAAAGCCAGGTTGATGTAACTTCAAGCTTTGAAATTGGCACATTCGTGATGAAGAAAGAGTCAAAGATACAAAAAGGGGACATTCAGCAACATTATGGTAATTATAACAGAAATTACAAAGCTAGTGCTAAAAATACAGCGTGGGAGCTGAGTAAGGAACACTAGTTGAAGACAGAAACTATGTTAAGTGCTCAGTCTGGCAAAGGTCCTGAACATGCCACTGCAGTCATGATTTATGTCAAATCATGTACTGAAAGCAAGAGTACGAAGTTTAATTTGGCTCTCTGGACAGAAATACACCAACGGTCAGGAACATGTTGTTCAAACAGGCAATATGGACTTCAACGTGCACTGCAAGTATCAAGGTGGCCTCTTGACTCATGCCACTAAAACTCATGCATCTGGTTTACACGTGAAATTTAGTACGAGTCTCCAAGTGGAAAAGAGTTCTGACATCACCAGATTCCCTTCTGATATCTAGAAACAATCATATCAGGTAATCTCTCATAAATTTAGTGACCTCTACCTTAAACCAAATAGGTTTTTTGCCTTTACCATTTCCTAAGGAAAAATATCACAGGGCCTGACACATTTGATGGCTTAAAAATGCGTCTTATTTCAGATTAAGGAATACAAAGCAAATAGTTCTGTAAAACCTGTTGATTGTTCCGCCATTCTTGTATTGACTTTCTGGATACAGACGATATGTGCATAAAAATATGCAAATGGACTGTTTACCTTTCATCTGAGAAAACTTTCAGCAGAATTAGGAGCACTGTAATACAAAACACATGAAATAACAGGATTGGTATACAATCAAACGGATGTTGTACTAATAAACCTAAAGCTTTACTGTAAACAGAAGAATAACTCTCTCTTCCCTCCATTTCTTTATTGTCTCACTAGAGTTCTGCTGACTTCAGTGAATTTTGTTCTGCCTTATACTGGCTTAAGTAAAAGCAGTAACACCTGCAACAACAACACAGGATTGTTTCAAATTGACTTAAAGGGTAACACAATCAGCAGTGCTTGATGAGTGATACTTTCTCACTATATATATACATGTTATGCTAAAACTGATGTAAAGTTATCCACAGTAAGATGTTCAATAACTGATGATGTAAATGTATTGACAGAATATCGTACCAATGTAAGGGCAATAGACTGGTGCAAGCAGAAAGGGGGAAATGGTTATCAAAATACATTTAGGAAATCATAAATTCTATCTACAGAAATAAAAGACCATTTAAGAATAGTTAAGTATATCCATAGTGATTATAAATCAAAGTCTCATAATGCTAAATATTCTGATATTTAATGAAATGGAAGACCATCACGTTATCTTCAGAACTGGCTTCAAAAAGAATTTTTTCCCATGTTTCCCTTCAATCCAAAAATAATCCAGGAATCCAAAAATAATTTCCAGGAATCAGGAAAATGTTAACCTAGGATTGACTTATGGTCAAACTGTGGTGCTTTTTCCTTAAAATGTAATCTTTGTGGATGCAGTTTAGTCTAATACTCTATCAAAACATGAGGAAGCATCTCAGTACTTTTAGGTGTAAGACAGACTTTTGACTTCTAATTTGTTCTGTTAATAGCTTCATTGTTTTAATTCTGATCTTTAGATATTGCAAAGGAAAGATTAAGACCTACCAGAGTGAATGAACTGGCACTTTATAAAGTTTCATTTCTGGAATGTTTACAGTATTCTTGGTATTCGTCAAAAACCAGAGCACAAAAAATATTTTGAATATAGCATCATAGCAATCTAAGTTAAAGAGTTCTTAAAAATTCATTTTCTGGGTTTTTTCACCTTGCCAATTTGTCGTATTTTAAAATACTCCAAAAAACTCAGACCAAGGTCATTTTCTGACATGGTATTGCAAACCTATGCTCAAAGAAATCCAGGATTTATGTAAGGAAAAAAAAAAAAAGATGCCAGGCTCAGTGTTTGTAGTGGGCCCTGGAGTAACGACATCACAGAATGAGAAAGACAGACTTGCAAGATGGTTTCTGTTCCAGTGATGTAATTGTGCACAAGAATTTATAACAGCAGGAGTTACTATAACTTGTGGTTACTTTGCTAATATTTTGTGGCACAAAACCCCGGGGTATGGCTCTGCAAAAAGGTTGAGACCAGCTGCAAGTTAAACAACTAGACAGCGAGCAGGTGTGTCCTGGCAGGTTAGAGCCACAGGCCCAGAAAACAAGCAAGGAGGATTTTTGGTAGTGGCTGAGTAGCTTCCTCAGTCTAAAAGGGGTGCAGAACACTGCCACGTTTTTCAGTGGTATTTGCATTTATTAAAAACAAACAAACAAAAAAAAATGAAGAAACTACTCAGATTTTCAGTTTGGTGAAAATAACTGCTGTTTGTTGCATGTTCTGATAAAGAGCGTGTCTCTGGAGAGGAGAAAAACATGTAGAATTATACATTCATAGAGTGGCTTGGGTTAGAAGGGACCTTCAAAGATGATCTAGTCCAATGCCCCTGTAAGGACATCTTTCACTACATCAGGTGGCTCAAAGTGCTGTCTAACCTGACTTTGAACACTGCTAGTGATGGGGCATCCACAACTTCCTCAGGTAACTTGTTTCGATGCCTCACCACCGCTATTAAGAAAAAAAAATTATTCTTTATCCCCCATTTAAACCTAACCTCTTTCAATTTGAAACTGTTGTCCCTTATCATGTCACTACAGTCCCTGGTAAAAAGTCTTTCTATACCCTTCTTATCAGCCTCCTTTATATANAGTTCTGCTGACTTCAGTGAATTTTGTTCTGCCTTATACTGGCTTAAGTAAAAGCAGTAACACCTGCAACAACAACACAGGATTGTTTCAAATTGACTTAAAGGGTAACACAATCAGCAGTGCTTGATGAGTGATACTTTCTCACTATATATATACATGTTATGCTAAAACTGATGTAAAGTTATCCACAGTAAGATGTTCAATAACTGATGATGTAAATGTATTGACAGAATATCGTACCAATGTAAGGGCAATAGACTGGTGCAAGCAGAAAGGGGGAAATGGTTATCAAAATACATTTAGGAAATCATAAATTCTATCTACAGAAATAAAAGACCATTTAAGAATAGTTAAGTATATCCATAGTGATTATAAATCAAAGTCTCATAATGCTAAATATTCTGATATTTAATGAAATGGAAGACCATCACGTTATCTTCAGAACTGGCTTCAAAAAGAATTTTTTCCCATGTTTCCCTTCAATCCAAAAATAATCCAGGAATCCAAAAATAATTTCCAGGAATCAGGAAAATGTTAACCTAGGATTGACTTATGGTCAAACTGTGGTGCTTTTTCCTTAAAATGTAATCTTTGTGGATGCAGTTTAGTCTAATACTCTATCAAAACATGAGGAAGCATCTCAGTACTTTTAGGTGTAAGACAGACTTTTGACTTCTAATTTGTTCTGTTAATAGCTTCATTGTTTTAATTCTGATCTTTAGATATTGCAAAGGAAAGATTAAGACCTACCAGAGTGAATGAACTGGCACTTTATAAAGTTTCATTTCTGGAATGTTTACAGTATTCTTGGTATTCGTCAAAAACCAGAGCACAAAAAATATTTTGAATATAGCATCATAGCAATCTAAGTTAAAGAGTTCTTAAAAATTCATTTTCTGGGTTTTTTCACCTTGCCAATTTGTCGTATTTTAAAATACTCCAAAAAACTCAGACCAAGGTCATTTTCTGACATGGTATTGCAAACCTATGCTCAAAGAAATCCAGGATTTATGTAAGGAAAAAAAAAAAAAGATGCCAGGCTCAGTGTTTGTAGTGGGCCCTGGAGTAACGACATCACAGAATGAGAAAGACAGACTTGCAAGATGGTTTCTGTTCCAGTGATGTAATTGTGCACAAGAATTTATAACAGCAGGAGTTACTATAACTTGTGGTTACTTTGCTAATATTTTGTGGCACAAAACCCCGGGGTATGGCTCTGCAAAAAGGTTGAGACCAGCTGCAAGTTAAACAACTAGACAGCGAGCAGGTGTGTCCTGGCAGGTTAGAGCCACAGGCCCAGAAAACAAGCAAGGAGGATTTTTGGTAGTGGCTGAGTAGCTTCCTCAGTCTAAAAGGGGTGCAGAACACTGCCACGTTTTTCAGTGGTATTTGCATTTATTAAAAACAAACAAACAAAAAAAAATGAAGAAACTACTCAGATTTTCAGTTTGGTGAAAATAACTGCTGTTTGTTGCATGTTCTGATAAAGAGCGTGTCTCTGGAGAGGAGAAAAACATGTAGAATTATACATTCATAGAGTGGCTTGGGTTAGAAGGGACCTTCAAAGATGATCTAGTCCAATGCCCCTGTAAGGACATCTTTCACTACATCAGGTGGCTCAAAGTGCTGTCTAACCTGACTTTGAACACTGCTAGTGATGGGGCATCCACAACTTCCTCAGGTAACTTGTTTCGATGCCTCACCACCGCTATTAAGAAAAAAAAATTATTCTTTATCCCCCATTTAAACCTAACCTCTTTCAATTTGAAACTGTTGTCCCTTATCATGTCACTACAGTCCCTGGTAAAAAGTCTTTCTATACCCTTCTTATCAGCCTCCTTTATATACTGGAAGGTTGCTGTAAGGTCTCCCAGCAGCCTTCTCTTCTCCAGGCTGAACAAACTCACCTGTCAGCCTCTCTTCATAGGAGAGGTGCTCCAGCCCTCTGGACCTAATAGGTCTGTGTCTTTCGTGTGTTGGGGACTCCAAAGCAGGACGCAGCACTCCAGGTGGTCTCTCACCAGAGTGGATGGAGTAGTGGGGGAAAATCACCTCCCTCAGCCTGCTGGTCACACCTCTTTTGATGCAGCCCAGGATGCAGTTGGCTGGCTGGGCTGCAAGGGCACATTGCCAGCTCATTTCCAAGTTTACATCCTCCAGTATCCTTGAGTCCTTCTCTGCAGGGATAACTCACCATTAATTAACCACACAGTTTTCACAGATACTAGGAATTGCCCAGTACTTCTTGCAGCCTGAAGTAATCCTTCTCCAGGAAGGGGAGATGGCTCCTTTCCTGAGAGTGATTGCACAGATTTATCTGGGGGAAGATTTGGGAGGGCAAATGCGTACAGAAAGGGTATGAAAGAAAAGAGCTGAGCCTGCAACAGGAGTGTAGACTGGGAGAGAAGGAGCAGGGCTTTCCTGCAGCTGAGAGCAGACTCAAAGCCAGATCTGAGAGGTGAGGGAGAGAAGGAGGCTTCCCAGGGACTCTGAAGAGACCTGGCAATGCAGAGGTGCTGGCAGGGGCTGGACTGGGGGAAAACACCTACTCTTCATAACACAGCTGACACGAGACCTATTTAATCAAACCTTTTAAAACCAGATTCGCCCCAGAGCTCTGCACTCCCTCTCAGGGTCATCCTGCTGCAGATTATTATTCTGCACTCTAGTAAAATCCAGTTGGAAGATTTCTGGCGGGGGTTTTATCACCCTTTTTTTTTTTTTTTTTTTTTTTTTTTTTTTTTTTTTTTTTTTTTTTTCGGCAAGGGAGAGCCCTTTTTACTTTAAAAACATTCCACTTCAGTGAACTGGCTGCCTAGGGATCCTGTCACACCACGTTTCTGTCACATCATAACACCACTTTCAATGTTTTCTTGTATCAAATGACAGGTTGGGATTTTCAGAGAAAGCAAAGGCTTTTCTCGCTTTTAGATTCTGCTGGTGTAAGCATATATTCCACTCTAAAGGACAATGCTGACACATCTCAGGGCTTGAGCTGTAGTGCAGACTGGATACATAACTAATTCAGTTTTCTTTCAAAGAAAGCTGTGCAGATGAAGCAGGACCTGCTAGTCCAGTCAGAATTCATTAGCAACAAAGATTACATGTTTCAATGTTTGCTCCCTTGTTTTGACTGCGGGAACAAGGAGAAACAGTTCTTAATTACTAATAATCCCTTGCATGCATTATTAACAGACTATTTTGTTCAAATAGTTGGAGCCTGCAGCGTTTTACAAGCTCCATGTACAGAGTAATTCATCTTTGCTGATGATAATGAAAAACTTTGCTATTTATTATTTTGTTAGAAGAATCTTTCTCAGGCACGGCAGCCCGCTTTATGAGAGAAATAAAAACAAAAAATGTAGTTCAGTTTTAAAGTCGCAATAAAAAGCTGTGATTAAAAAAAAAAAGATTCCTGAATTATAACATATTTATAAAATAGAAGGTAGAAGAGAATCAGGCCCAAAGCTATTAGAAACTAGGGAATTCAAAGTGATAAAGTAGCACTGAAATAGAACTATATTATGGAATCCTTCAGTATCCACAAGCAAGGAGGATATTATACAATGTTATAGAACTGTTCATCAGATATAATAACAACTCGTTTTTATAGAACAGACAATTTTGTTATCGTAAGTGCTATGCCATCCAACAACAAATATCAGTCAGGTAGCCCCAGGACAGAGTGCTAACCCTCATGCCCATGGTGCAAAGAAGCTCCTTTCACTGAGTCCTATTCTGCAGGGAAAAATCAACATCAAAAGCAAGCAGCTTAATTCATCAGTTATTAATAAAAAACATGTCAGGAGAGTTGAGCACACTAGTTAGCATCGCTCTGAAAGCAAAATATGACACTCCTGGGAAACCTTTGTTTGCTTTTTTCAACCTGATTGGGGTTTATTTTTCACACGTTTTTCAAGTCATTGAGCTTGAGGGAAAGGTGAATTAATAGGCATATTCTCCTCCTGGCAGAAATCTTTGCGTGACCAGTAATTGAATAATTATTCCATTAGGAAAGTAGATGTAGGATGAGAATGTGTTTGAAACTGATTTTCCTTTTATAATGGCTAAAAGGGTAATTATTATGATTTACTATCAACAGCACAACACAGGACACAAAAATGTCACCTAATCAACTACTTGCTCCTGGAAAGGCACAGGTGTCTCTAGGAAGATGTCCAGTCCGATTCTTTGGTGATGGAGAAGAACAAACAGCCACAGGAGCTACGAGAACTGTCCTGGTTCTCAGTAAACAGACTCCAGACAAGAACTTCCCCATACAGACCAGCATGGCAGGCTATAAAAATTCTTCAAAGGATTTTCCAAACTACTTATTTAGGAATAGTGTGATGAATTATAGCACTTCTTAAAAATTTTCTTGGAGCAACACTGAAGAAAGATGGATTTATAGCATATATCATATACTCAGGAAATCTTTTCCATACCTAACCTGATGTCCGAAAAAACAGAAAACACCATCAAGAGCAAACAGAAAGCTTAAGTAGGCATGCTAGAACTAAATTGGGGTGCTTGGGGACGTTAAAGTTTGTGCACTGGTCCTCGAGAGAAACAGCCCTTGGGGAAAAGCTAATTCCAGGCTATAAAGTAGCAGCTGGTATGGCTACAGTGCACTTTAGTAGCCTTTTGTTTATAGAACAATGCTCACTGCAGGTCAGATTAAACTCTGGTTTTAAGCCAGGTTTTTACTGCATTACAGGAAATAGATCAGTCAATACAGAATAATGTCCAGATATGCAAAGAACTGAAGTCAAGATGCTGTAAAGGAGTGGAAATGGACTTGCCTCAAGATTCTCTTTGAATAGTAGTGTAGGGAGAGGTGGTGACATGAAACAAACCATTTCAGAGCTGGAATACGAAAGGGTTTATGTACCTCTTCAGAGACCTTAATACACTGAAGCTGAATTTAACTTACTTATAAAACACATAGGAATAGCACCAAATTCACTGCTAATTTAGCTCAATTTTAAGCTCCCTTTGATTTGCTGGAGTCATGCTAAGGAACATTAATGTAGATCAAAATATGACTCATTCAGTGTCAGGGTTGAGAATGAGATCAGTTACTAAGGACTACATTTAAAACACCAAAAAAAGAGCAAAGGGAAAATCCAGAATATGACTATAAATGTTAAAAGCAAGTGAGATTAAGCCCTTTACAAAGAAGCTATTGTAAGCTATGGAACTGTTCTCAGCATTAATCTTAGCAAAAATCAGGGTGAAAGAGTTTTTCACTGAAAGTATTGGTGGTTGAGATGTTCAAAGTAGGATATAGGGTTGGCAGAATTTGCAGTAATTTGCTGGTTCTTCTTGTTAGGAAAATATACCACTGGGATTTGGAATCAAATCCTTACATTGCTTAAAGGATTTAGATGAAGTAGGGCTGTACTTACCTCAGACTAGGAAGTCAAAAGAAGGAGAGGTAGGGAGACTTCCAGAGAAGGGCTGGGCTGAGGTAAGATGCATAGCAATTTTCAATAACTACACAGAAAGAGTACAGTGCTTTGAGTCCTGATTTATACAAACTTTTTTTAGGTAAATGGGATGAACCAGAGCCTACCTACTCAGTCTTCCTTGGTTTCTGGACTGGATGCTCTGGAGAATCTGTAGTTAAATAATTTTCTTTCCAACAAGAAGGATAGTTTAAAAACAGGCCTTTGCAGAAATCAAGCTCGAGTGAAACAGGGATATCTGTGACCAGAAGTGTCAATCCATGGTTACAGGAAGCCACTGGACAGATTGCATCTGAATTTTAAAACAATCATTAAATTAAAGGCAGGGAGTATCAATTAAACTGCTTTACAGACTACTGATGGAAATTGGGCCTTCACAATTTTTAGACAAAAGTAAAGAGCTTAAGAAATTTCAACATTATTGTGGCTTCATAATCAGACTCTGGCCTACTCCTGACAGAACGCCAGTTACCCAGGCAGGCCTCCAATCATGTTCCTTTCCTGAGAGAGGCATTTCGATTGTCAAAGGATTAAATGGATGTGAGAATGGCCTTGTACAAGGTAAACTGAGACTCTATTGTTGTCCTAAAGATACTGAATAATCAAATCCTTTGAAGTGTAAAAACAAGAAAGATTTTCACAACTGATACCTTTGTCTTGGTGTCTCTGGAAAATTGTCACAGTTCTTTCTCCTAAAGGATGTTTGGGATGCCAGACAAGTAGCAATACCATGTTGTGTATAACTGCAGGAAGGCTTTATGAACTTAAATGTTACAATAATATAAAAGAAACAATCACATAAAAGAAACAAAGGCCTACCTTTGTCCTTATCTTAGATCAGGAGGGAAATATAAACAAGGCCAAGAGCATGTCTTCGAACATATGAATTTGTAGAAGCATCAGGCACAGCTCTCAGACCACTCAATCTTTATTCTCCCCAGTACCTAAAGGATGATCCATCAAATTTGCCTGATTCTGTTCTTTTCTGGTTCATTACTAATCAGATAACTTTCCTGAGCGATATTTAGACAAATTTTTTTCATGTTTACCTTGCAACTTTCCAATTGTTAAGCCGGTACACTGAAACAAAGTAGGTGCAGCATTCTTTTAAACAATCCCTTCTGTATCAGAGGGGATTTACAGTTCACAGTCTTTGTTCTCAGCTTGAGATTCCAGATATCAGAATAGATTGATATTGATAAAGCACACCATAGATAACACTACAGTTCAGATTCCACAGCCAGAGGATTGCTCAGTGGAGAACTACGTCAAAGAATAGCACCTCTCCCCAAATAAAAATTCAGAGTACAACCTGAATTTTCTTCTTCTCCTTGCAAATGCCAATAACTGGTAACAAAAGCAAAAAAAAAAATTAGCTAGACTATATCAAAGTAGTGTTGTGAACTGATCTTTTTAAGCCTCAAACCAATAGGCAAGTCAGAGTTCACCTTATAATGGCAACCCAGACTTAGGGAACACCAGTAAAATGATAAAGTGTCTTAGGACTTGTTCACCTGACATGAGGCAGTATCTCTGACAAATATTTATTTTAGCAATATGTGACAGTACTTCCTGATGTGTTGGCTCAGAACTGTTCAGCAAGCTGGGAGTACCATCCTTCTATGATAAGGAAAGAATGGCTACAGGCTGAAACCAGCTGAGCCCTGGCCCAACTGGCTCAGCTGAGCACTGGTTCTGCTGGGGTTACCCTACTGAAGTTTATGCTGGTGTAAAGAATTCACGCAAAAGGAAGAAACAGTACTTGGAGTCATGCCACTGATTTTTCTTGAGTTACGCCAGGGAAATGTTTGACTTGCAGAGACCAGTCAGTAACTGGAAGAGATGGCCTTGGGCTACAGAGGAAGGCTTGACCCTGCACACATGAGAAGCAGCCACATAGCAACAGCAGCAGGATCATGGTCAAATCCAAGCTCTTACAGGCAAGGTCACCCGTGTTTAGCTTTGCCCATTCTGGTAGGGAGCTTGTGGCAACAGCCTAAAGAAGGGCACACAGACTTTAGCTGCAGTCCATTTTGCTCTGTGCAAGCAGCAGTGCTGCTGCTGCATGCAGAGGCACAGGCACTGAGCAAGGAGGGCCAGCTTGTCAGGGGCTTGATCAAGCAGCCTCCAGGTTGATTTTTGGTAATGTGGTGGGTGCGGAGATGTTTGAGCCATTGACTTCAGTATTTTGTGTAGTTCTGGTCACCACAATGTAAGAAAGATATTAAGCTATGAGAAAGGTGGGAGGAGCTTTTTGTCTCAACACTGATTTTCAAAGGCATGTGCGGGGATGGGTTGCACATGTGCCAAGTCCAGGCAGCAGCTAGGAAGAAAGCCTTGTCTCTGGGGGTACTTTGCCTGGCAACCAGTCCATGTCTCACATAAGACAGGCAGCCAGTAAAGGAACACCAGAGGCACTGTACCCTCCAGAGACACTTCTCCAATCAGACGGCAAAAGGCCTCCACCAATGGACTGCCATGGAAGGTTGGACGGGGCCAATGGTCTCTTGTGAACAGGCGGACTTTGGGAGTGCCCAGGGGGCATAAAAAGTAACTGCGTCACATGCCCCGGAGGCTTTCCGGGGCTTCTGGTCTTCTTGACTCGGGGGCTTTTCGAACTTGTTTTTTTAGTGTGGGCTTTTGGCTTGGGGCTTTTTAGAGACTGTGCTTCTGCTTTGGCTGCAGCCTTCTGAGGTTTGCTTTTTGCCCTGGCCCCAGCCTGCCTTTCGGCTCTCCTGCCCTCGCTGGCTCTTACTCACCCTCGTGTCTGTCTTCTCTCCCTGTATCCCGTGACCGACGCCCTGCCTGCTTCGTCTCTGCATCCTTGCCTGAGCCACTTGAGTCTAACCCTGTCCGCCTCCGAGCCAAGCCACCGCCGCGATCCTCACCGCGACCCTGTCCAGGCTTCTGGACCTCGTGTCCGGCTGCCCGTGGCCGCAGGAGCCGTGCCCAGGCCGGCAGCGTGCACACCCCCGCCTCGCCCACGTCAACGGCGCTCCCCGACCTCCTGTGGTAACGCCCTCTTCTCCTCTCTGTCTCCCGCCACCCCGCCCCCTTTCCTTTCCCGTTTTCCTTAGTCTTGCTTTGTCTTTTCTAGCCCTCTTTAGTAGGGTAACTCCTTTTTATTTTGTTTTTTCGTTACCAGCAAACCGTTCTCAGATACAATGTTTGTATCGCTTGACTTAATTTCGTTCCTGACCATCTATTCTTAAAAGAACTCCTCGCAGTTCCCCACAGTGGAACGCGACAACAGGGTTCAAGGGAGGACAGCAAAGACGGTGAAGGGCCTTGAGAGGAAGCTGTATGAGGAGGGGCTGACGGCACTTGGTCTGTTCAGCCTGGAGGAGACTGAGGGGAGACCTCATTGCAGTTACAACTTCCTCGTGAGGGGAAGAGGAGGAGTAGGCACTGATCTCTTCTGTGCCCAGTGACAGAACCCAAGGGAATGGCCTGAAGTTATGTCAGGGGAAGTTAAGGTTGGATATTAGAAAAAGGTTCTTCACCTAGAGGATGGCTGGGCACTGGAACAGGATCCCCAGGGAAGTGGTCACAGCACCAAGCCTGACAGAGTTCAAGAAGCATTTGACAATGCTCTCAGGCACATGGTGTGACTCTTGGGGCATCCGGTGCTGGGCCAGGAGCTGGATTTGATGATCCTTGTGGGTCCCTTCCAACTCAGCATACTCTGTGATTGTCTAATATTTTTTGTGTCTTTCAGCTGTAGAAGCTGAAGTTCTCATTAAATAGGCTTTACCGTACTGGCAGCTAAGTAAAACTCCGCACCTGCAAACAGAGGACCAATGAGTTCTCTTGAAAACCTGGCCATCAGGGCTCTTAAGTGGTATCACATAGGCCAGTTAGATGCTGGACTGAGTGAGTAAATGGAGTGCCAGGTGTAACTGGGAATGTGAGATTTCACATGATCAAAAGCATCCTGGAGATGGATATATGCCTTTGGTTTGAGCATTTCACTTGCCTGAAAAGCAAAATGCATGCCAAAAATGAGCAAGAAAGCTTGCCTTTAAATCAATGCTGTTCTCAGCTTCTGTATAAAATCTCATCATCAGTAAAAGAGACAGGAGAATAGAAATCTCAAGACAGCTGGTATGATTAGATTGTAGTTAATTCCCTTCTCCCACCTGAAGATAATGCACAGATGCAAAAGGTTTCTGATCCTGTTCCTGCTAAGTCATCTTGCTGACAGTTATTGATTTGCAGGGTTGGTTGGCAGGTTGATTTGCATGAGTGTGTATATGACTACTTACAGAGTCTGCTTACTATTCTGATGACAAAAGCACTCAAGAATGACCTCTTCCCCCTCAGGAAAAGGCAAGGAGGAAAGAAAGGAATGTGCTTTCTTTTTTTGTGCTGTTCTTGCATTGCAAAAGCATTTGTGCACTTGATTTGTATCAATAAAAACAGTATTCTGGACTAGTGTGAAATTTATTCATGAGCCTCAGTCAAGCAATTGTACCTTCCAAGGGACCTGCATTGCACTGACAGTTCACTGAATTATGTTGAGGTTCCTATAACTTATAATCAAACAAAGTCAAGGATTCCCACAATTTTAAGATCAGTAACACCATAATGAAACAGTACATATCAAAGTAACCTGACATCTGCTGAAAGGATTTATTATGAAAAAGAGGCAAAGATTCCTTGGGGCTCAAGAGCTGCAGCACTTTAAAAATGGAAAGCTAAAGTATAACGCATTTCATATCTACTTGGCCAGTTCAAAAGCATTTCCTTCAAAACAATTCCCAAGAAGCCCCCACATCAGGCTGCAGGACACTAAGAAAGTCAGTCTTCAGTTCTCTTTCAGGTCACAAAAGACAAATTGCTCAAATAACAGAACTCTCTGCCTTCCTTGTGTACTCTCAAGGTATTGTTGGACCATTTTGATCCCTGTCCACATGAAATACTGTCACCAATACCACTAGAGATGCAAGCTGAGAGTCAATTATTGGTAACACAAATCATAGTCATGTAACCAGTAGTGAGACTGAACTAACACAAATAATAAAAACCCCAGTGAGATAAGGACTCCCAATAAGGGTGCAAATATATTAATTTTTTTGAGTACATGTAAGAACCCTGTTTTTACACTCCCTGATACAGTGCTCACTGTGAAGAAGGGAAAAAAAGTACCTTGACTTCCTCCAGTGACCCAGAGTCACAGCGAAAGTAGATTCAGGACCACTGGGGAGAAGAACAGAAATGTGGCCCTGAGCCAAGTCCTGCCTTTGCCTGAACCGCAGCTGTGGAAGTGATTGTTGTTTCTCTTCTAAGGGAAATGAAGTGATACATGTAGTTATGGTTTAAAAATGTACACTTTCTTCAGGCAGGACTTTTGAAAGGCATCAGTTGTCTCTATAGAGTGTCTTGTAATAACCTTGGTTTATACACCAGTGTGGGATTAAAGACATCAGCCACTTTGCCCCATTAGCAGCATCACTGAAACAGGAGAACAAGTCCTCTTTGAAATGCAGTTTATTCTACAAACATTTAGAGTAAAACCTTAGCTAATTTCCATAACTGCATATAATACCAGAAAGAAAAATCGCTACTGTGGTCATTTGAAGGGTACTCACAGCTGTTTTCTAAACTACTCACTTGCTAGGGAAGGATTAAACAGGAGATGAAATGTTTCCTTTAGTTTATACTCATGTTATCCTTTTTGGGCATTTTGTTTCCACACATCCGCATTCATCTACATACACATAGGTGAACTGGACTGTTTTATGGTCCGAGCAAACCAGTTCCACCTTCACTTTGTGACTTCTTTTTTCATGGCAGCAACTGCATTTGTGTTCCATTTCATTGGCCTCAAAAGAATACCTATAGAAATGAGATTTTTCATATCAGTCTGCTGCCTGTTGTCTTCCCAAACTGATCCATATTTGCTGCTCCAAATGCATGTAACTACTAAGGAGCAAAATTTCCTATCTATTTTTCTGCTTATTCATAACAGCCTTTCCTCAGGATGCTATTGGCTATGCAGGGCCAGATCCTTTGACACTAGTGGGGGAAATCCCAGTAACTTCAGTGGATTTTGGATTAGGCCCATTGTAGCAAGACAGAGAGGAGCAATTCATGCAGAGAACAAAAGGGGGGAAAAAACTCCAGTAAACACCAGAGTGGTTCAAAAACCATACAAGGACACGTGTAAGAGCATGTTAATAAATTTAGCTGATGTCTTTCCCAAGGGATCTATTTTTCTGACTAAGATAAGGCACTCTATGAGACTGAAGCCATTGCTAATGAGTGCTCTTCTGCACGCACAGTTTCCCAACCGGGTCCTTTCAAACAGCAGGAAGGGGACAAACAGCTGCAGGCCACTGGTGACAAGAACCCAGGAAGACAAGGCACAGAGGAGGACAGAGAAAGGCTTCCAACTTACACAGAGTAGGTACTGCACATCCCTTCACAAAAGGGCACTGGGACGGGAGCAGCTGACTTGCAGTTGTCATGGATGATGTACTGCTCCTTCACATTGCGTTTGCATTTGTGTGGTAGGTCAATACCTGGGCAGAAGAACACTTCTGTTAGACTTCTTCACACTGGGGAACAAATGTTTTGAAAGGTATCTGCTAGTAAACCAAGGATAGTTCATCCTAGTAAAAGTTTTCACAGTTCAAATGCACAACCAAAACCACAAATGAGAGTGCACAGAGGCATTAATTCAGCAAAACAATTCCCCACTGGTCAATGTGCTTTTCCATGTCTGGACTAGCTTTAGCATGTAAAGATACTGTTGAATCAAGACCTAAAGGAGACATGAAGGTTTTAGGTTTTTCTAAAATTGCTATAAATTACATTTGTGGCTCTGTAACAAGTTAGGATTTCTGAGTAGATGCTACAGAAAAAAAAAAAACCAAAACTTTGTTTCTGTGCAATTTTGCAGGTGCAATAATACAGAGAATGTTTTCTACAAGTTTTCTTATCAGGAGTATAGTTCAAGCTAACAGTACTTCAGTTGTTTAAAAGCACAGAAAAGGAAATTTAAAAATGTTAGTGTTCCCATTGAAGAATGAGGCAGATTCTTAGGCTTGGCTGTGAGGTACAGAACAGTTCTGCTGCTGTAAAACTCTTTCAGTCTGTGGAAACTGCAGGCTCTCAGTGCATGCAGAAACAGAGCTACAAGCAGGGAAGGACCAAACAGTATTGGAATAGAGAATCAGTGATTTAATGCACTCACATGTCTTACAACAGCCATCTGAAGACACCTCAACTGTACCCTGTATTGAAAGTAACCAGAACAGTCAGTTCAGATGCATGTAGTGCTAAGCAGAGAGTAGCAATGATGAGAGTTCAGTTACAGTCCCTCATCTCTAATCCACACAAATTCCTCATCAGACCTGTTTGTGTACCAATTATATATAAAGCTGCTTAAAAAAAAAAACCAAACAAAACGAAACAAATAATCTAGCAAGGAAGGGAGTGAATTTTCTTAGAATTATGTATCACTCACAAGCCAGGTAAGATGCCTTGTAATATATGCCTAATCTTGTTTAGTTCCTATTGAAGCCAGCATAAAAACCCCAGTCTCAGAGAATGACAGCTGCCCCTGGAATTGAACAGCCTGACCTGCGCAGAGCCTACCCCAGAGCTAATTCAAGTACATGGCTGTCCTAGTCCCTGCTTTGATCTGCTGTGATGTCCCAAAATGCTTCTGAAAGTTACTGAAAACCACCAATAGCTGAAAGATACGAATGTTACCCCTTGCTCATTCAAGTTCCACTTCCTCACTTAATGGTACACCATATATCAGAAAACACTTTGTTCATCAGTGCCCCAAGGATTCATGGTGAGTTACCACTTGTTTAATTGCATTTTATAACACTGATGTTTCTCAAGTGATAAAAAATCCCCCCTTACTATTGCCCCAATACCCTTCTCTTTCAAGTTCTAGTGCTTATCCCACAACAGTGTAAATTGTGTGAGCTTGTTTGCATATGTTTTTGCTTCACTTCCATGGGACACAGGGCTGAAAAAGCACATTTCCTTCAAACAAGGGTGGATCAAGAAATACTCATTCAAAACACCAAAGATAACTCCCAGGCCAGCATCAGAGCTTGTTCCAAAAGCCTTTTTCTGGCTGTAAAATACTTACTGGCACACAGTTTGCTTCTTCAAATGGTAGGCAGACCTTTATTGTACTAGTCAAGGAAAACTGGCCTGCTGATTCAGTGCACGTGTACTGAGTACAGTTGTCATATGGATCTTTATAACTCTTTCCAACCTGATAAAAACAGAAAGAAAAAAAAAAAAAAAGAAAAGAAAAAGCCAATGGAGTATAGCAATAAAAATTAGAAAACTGAAACAGTAATAAAGTCAATGAACTGTCAGAGACTGGGTTGTTCATACCACTCTGAAAGGGCTGAGATGTCTGCAACTCACATCTACAAATTATGTATCAAGCTCACCCACTACCAGTTTGTGCAAAATCACTTCTGTGGCCACTCAGGGGGAAAGAATGAAAGAATGCCAGAATGAGCATAAAGGTATTAACAGAAATGCCAGAAGGTGGGTGTGTTAATGTTTGTGGGCTAAAATATATACAGAAGAAAATTAAATTTTTCAAAGGATTTCAACAGTTTTTTAATAGATGGAAGAAAATTAAAAAGAGTTAAAGAGAACAAAAGTCTTTGCAGTAGAGGTTAATGGATAACTGCAAAGCTTCCTCATGGAGAGATAAAACATATATTGGAACAGGAAAATCTAGCTTGTAAGATAAATTATCAAGGAATAGAAGGATGAAATGGAAAAGATGAACACGAGAGCTATCGGAGAAGCAGTAGCATGTAAGGCAAGTCACTAGTTGAAACAGTATCATTACCCATACACAGAAGCAGCAGGCTGTAATAAAACCAGAGTTAGAATCATAGAATCACAGAATCATTAAGGGTGGAAAAGACCTCCAAGATCATCAAGCCCTTCCTTTAAAGGCTGAGCTCATGTCTACACAATGCTACATTCACAAGACATGATGTGTTAGCTGTGTGTGTTACCAAGTCACACTACACTCCAGCAGCTGTGTCACTTGATTTCAGCCTCAGCAAATACAGAACCACTGGCAGCACAGTTATATCAGCTTGCTCACACTGTCTGTGTCTGTATCTTCAGGGCAAGATAATGAAACTGCTTCAGATGGGAGCAGTGTGATGTGAAGCCAGCACATGTATCTCTGAAAGAGCAGCATTACACAATGTCACCATCCCTTCCAAATTCTTTCTTGCTATTTCATGGCAGGAGTAGTGGAGGTAACAGGATTTCCATTCCTGCCAGAGAATATAATTGTCAACATGGTAGTGCCTGTGAGATGCACACAGCAGGGAACAGCTGTATAAACATCTACATTTACTTTGGAAACACAGACATTTTTACATCTCCTCGAGGTCCTCCCGGCCTTGAAATGCATGACAGTGGTTGAAAAAATGCTGAGGTCTTTTTGATAATTCAGCCTTGTGTGCACAGCAAGGGAATGCTTACCTCAATGGTCACATTGCCAAATGGAAAATTTGCCACACATGCCACTTGCTGGCACTGGCTGCAGCACTGACCCTTCTCTTCCACATAGCGAAAGCCCTGTGGGAATAAGGTTTCCATTTATCCATGTTAACCAATGTCTTGTTCTTGAAGCATCTTTGGATCAAAGATAGACTGAAGATGGCAGAGGAAATGAGCCAACCTTCTGGTTTCAGTTCTGTTGTCTTTAGAAACCAGTTGGAACCACTTTAAGCTTGACAAAGCTGGTAATTTTTCTGCCTTATTGAATAGTGACTTCTGGGTACATCAGTTGCCATGAAGACCCTGTCACTGACTATTCTTCTTCAGGCTAACTCACAAAACAGGTCAAATAAATTAATTTAGTACATGATTACTTGCACAATCTGCCGCCACTGCTTGGTCTGATATCATTATCTACAAGAGCTATTGCTGTCAGACATGTGAAGATTTTCTCCCCTGTGTTTTAGGTATCCATTGGTCTCCTGGTGGGTGTGGCTTGCTTCGGGATAAAGTATAATGAAAGGTTTTGTCCATTTTTAGCTTTGGTGGTGCATTTGTCTTTACCTGGGCATGAATGGAAAGGTAACCACCCTGCTTATATTCAGTAACAGACTGAACAACTTGAGTGCTGATTCTCACAAGTACTGCGAAGTAGCTGAGTACTCCCCGCCCACAAGTTCTGAAAGTGTCTGGAAACATATAAACCACTGTGCAGTTTCCTCATAATCTTCATTTTTGAGCTGACAATGGGCAACACCAACAGAGTGACACGAGCATCTTTGAGCAGTCAAACTACAGGTTTGCAATCATTTCCCCTCAGGGCACCTTTCCAAGGGTGACCTCTTAAATTTGCTAGAGCAAAAATAACCAGCACCCTAAAAAGGACTTTACGAAACAATTAATAGAAGAGTCTGCTATGTTGCACTGAGAAAGCAGTTACTGTCCCTGTTTCAACTCAACAGCCATTGTGTGTGGTCAAGGAGGTGCTGACCTGCTGACAGGTGGTTTGGCATTGCACTGGAAGGCACTGGATGCGGTTGGTCTGTGTCACGGGATCCTGCTCATCCATGCACAAACAGTTCTCACAAGAGCTTTTAGGCACCATTGCCCCTGGCTGGAAATACAGGGGAGAGAGAAAACCATGACAAGAATTCAGAGGGTTCTGAAATAAACGTCCCCCTGGCCTATCAAAAAAATTAATGTTTATGAGATTTATTTTTGGAAGAATTTCCTGAAATTAATGTACTACCAGATCTCTAAAACCTCACCATCAGTATCACAAAATGAACACAAGGCTGACACTCCCAAGTGTATCAATGATGTTAAACGTTTTTTTAAATAAATTCCAAGCATCTATTTTTGCTCAGTTTGACCAAGCAATAATCTTACAACATTCAAAGAGATTTAAAATCTGTGTTCAATCACAATTCTGACCCATCGACTCTAAAGCATAGGCAAGATTTCTTTTAGTAAGCAAGTTACTGGTCTCTAGCATTACCTATTCACTAACCTATTCCAGAATCACAGATTGCGTGGGGTTAGGAGGGACCTCTGCAGATCACCTAGTCCAATGCCCATTTCCAGTAGTACGTAAGACTACTGGCAGGGAAGAATTACAGGCCAATCTAATCCCGCTTTTTGTATGAGTGTTGACAACAAGAACTTCAGAAAATTCTGACTCAGGCAGCATTAACTCATAGGAAGAAGTGTCTGGAAGAAGGCCTACCTTAAATTCAACTCCTTCAGAAACACATACCCCTTTTGGTACTGTAAGAAAAAAAAATGTAAAGGTTGTGCTAGGAATGATGCACTTACTGTACTCATCTCTGAAATGTGAGTGATTTAGAGAAGTCAAAGAGTAGAGCTGAACTTAATAGCCCACACGAAAAGGGGAAAAAAAGCAACTAGTACATGGTAATAGTTGTTATACAGAAGCCCACATGTAGCATCTGCTTAGATGTTATGCTTCAAGTGGGGATAATTCTACACCCTGGTATTTTCCATAAGGTAAAATCTATTTGCCTCGTGGTTTTTTTTACCCATACTTGAAATTACTTGACCTTTTCTTTATTGCTAACCACTGTGCTGGTAACAAAGCCAATGGGCTTATGTGTGTGAATCTGGGAATATAATTTGGCAGCAGAGCTTCTATCATGGGTTCAGTTTAACCATCATTCTGTATGGTCAATAACTTACACTCACTGAACACTGGCTACAGAAAACCTGCACCAGTTACTCCAATTCAAAAAAAAAACCGAAGGAAAAAAAAAGGAAAAAAAAGCCGAATTGTAAAGGCTGAGAGGGAAAGGAAGAGGCTACTGCCTCTGATTTTAACTCCTTTAGAAAATCAAATTCTTCAAGGAATAAAACACCTTAAGGAAACAAGGCACTTACTACAGGAGAAGATAGGGCAACAACCATCTTCAGACATGGCAACCACTGGATGGAAACCTAAGTCACATCCTGTTTTGTTGATAATGCAGGTTTTTATATCACATTCTGCAATAGACAGCAGAGATAAAATAAGCCAAAGCATCCCATCCAGCAGCGTTACTTGCAGATAAAGCTTGAAAAAAACCCATCCTATCACCATTGCCAGGGTCCCCTGTCCTGTGTCTTGGTATAGATACTGGGAATGGCCAGGGTAAGGAGCAGGCTACTCCTGTGCTATGGTGGTCATTTGGGACTGGGAGGAAATGCAAAGTTGAGGGCAAACATACATCAGGAATCTCCACAGGAAGCCTTAGGGAAGCCTGGAAGATGAACACATCCTCCCTTACTGGGTGGATCTGTGTGGACAGATCACCCTCTCATCTCAGAAAGACAAGAGCCAAAGGATCCTGTGGAGCACCTGGTGATCCCAATGATCCAAAGGGGATTTTCCAGTGTAAGTATCTGCCAGGTCATGGCACTAACTTAGAGTACAAATTGGACCAGAGGAGTTCTCTTCTGACAGCAAGAGCTCCTGGCACGTAGATGGAAGAAATGACCACCCCAGTGTGCTTATTTGAATCTGGTACCTGTGGGGCACCACATCTCGCTTGAGGATTACTGCTGAAGGCACATGATGGCACATGATGACCTGTGAATGATCCACTCACCACAGACTGTCTCTGTGCAGCAGGGGTCTTCCAGACGTGGTTTTATTTTGCGTACAAAACCTTCTTTTGTGCAGTTGATAGGTGGAGATTTAGCACAAGGGCGGGGAAAGCAAGAGATGTTCAAGGTCGCCTCATCACAAGTACAGTATTGACAGTCATGCTCCCAAGCCTCTCTAGGCTATAAAAATAAGAGGGATAGCAGTTCAGAGAGCAAAACCTGGAAGCATTATATCAATGAATGCCTGCTGCAAGACAGTGTAGGGCTGAGTTGACCTAATTTATTGTGTAGGAAAATTGCAGTTCAAATCCCAGAGGGAGAAGAAGGGAACAGTAAGAAGAAACGCCATTATTTGCCACCTTCCTTTGCAGGTTTATGTGTTTCCAGGAGGAAAGCCTGATAGTTCTACCAGGAAACTGATTCCCACAAACTACTCCTTCTCTTTCTGTGCCTCAAGTGATTAAACAAGTTCTGGAGTTAATAAAATCTTCTTGCTTTTCTCCCCACTGTCATTGCAGTTCACTGGTTTTTAGGCTTAGAATTAAAAGAAACAACTCATGTGGTCATTTTAGTAGGAGGTCACAGAACCCAGATATAGTATAAAGACAGTATTTTCCTTTCTCTTACCTGTTTCACTGACCCATCTTGTGCAGTGCAACCTATAAAATGAATTAGATGTTATTTTAAAGGTAACTGAATCAGAAGAAAAAAGAAGCAGGAAAACAGGAACAGAAGGAAGGCACTGAAATCTGAGAAACGGCCACAAAGAGAAAGAGAAATTCAGAGTGCAAAGTCACAGGTTGTAAACCCAAAAACATCTTAAACATGCTACTCTTTGTTCTTTTGAAAGTTGCACCTTCTGCACGTAAGAGCAGGCAGAAACTCTCAATCTGGAATGCTTCCAGCCTCACTAGAATGGGCCAGTAACAACGTCTCCCCCATTTCCTCTGTACCCAAAACAACCCCCTTAACGTGCACTTCTAGGCAGGCTCTTACCCCCACTCCCCATAGCACCATTTATACTATTTCTTACCACAAACAGGCACACAAATGCCGTCATGATCATTCAGCAGAATTTTTCCATCAGGACAGTAGCATCCTTCAACAAACACCGATGTGATATTTTGGGAGGGAAGGGTGTCCATAACAACTCCTCTACAGAATTAGAATATAAATGAGAATGAATGAGAGGCAAAACTGTAGTCCAGGGCAATCAAGACACCTGAATCCCAAAGGAATGTGAACTTCAAACTTCCCTGGCAATTTTCGCATTATGGACTTGAAAAACGCCTTAGGAAATGACCCACCTGCTGAAGCAAGTGTTTCTTTTTGCTTCCCCGCATGGCTTGTACACCTGATCCTGAGGACAGCTGACCTCTGTGGAGCATTGCAACACACAAGTTAAAAAGCCCAGACCATCGTGTACCCTCCGATGCAGGGACACGAAGGTACAAAGCATCCAGGCTACGGCAGCAACCTCCCGGGTGTGCACAGCCGGGCAGGGGGTCCCTGCAGCTCCAGCAATAGGGGGCGATGGGGCCAGCAACGTGCAAGCGACAAGACCAGCAGTGCTCACCCCGACTCATGGGGTGCCCCGAGCAGGGCGAAGCAGGCAAAGAGAAGCGGTGTGTTGCCATCTAGTGTCCAAGCGCTGGGGAACACACAGGACTCCTCGGCTGAGCTACTGTGGGCCTGGCTCCCCCTTGTTTTGCACCAGGTCTGGACAGGGACAACCTCTTTGGTTTGCTCCTGCTTTTTCTCAGGTCCAGAGCAGCAGGTGAGGACAGAACAGACCAGACTTGCTTCACCCCAGGGGGTGTTTTCCAGGCTCACCACACTGCCCATTCTCAGGCTCACCACATTCCCATTTCCAGGCTCACTGGTCTCCCCAGGCTCACCGCACTGCCCTTTCCCAGGCTCACCACATACCCATTCCCAGGCTCACTGGTCTCCCCAGGCTCAATGCACTCCCATTCCCAGGCTCACTGCATCCCCCTTCCCAGGCTCACTGCACTCCCATTCCCAGACTCACCGCAGTGCCCATTTCCAGGCTCACTGCACTCCCCTTCCTAGACTCACCACACTGCCCTTTCCCAGGCTCACTGCACTCCCATTCCCAGGGCTCACAGCACTCCCATTGCCAGGCTCACTGCACTCCCATTCCCAGAGCTCACTGTAGCCCCATTCCCAGGCTCACTGCACTCCCATTGCCAGGCTCACCACACTCCCGTTCCCAGGCTCACCGCACTGCCCGCTCGCCAGCCTCCTCCAGTCCACGCAGACCCCATGGAGCCCGCACAGGGCTGCGTAGGTCTGCATGCTCTGGCACTCGGTGCTGGGGTGCTCCCCCGAGCACCCGCTGGCCACACACGCCTCGTAGTAGGGTTGGGGGGGCACCACGCCATGGCACTCCGTCAGGGTCCTTCACAAAGCAAGGAGAAAAACCTTGGGCTACTTCCAAGGAAGAATTCAACTCAGAGCCAAACCATCCCCCCTGTCCCAGGCAAAGTCTCAAGGTACAACTACAAATTGTTCTCATAGGCAATACACCCACACAGCTTAATAAGGTATGAGCCTTACCTGCCATTCTTTACAATGCTTTGAAAGGAAACAATATTATGTTGGACTGCTACCCACAAAGGCTCCTGCACAGCTCGTAGCTATACATCTATATGCTGACATTTTTATGTTAGCATGTTTCAAAATCCTGCTTTAAACCACAAAATTATTTTAAAAACAGACACACACATTTTTGTACTATATTTTGACTGCATTCCAGATCATTCAGAGCTTTCAGATACTGAATTACAGCTAGTTCCCACTTGGCCTCTCTGGAACTGACAGGCAGAGGGAGTGCCAAGCAGCAGACACTATTAAAGGAGGACTGATTTTGCTGATGCAGCTGAAAAATATCTGCCGAGCTCAAGAACACACACACATCAGTTCACTGAGCCCAGTTTTACAAGGTATGCAAGACTTTGTATTTTCTTCATATCCTAGAATCAGTTCACCCAAGACATTTAGTGAAGCACAAAATTATCTTATGGACTTATTTTTACTTTTGGGAGTTGTCTTACCAGATGATTTTACACAGATTAGAAGGCACGCAATGCTGATGATACTCAATCTTTGATGGTCGTGAGACACCAGGATTACAGTATCTGTTGGTAGGATATGGGACTTTCCAATCTAATGCCATCTCTTTGAAGGACTCGACAACCTCACCATTCCTCTTCATAGCATCATCAGACTTCTGGTTGGTGCAGGTACCTGGTAGCAATAGAAAAGTGACAGTTCAAGGACAGTTGATGCTGATGAAGCTTCTTTTAGAGAAAACCTGTGGGAGGTTCTCCTCCTTGTACAAAGGGAACAACATGTGGGGTCCTGGTAAGTTCACAAGAATAGTTTCTAGGAAGAGAAGGCTCGAAGAAACAGTTTGCCAGCGACTCATGAAAACCAGAATTGATGTGTTGGTTGATAGATTTCTCCTGGCAGTCAGAGTAACTGAGATGCACAGGACTCTCCAGATTTCCTACATTTCTGTATTAAGTAGATATGATGAAAAGGAAGGGCTTAGAAAAATTCTATCTCCATCCACCAACAGACTGTGAACAGAATGAAAGGATATGACTTAAAACTCCATTTCCTGACAGTGTCTTTCCATTAAATAAATTTATTAATATTTGTGAGAAATAGTGAAGTTGCAAGCATTTAGAGATTTGACAAGGTAATGAGAGAAAGGAAGAGGAAAATTCACTGCATTAATTTTTGTCAGCTGATGAGGACACTCACCACAGAGTCCCATGGTATTGTTATAAAACTTGCTGAAAGGGAGTTTTATGTAAAATGCAAGTCGACTGTAGGAGACATAAACCTCTAATTCAGGTATTTCAATTATGGTGTAAAGGCCAGAACTGGTTATCCTGATACCATTCTTGGAAATGTCTGGGACAACTTTCTTATCATCAAACAAAATCTAAAAAGAAAAGAAACAAAAGGTTTTTATGGACACCTTTGAGTAAGGTACATGATTACTGCAACTGGAAAGCAGTGCAGCACAACTTCAGACCTTAGGTGCACCAATTATGTCTATCAAAGGCAGTCATTTAAGCAGTTGTCTAATATTCCTTTTTAATATGTTGCAATTTATATTTGGATACTCATATAAGGACGAAAAACACAATTTTCAGTTATGTGATTATTTCCCAGATTTTTAGTATATACAGATTTTTATTGACACAAAGCAAAAAAGAAAGAGAAGAAGCAAAGGAATAGCATTTCTTACCCATTCCATATTTTACAAGCTTAATTCTTTGTCGTGACAAGGCATTTGACAGTACAGTAATATAACTACAGCAAAATAATATTGAGAATTCATTTTAACACAATACTTTACCAAGTTTGTTTCTTTTCCATGTTCCATTGCTTGTGTCAGAATAACAACAGAGTTGGAGTAAAAAATTATAAGGGACATTGAACAAATTGCTCCACGAGTGGCAGCACAGTAGTAGTTGTCTATGTGAATCCAGAAGTTGGAAGAGTCAGGATGAATTGACTTCACAAGGACATAGGTGCAGTTTTCTTTAAAATGGTAATATGCTCCATCAAAAGTCACATAATGCTCATTTCCCCATCCACTGCAGATACCTAGAAGACAGAATGACAGGCTTCAAGTTTGGCTTTACTGAGCTTCCCATAAGTACAAGCTGGTTGTAACCTTTTTACTCGCTTCCAGTCAGAGACGAAATATCCAGTTTGATATAGAAAAATTACCCTAGCAAGGACATCTGCTTTCAACAGCCAAAATTTCAGATGGCATTTCTGTTCCGTTGTATCCTACTGAATTGATATGAACAAAATATAGGTGTTGACCAGATAGACTTGTCTTTTTTGAGGCCCAGCTGAACATAACATAAATTTCAGGAATTCTCCTGCCACTTACACTGACACTCAGAGACTTCACAGCAACCAGTTTCATCTGAATGATTTGTGAACGGGAAACCATTGACACAGAGTTTCAGTTGCTGAGGTGGGCAAGTCATGACGGACAATTTGACATTGTTTCCTTCTCCCAGGCAAGTGGCAGTATGGCAGTTTCCAAAATTCCATGTTTCATTAAACTATCGATGGATTGAAAAAAAAAAGGGGAGAGGCAAATAACAAAGTAATAAAATCTTTAAAATCACACACAGCAACACATTCCATCCAGTTAATTGTCTAGCATGGCAATATTTGGTGTCTGCTCTGGCTCTGGAAACCAGGCAATATGAACCATATAGGAATCAACAGAGCCTTGATATCTACTTTTTTGGTATATATATTAAGGTCCTGACCACTTCTGATGGTGGGACACTGCAAGATGTGGCTTCCTAGTCTTTGTTCAGCTTAGGTAGCTCTGCCAACATACAATCATTTAGGTGTTTCAGGTGAACAGAAGAATCTTCAACTTATTCTTTCAGTTGTGGTTTCTGATTCAGCCACATTTCTAATTCAGCCACACCAACAGTCCAGCTGTAGTGCTGGATACCAGCATCAGAGGAGAACACCAAATCTTGGCTGCAGGCAATGCATGAATGGTGGAATGATGAATGATGAAACACATATTCTTCAAAGGCTCTCACCTTTCTGGGAGGAATGAGTGCAAGACAGTCACTCGCAGAAGTCCTTGTGGGAGCAGGAACTTGGTTTGTTACACCAGGAGCAGGTGTTGATGGACAGGCTTCAGAATGTGGATCACATATCTTGAGGGTCTCAGTATGACCAGTTTTACACTCTGCCCAAATTAATTCAATCTGACACAATTTATTGCAGACAGAGTAAGCACAACGACCTGATACATTCACAGGCAGAGAAACATTTTCTCCTGCAAGGGCAAAACACAAGTGTTAGTCCAAGGCCTGATCACAGAGCAGCTGCATACTCAGCCCTGCATTTTACTGTCTGGGTCTGTACCCAAAAGCCATGCTCAGGGGACTGTCTGTGTGCAGCTCCTGGAATTCAGGGGCTGAACTGGAGAGCAATTAATCCAAATGGCTGAGGGCTAATCTGAAATTCTGCTCTTAGGTACATGAGAAGGAATTGAAAATGAGTACAAGAAGAGACAATACTGAACACATCATGGAGTGCATCTGGTCTTCACAAACACCAGGAGGTAGGGGAAGCAGGAGATACTAGTAAATGAAGAAGGGTCTTTCCTCCCCTGTTTTTGGATTATTACTGTGAGTTACAAGCTCATGTTCAGCAGTTTGGGATTCACAGCTCTGCTGACATCAGCAACTGCTATAAGTTTCCTTACACCAGGGGTGTTCAAACCAGAACAAAGTTATTGGATGTGGGACAGTTGTAGTTCTGAAGGTGTTAGCTACAGTTCAAAGATGTAACAACTTCTGGTAACGTCTAACTGTGACAGGCAGAATGAGCACTTGTTGAAGCACTTTCATCTATCAGTACATCTTTCCATGTCAATGGTGCAGAAAAAAAAATTGCATGGTTTCTCACCCATTTGTATCAATTGTCCATTGTCATTGCAGAAACAGGGAGTGGCTACCTCTAATGAGGGAGGTGCAGATGTTACATAATGCATATGTGGTTCTGCGGGAAAGCAAATCAATTTATATTAAAATCCTCCACTACTCTACTTTCAAGCTCTATGACATCTCTTACATTCTCTACAACCACAAAAAAAGAGAAAAAAATAATCTGTTTTTTTTACCCCTACTACATTCTGTACACATTCACACTAAAACCATCCTCTGTATTTATAAACACTCTCTCTATTAACGGTATGGTGCTGTAATAATAAACACACACATTCCCACTTGTAGTTGTTTTTTTTTCTACATAGAATACAATGAACACCACTTCTACTGTCACTTATTCATTCCAATTTAACATTTCTAGTCCTGCAGTACTTCACCTGACTTCGGAGAGGTGATTTCCAGTGGCACTCCATTTGGATTTTTAATGCTTTCTTTCAAAGAAACTGTTGGTTTAAATAGAGACAGATCAATGGCTAGACATTACCAGTAGACATTTTACTGTGCCACCTACAGTCTGCTTTCAATAATCCTTCCTTTTCTAGGTATTACTCCACTGTGCTTATTCCACTTGTTAACATTTTCAGTAAATACCAAACAGGCTTACCATCAAGTATTTAGCTCTTCCAATCACATGAGTAGAGAAGCTAACTTTTACTTTTCCTTGTTGTCCCTGTATAATTTGCTACCAGGATAATACATTTTTTTTAGCCACTTATTTTAATTCGTAATAATCATGTGGCAAATTTCCCACTCTCTTTTATCTCTTTTTGCATCCTATTTTCTGCTTTTTCACATTCCGTTCTCTGTGGAAAATCCCTTTCTAACAGGAGTTCGCTGCCAGGAAGCTTTATTTTCATATTCCAGTGACCCATATGAGACTCACTTATTCCAATGCAGAAAACAGTATGATAAGAACCATAGTCTGTTATAGGTGATAAGAAGGAGAAAAACAAGATTTAGAAATATGAAATATTGAGACTAACAATACCAGAGTGTCAATTGTGATATGCTCAAGCTTATTGTAAAAGTTGTAGTGAAAAATCACTGAATCTTTCTATTGTCTCTTAGCCTCACTGACAGTAAAGTCAGCAAGAACCTATAAAAATTACACTTTTGGTCCTCCCCACAAGACCCACAAGCTCTGATCCCTCAGTTTTGAAACTTCAACAGTCTTAAATTCTGTTCTTATCCTAGACACGCAGTGGGAGTCTTTTTCCAAGACGGATAAATCTTATTACCATTATGGTCTTCCACAGAATCACCACCAAGCCTCTTATCAATCTAGTACCTTGTGCTGGTGTAGGTGGAGTTCTGCAAGGGGTTAGGGTTTTAATGATCTGTCCATTAGGGCCACAGACAGCTTCACCACACTCGGTCCCATGCACGTGGCTGTACACAGTTTCATTTAAGGTATAGGTCTTCCCATTGTGGCAGCAAAGGCAAACTGAGGCACCAAAAGAGAAAATGCCATGGCAACAGAGGACACTTGCAACATAAACACAGATGAAAAGCAAACCAAACTCTGCATTTACCCTTCTGAAGCTCACAGAACATCAAACATTAATTACCAGGCTGAAAAAATTTCTCAGTTTCTACTTGAGAAGCTATGCTGGGAGTCTGTCTCATTTATTTAAAGTGTGTTGGATTTTTCTGGTTGCTGGTGTTTTCTTGGAGTCAGCTTGCATAGAGGAATAACTGGTTGGTAAAAGCATGAGAACTGGTACTGCCCTAACCCAGCATGGAGCACAGGAGAACTCCCTCTGGGCAGGGAATGTGGCTGGGGTTACTGCCTTTCTGAGTTACGAAACACTGGCTCAGGAGGTGTTGCACAACTGTTTCCATCTGTGAATGAGGAGCATGCAGTGGTACAAAATTTCATTTAAATATATGAGAAGCTCTCCAGATTTTGGAGACTGTACATATAAGAACCAAAGGAAGTGTATCTACTACTGTAACAAAATCAGCAAAATTGAAAATGTGTTGTCTACTGAGTCATCCTGCATTTTGGGATGTGATTTCTCCCAGATATGGGAATGAACTGATACTCTACCTTAGCCATGTGCATTGTTTAGGCACACAAACATGTATCTAATAAGCTGTCTTAGCTTATTGTATGAAATTTCTGGTCCAAAAACAGCACTTCTACAAAATTTTCCCTGTTCTAAAAGTACTTACTAAAAGAGATAGCATGAATGGCCTGCTACAGACTACTATCTACCTATCTTCACTGACTATCAAGGAAAAGTGGAAAAGTAATATTTCCCTGGGTAAGATGAATCCCACATATCATACCTCTCTCCTTCCTCCCTATGATTATCCTTTAGACAGTTCTTGGAGTCAAAGGCTGCATTTTGCTTATCAAACCATATCTGTACTGCTGTGCTCCACCCTATTAAACCACCTATCTGGACTCCTACTATCAATACATTTGCAGTAACGTGTGATGTTGGGTTGTTTCAGTGCTGCCATCACTCAGTGTGTGGTGAGAGTGGTGAAAAGTTACCTTTGGAGTCTTCACTGCATAGTTTCTCTTTGGGGTCACTGAAGAGAAAGAGTAAAAAAGAATTGTTTTATTGAAATGAATTAGTATATGGAATAACAATATCTGCAATTGTACCTACTTTTACAAAAAAAGCCTACTCCTGGAGGATTTAATGGTAATTGTCACTGCCTATAAACATTAACAAGACACTTCCTAGTTTGTCCTTTCTAGCCCTGTTCTACCTTTCCTGCCATCAACTGACCTACCATGAAGTGCAGTTGGGGAGGGAGACACACTCCCTGCTCTCCTCATCAAAATACGGCTTGTCAGGACTACATTCTGGGTAACAGCCTGGAAAATTAAACAAAGCATTCTTAGCCTGGGTTACATAGGTACAGGAAAGCACATAAATACCTCTACCAAATATAGATTTGATCCCCAAATGAATGTGATTCCAGTATGAATGTTCTTTTTACTACCAATTATTTTTCCAAGTCCTCTTTTTCCCTCTCTCCCCAAAGTTTTAATTTACTGTTTGTCAACAGATAATTATTCTTTGCAAATTTGTATTGAATGGTGTTTTATCTCTCCATATATTTAAAGGCAACAGACTATGAATGGCACCATCACATGGGGAATTAGCAAGGCATGGTCAACGAGCTTCTGGGACAGATGGGATAACCTTTCAGTCACCTTGATGCTTAAGACATCTCAAACCAGACTAGTAGCTGCAACTCCCATAAACTGCATTAAAGTCAAGGAAGAATTACCTTCTAAACTGTACAGCAAGTTCCCACATTTCCCTTGTGGGTTCCTGCAGGTCCTTAGACAAGGGGCTCCACAGGGTTTATAGAACCACTCATGTTTGTCAGGTGGATTGTAATAATCACAAAACACAGCTGGAACAGAGAAATAAAAAACACTTAGGTCTCAGACACTGGGCAGGGACTATTTTTAAATCTTGTTTAAAAGATTTTAATAAGATAAACATGATAAAAAGAGCTTGTTCAGTCACACATGGATAGTGTTGTAGGTGTTCTGCTCTTCTTTATCCCCTGTGTGCCTGAGCACAAGGAGCACTGCTTTCTGTGTGCATTTTCAGCACAGTACTTACGGCAAATAGCAGGGGTTCTCCAGTTGATACAGACACCAGCTCTGCTGCAGCTCCTTGAGTAAGCAGCAACTGAGGTACAGAAGCACTCACAGTCTCCCACACTGTCACAGCCACAGAAGTCAGACACACAAGATTCATAATATGGAATCGGGTTCACCTGTCAAAACACCGACAGGTCTGTCACCACAGCTGTATCTGCTGCACTGTGTTTAATGAGGGAAAGGGCTCTGAATTTCTGTCATGCACTGGCAGTTTGTGCCAGACTGGGATTGTCATGAAGGAGCCGCGATATTTTACAACAGGTAGTTTTCTATTTTCACCTGCCTGGTAGAACTGGACTGTAAATCTTCCCATTCTCCTATGTGTAATGCTGCCACTTACACTCAAAATGTCTTCCCAGTAACTGAACTACTTTGTTTAGGCTTAGCAAACTACACAGCGTGTTCACTCTCCAACTGAGAGACAGTGGTTACGTGAGTATAAAAGGAAATCCTTTTTCCACTGAACTTCGTATCTCTTGTGTTTTAACCATTGCCAACATTAACCAAGGAAATTAAGCCAGGTTTGTTTTAAAAATTTTTTATTAAAGTGCACTGAAGCTTTGTATAGACATTCTAATTAAGAAGAGTAGCTTTGTTTCTGTTTAAATTAATTAAATTTGTGACTAAAATAAACCAAATAATTAGTTTCTTTAGATAACTTGAATGAACTTCCCAAGGATGACCATACAAACAGTCCTAGACTAACTTATCTCTAAATTTCACAGATACCTAACTTTCTGCTTCTGGTGGTCAACTACTATCCTCTTTATCTTCAGTTGTTCAAAACAGGCACTGCTGTTTCCTCAACACTGGGCAACAGGATTTAACTGGCATAGCTGTGAAGTGAGGTTTTGAGAGAGGTAGCCTTGTACTAGTGTGTAGTAGCCTTTAATAGTAAAAATATGCTGCAAATGTGCTGCAAAATAGCAACAAATATCTAGTGTGAAACTATTGAGGATGAGAGAACAGGATTACCTTACTGTGACAGGCTTCAAAGATGTTACTCTTAATGATGCTGCAGTGCTTCTGTCCCAGGGCAGACTTGAAAGGCTGATCCGCACACAGGTCCGTCATGTTTATATTTGAGCAGGTGCTTGTTATTTTCCAGCTGTTTCCAAACTCCTGGATGCTCATCTCCATGGACTGCCCTCTGGTTGTGAAGTCATTCCTTGAGCGGCCATCAAAGTCCCCACAAAGACCACAGACTTTTCCCTGTGTAATTTGTGTAGGCACAGTAAATGGTTTGGTTATTTTGAGTGCAGCCCACTCTTTGACAGAAATAAACTGTCGAGGCAAAATAGTTGCAAGTTTCTAAAAAGACATTAAAAATGGCTTAGAAAAAGCTGGACTTCAAGTGACAAAAACACTCTTAATGCGTTACCAATACTTCTAGCCCCAAATATTCTGGAGTGTTTCATACTGACTGAACAGTGCAATAAAACACAAAATATGGCCTGCTTGCTGCTTCTTCTTGTCCACTAAACCAAACCTTTTTCCAAGCCCTGCTTTTCTGGGGCTCCAGTTCTGGATGCATAACCCTGAGTTTGAAATCATAACTCCCAGTCCGCCCCATACTTACCTGGAAAGATGGTGCTACATGAACAACAACAGTAGTCTTTTGGTCCCACATGAAGTTCATCCCTTGATTAGTTTCAATGACAATATAACCTCCTCTGAGGTCCACTTTGTAATTTTTCTCAGCTCCTGGATCAGTGGCTATCTCCTGAATTCTTCCTTCCAAGAGTCTTATTTCACTGCTCTACAAAGGAACACATACATTGCATGGAAGGAAATCAAATAGAAAACTTAGTGCAACAGCACTGGCACTCTGCCTCTTGTTCTTTGTCTTATCTTTCTGTCATCTTCACACTATATCTTGGTTCACTGCCAGATATGTGAGCCACAGTCACAGATGCCCAGAGCCTACTGTCACAGATGCAAACACATAGACACACAAATGCACATAGAGTGCTGTTGACTCTTTGCATCTTTCCCCTCATCTACAGAAGTGTTCAATCCATGTTAACATCAAATATCTAAACCTTTCCCAAATTCCCTGCCTTTGCTTGCTGGCTGTTTGACTTCCATATAGGTACTCTCTAGCAGCAACTGAGCTGGAATCTAAGAGGATGATACAATAATTGCTAGAAAATCAAGACTACAGCTCCTTGGTTATAACCAGTTCTAGACAAACCTCAAAAATCAATGTGATCTTTAGGGAGCAGATGGAGCGTGACTTCCCACAGGCGTTGTTCTGAATCACAATCCGGAAGGTGCCAGCATCCATGTTATTAGGGCAAAAATCCTTAGAAAAACAGATAACATTCTATTAGATCTTGTCAGGCACCTACACCAGTCATAAGCATTTTCAGGAGCTCTAAATGAATGACACTCTGATCTGACTTCTTTATTCACCAAAACTCTAGGAATTTTAGAAGAATCTGGTGGAAGACGACCTGGTGGCAGGTTCATACTTGACCAGGATTTTCAAAAACCAAAATAAGGGCTTGTCATAGCAGCCAAAAAGCTAAAAATGCATTTTATTAAAATTAGCAAAACCATCTGTAATTTGGGGATGACAAAATGTCTCACTGAGTGCTGTCCCACTACATGCAATTATTATGCATGAGGCTCACACGTTAACCTCTGTGTGCTTCTGTCACAACAAAAATAATGTCAGTCTTGGGTAGCTGAGAAAAACACTTTTCAACACCACACCAATTCCTTTCCCTTGAAAATGATGAACACAGTGCCCTCTTGTGTCACTTCTGAGGGTCAATTTGCTTTGTTTTACGTGGAAAATCTCGCTGTATCAGCTCTAGGTACAAGAGGAGGGGAGCAGGCTCTGCTCATCAGTGTTGGCTATTTTGCATAGGAATGCCTTTTAATTACCCAGACTGAAGCCTACAGTGTAAGCCGTGAAAAGCATATGGATGGGAATGTGAAAATAAATTGATACCTGGGCTAGGATATAGTCACAGTCTCCCAGGAAATCAAACTTCTCCCCATCAAAGCTCATGTAATGCCCGTTTCCATACACAGTGCAGGTTCCCTTGCAGGGATTGTCCGTGCAGTTCCACTGCCTTTTGTTGCAGGTGCTGGGAGGCAAAATGCAAAGAATCAGGATGTTTGCATGAAACATGGGCTTTCCTTAACCCCAAACAGGAGCAGAATTACTAAAAGGTTTGTTTGCAGTGCCTTCTCAACTGTTCTGAGATCATGCCATGAGATGCCACATTGATCAGAAAGGTCATGTTTACTACACAGACATATTCTATTCTTTCCTTCAAATAAATTTTAAATAATTGAGTCCTGACAGCAGACAGTAGGGGTTTAGGAGAGAAATTCAAGGTGAAGAACTGAATGTTTCAATCACTTCTGAATAATAATCTGCAAGGGATCATGTTGCAGTTCTGTTACAATCATGTGAACAAATATTATCTCTGTCTTTCCTGGAGTCTGGCTGAGATGGAGAGAATTTTTTCCCTCAGCAGCCCTCATGGTGCTGTGCTTTGCACCTAGAAAGGTGTTGGTAACACCCCGGTGTTTTGGCTACTGCTGAGCAGCACTCCCACAGCATCAGTGCTGTCTCTGCAGCATTCTCCTCCTCACCAGGAAGCTGGGGGTGGGGGGACGACAAGGTTTTGGGAGGGGACAGAGACAGGACAGTTGTACCCAAATGGCCAAAGGGATATTCCAAACCATGTGATGTCTGCTCAGCAATAAAAGCTAAGGGAATGGGGTGGCTGGGGTGGGAACAGAGTGGCAATTGTTATGATGTCTGTTTTGTGAAGCCCTAGTCCTTGGAAAGTAGGCTGGACATCACCTCCTGATGGGAAGTAGGGAATAAATATTTTGTTTTCCTTTTCTTCTGCACACAGTCTTTGCTTTTGCTTTATTAAACCATCTTTATTTTGACCCATGAGTTTTTTCCATCTTATTTTGTCCCCAGCCTTGCTCTGCGTAGGAAAGTAGTGATAGAACAGCTAGGTGGCCATCTAATGTCCAGCCAAAGTCAACCCACCACACCTTGACAAACCTTACCTTTAGTTGAGGAGGACTGTAGACAGAAAATTTAGTTGCTGTAGCCCTGACACAGAGACTGCATTTTCTTTCCCATGTGTGTCCTCTTCTCATAAGAAAACTAAGCCCTCACTGCAATAATACTTCTTAATAGCAACTTCTGTGATAGCAACAACTGCTTATCAGGTTTTGACTTCCCATGTTAAACTTGATTGCCTGCACCAATGGTGATTAGACCAAAGTATTTCTAGCTCTTATTTTCTGTGCATCCATTTGGCAGAACTATATAGTCTCATCCTTGGTAAATAATGGATAAAGATTCAAAGCATTTTACCCACCATGATCAGTAATACCAGTGAAATCTAAGGTAGCATTATTGGATCCAGAAATTGGAGCAACTAGAGTATTAATTTATCTTGAGAACTGTGCATCTGGAAGCACTGCAAGTCTCAAGGGAGGACCATCGCAATTCCTCTTTGACTAAATTCAATCGTTTTCCAGGGTTCAGCTGTGCTCAACAGACACAAACTCAATTCCCCCTTATCGAATGGGCAACTGCAGACCAACCAGGGTAAGGCTGGTGTTTCTGAAGCTGGTGGGAAAGCAGAAAAGGATGGAAATCCTTTAATGGAAGATATTAGTGCTTGTTCTCCCCAGGTGCAGGCTCATGCAGCAGGGTGCAGAGAAATACTTCCCCTTTTATTTCTACTAGCAGCCCAATGGCTCTCATGGTGAAGAGGAAGGCTTCAGAGCACAGCCTGCCCCACAGGTGCATTATGGATTGACAATTTTAACTTTGTTATAAAACAAGCCTCCCTGGGATAACATACCATGTGTTGCAGTCCACTTTGATGGTTTCCCCGGGTTTATAAAAGTGTCCTCCATGGACACATGGGCATTGATCTTTGGGAATACATCCTCCACTGCCATCCAATACCAGTCCATCAGGACACATGCAGCCAGAAACACATTCTGTGACATACTGCACATTTGAAGATACAAGAGAAGACAACTTGTTAGTGCACAGAAAGAACAGGGAACCAGCAGAGGTGTGCTAGCTCTGGATGCCAAAGTTTTGGATTTTTTAAAAAACTCCTTAATTGCAAGCTAGCGGCAATCATGCTACAAGTATCTCACAGGTACAGTGTTAGCTACAGCTGCTGTGCTATCAGTGAAGCAGTTGGTGTGTGCCCAGCATAGCATGTTCCCATCAGTGCTTGATAAGGGCAATCCTACATGCCCAGCCACGCTGTCCTGTGCCCCTGCTGGGAGGTGAATTCCTTACACAGTGCATGTCCTGCGTCTTGCAGCTTTTCTGACACTCTGATCCAGTCGCTCCGGGACCTGCAGAGCTGCAGTTGAAGTAATACATAGGAGCTGGGCAATCTGCAGGAGGAGAAAACATTTCAGGAAGGTAATTTAGAGAGAGCAATAACGATGCCATCAGCAATTGCAAAACCAGCCAGAGCATTTCAGAGGACAGCAGGTGTCTATCATTTAAAGTTTCTAATAGTTTTGCTTCTGCCCAATAACAGTGCAGGGAGAAGAAGGCAGATAACTACTAAGTTTTGGGAAATATCCTCGTATTCTAAAGAGTCTAGTAAGTCTGGTGACATTTTACAAAGACAAATGTTATCAATAACTAACACATTTCAGGGAGAATGAAAAAATGTGCAGAATACCAAAATGTTACAGAAAGTGAGAGATAACACAGAAAAACATTATAAATACTGGCTGACACCATAATGCCATTATTTAACAAAATCTCACCTTTTACCAAGACAGTTTCTCCAATGCAGTCTAATCTTCCTTGAATGCATTTGCTAAAGAGATTCCATAAAACAAAACACATCAGCTCTTTGCACTTTTCTCTCTCACTAGAGAGAAAGGCACTGCAAAGCTTCACTTGTCACATGAATAACAAATTCCTATCAAAATGAATATTTGGTACAGCTATCAGTTTCACAGACATCAATTATCATACCCAGAAGGAAGATTAAAAGACCCAGCTCTTAAATACTCTTCCTTCATCTGCCACTGGTTTATTGTGTGTTTTCCCTAAATCAAGTTTTTCCTAAGCATCCATTTTCCACTCCATGAGATAAGACTAATACTTTCGTAAATAAGAGATCTCTTAAATTATCAAATGAATATGTGATTACAAAATAGTCTAGAATCCTCAGCTGGAAGACAGATAGAGAATATATAAACATCTAAAGACAATAAAATAGCCTTCCCCTGGCAGTGGTTTGCATTGCTGCCCTAAGCTAGTTGAAAATGCGAACAATGACAATTGTTTTTCACTGCAAATGGAAGTTAATTATGTCATTTTTAGTACTTCCCCCAAAATTTTTCTCTCTCTCTTTTTTAAAAAAACAGTTTAAAACTGAGATTTGGGTAGTTTTTTCCTGGACCATTTTTATTTTATAAATAGTCTGCAGGATGGTGTGGTGGTTTTCATTTTCCATTTTCATTTCAAAGCTTGCAACTCCTCCAAGCCTTCTGTCTTCTAGAAAGCTTGCTCCCACTCTTTATGGATATTTTTTTACATAACAATGAACTTTGTGTAGAGATAGATTACAAATATTGTTCTACTTAAAATGTTCTCAGGTTCTTGTTTGCTAGCATGAACATAGGATCTTAACCTTTGCTGTGGCTGCACTTCCTGCCAAGGGAAGATACAATCTAGGAGAAATTTGTCGCGATTCCTAACTGAAAAATGATGCAATTCATGGATTGGGACAGAGACTTCCCCTGCAAGCCCTGATGTCCCCAGGTACAGAGCAGCCTTTGCATCATCAGAGCAACTCACCACATGAGTTTGTCCTCTTGGAAGGAGTTGCCAGGCTGAACAATCTTGCCTTTGTAGTAGCAGGGACAGTCATCTGGAGCTACACATTCCTCCTCATCGTTCAGGTAGGTGCCTGCAGGGCAAGCACAGCCCTCCATAGGCGCGATCTGGACCTTGCACAGTGGATCAGGTTCATCCAGCGAGCGGCAAGACTGGTTACAGTACTTCACACTATAGTTATAAACCATAGTCTCAGGACACTCCTCAGAGGGATCTTTGCAAGAGAAATAAAAGGGATGTATGGCCTTCTTTGTGCAATCATCTCTCATGATTTTAGTATGCCTTTCTGCACACTGGTAGCCATAAATGTGCTTTTATCAAACTACCAGACCTTGTCTCCCAGGGTTCTGGGGGAATCTACTTGCATAGCCTAAACTATATGACACTTAATACTGAAATATTCAGCAGGGTGTATCTGTTTGTAATTTCCACAATTTACATTTCTATCTTACACCAAGAACTGAAACCAATAACTTCTGACTTGTTAAAATTTTATTTTCTGACCTTTACTAATGATTTCTTTGGCCGGGAATAACTTAAGAAATGAGCATATTTAGTGAGAGAAAAATGTTGACATTAAATGGCAGTGACAAGGAACTCTGCCCATCATTTGATGCTACCAAAGAAAGGGTGTCTCAGTTCTCACAGATGTGTTGAGGAAAACTCTTGTCATTCTCTGGGGAAATGAGAAACAACAGTTTCTAAGATCTCTGGATGAACAAAACAGGTAAATACCAAAATCTAAAGAGGTCAACTAACCCTGTAAGACAGTAAAAATCTGGTATATTTTCAGAGTCTGACAGTATACACCACCACCAAAGCTGTGTCATAAAATCTGCAGTACCATAGGGATGACATCAAATTTTGTCAGAGAACATCACCCACATTAAGGCTGCATTTTTCAAGAAAGTCTGGCATCCAGATTCCTTTGAAATTCAATGAGAACTGGAGATCTAGTCATCTTGGTCCTCTTTCCAATTCTGCAGATTTAACCCCACAGCTGTTTTTCAGATACACACAAATGCACTAGAAGGTACAGGGGAGCTGATCATGGGCACCTGTGCTCATCAGCTTTGCAGCAATGCTAAGAACTTATCAGCAATAGGTTCCATGCTTAAATAAAACTCTGTATGGTTTTCCAGTCCATGACCATGGCACACTTTCTTAGATTAGTTAGTGTGCTAGGCTTGTGTACACATTCAAAACCAGCACCTGTACCACCATAAACCAGTTGGATTTCTGGTCCTAGCTGGAGCAAACACAGTAGCCCATGTGTAAGTCAGGCAAGCCATATTCTCCTACTTCATAGGCATTCTTTGAAGATACAGCAAGTGGTATTTGTAAGTCAAAATAGGCCAAATATAAAAGATATTAATAAAGATGTTGAATATGAATTTACATGTGTCTCAATTGTTAGCTATTAATACAACAAAATAATGTGTCTACTTTCTCCCTTTAAATTTTCATAGAGGAAGAAGATCACTTTCAATTAAAGTGAGATCTGGTAAGAGAAAGGTTATTTGATTGTAGTGCTCATGGTCACAGGAGTGACACACATCTGAGATGACAAATCACAACCGGAGGCATTAGTGCAGAGAACACGAGCATACCAAAGATCCCTTCAAGCTAGCTTGCCCTGGGAGCACTAGAAAAGCAGTGCCATGACTTAGCAAAGACTGCTCACCCCAGTGATCTGCTGGACAACCAGCAACTCCAGTGGTGGGTCATGCTTCTGCTAAAGAGTGTGTAACAGGCATGCACGGTTAGCTAGCAGGGTTTGCTTGTTTCACACACACTACTGACTGCAGTGCAGACATCTGCTTCGGATACAACCTGCCTTGGATGCTGCCTGCAGCTTGGCAGAGTGGATGCAGCTTCAGGAGCTGGAACAGTTTTTCCAGTCCCCGCAATGGGACAGAACACAGAGTGAACATTGTGGCCCATTTATTCTTTCACTCATGAACAGTGCAACCTTCACTCTTATCACAGCCGTGTTCCCAAAAGATTATTTCTTCTTAAATAAGGCCTAAAATGATTGTGCTGATTAAGTCATTAGCATTTTTTCTCAAGGTTACTGCACTATTTAAGTCAATATTACCTCCTGTGCCTTAAGAGCACAGATTTCAGCCAAACCCATGCTGTGAGCCAGTCTTGATTTGCCATAAAAAATGCCAGTAATTCTATGTTGGGAACAAAGCTTTCAATAAACAGTGACTGTGTCTAGTGCATAACTCTGCAGAGTTCTAGGACAATTTACTGTGGACTATACTGCGCTCCTTTGAATTATTTCGGCACAGGTTTGTGAAATAGTTCTTATCACAGTCTTAAATGCCTTTGACAATGCATCATACTAGTTGCATTGTTTGCCTCTATTAAGTTACCCAGCTGGCTTCTAAGTCAGGCAATTAAATAGATCATAGCTGCATCAAGCTCCAAAAACATAATCACTGTTATGTTGTCTATTCAGATGTGCTATTAGTCAAGAAACCCATACATCCATTTTCATGTTGATACAGGCAAATCTCACTTGAACTATCTGACCTTCAATGACAAACTGGAAATGTTGAAGCAAAATTCAGAATCCAACATAGTGAGTTTTATTCTCAGGTCTTATGCCATCTTATAATAAATTCTGGCAGTACCAAAGGAAAATACATACATATGTGGACTCTGAACACCAAAGGATTTGGTGACAATGTGTATGTCCAAGAAACGTCTGTTCATTCTTTAGATAATCCTGAGCTGAAAATGCCTTTAAAGATTTTCACATTCTCAGATATCATCAATATATATTTATTAAAATACATTACTATTTTCCTGCAAGATGCAAAAATGCAGATAATGAGAGTGATGTCATTTGTAGTGTCCGAGACAAGAGGACTGAATGTACTGCAAAAAAAATATAGGAATTAAAATACATGGGGAAGCCCGTATGTTCAAAAGTAAATTAATTGCTAACTAAACCTAAACTAAAACTAACCCTAACTTCTGGTTTGATTTGACTAATATGCCTTGTACTGTTTTGCTTCTCTGAGTACTGAATTCACCTAAGATTTTACACAAGGAACATGCATTGTAAGAGCATGAAGCGACCCTTAACTGATTTTGGCAGGATGAAGAATTTTATAGAATAAATGCTTGTTTTTCTTTTTCAAAGACTCTCTAACTTGGTGACTAAAGACAAAAGATACTGACTGCCACAAACAGGGCCATCCTGAAGCTGTTCCCCCATATCCCTGCCCAAGGAATTTCAGTTCACATACCACAGACACCCTGCCTCCAGCCCTGCAGGGACACTCCTGCTGAAGCACAGTCTCTGGAGTAAGTAGAGAGCACACTGCACAGTGCTACTTCGCTCTTCTCAGCATTACAGGTGTCATACATGCATTTCTAAAGGACAGAAAACGACATGGGTATTATGTCCAGCTCATGGGAGAAACAGGGAAACATGCAGCAATTCAAAAGCAGCCAACCAGTATGTTTTTAAAAATGTATCATTACCAATGAAAACTTCTCTAAGAGAAAATGTATGCTAATAAATACTACGCAAATGTGAGAAATAGGAAATCAGTTACAGAAACTGCAATGATATTATGTCTAGCACTCATTAATAGATGAATGATAAGAAAGATGAGGGCACCTATAGTTCATTAAAACACTAAGAAATGTCTACACCAGCTTCCTATGAGGATGTACAATCTAGGACCTATATTGTCAAAATATATCAGATGAAAATATTGCATAGTGATGACTGGCACTTGTGTACCTATCTAGTGAGCAAATAAGATACACTCAATTACATGACAGGTGCATAACAGAAGATGGTTTATAGAGAGCCAGTCATATGTAGTGACATTTTAAGAACTAGTTATGTAAGTATGGCTGGAATTTAAAGCTTCAGTTCTTTTAACTGTGTGGGCTGTACAAAAGAACACAGACACAGCCAGTCACTCTAGAGCAGTAGGATCATACTGGATAGACAGTGACTTATCCTGCCATTACTGATGCTGTGGAAAAGGCTTTTATGAATCATAGTTTAAAATCTGGTGAGATCAGCAGCATCAACTGACTATTACTTTTCCTTAACTGAAAATTGCAAAATCTTATTTTATTTATGGTTTACATGAATTCTCAAGTATGTGTATTTTCCTCTGGGAGAGGTAACACATAAGCCATATTTCTAATATGAAGACATATTACATTCTAGGCAAAATTTCAGGCTCAGGTAATTTCTCAGTAAGTTGTATCACACACACACCCCCCTGAATGAACTTTCTGTGTTTTTGAAGGAACTTCTTTACCATCCACATAAATGTGGCAACTGTCTAGCTCAGCCAGCTTCCTCAGAGCATTAGAGAGCTGTACACCAAGAGAACATGTGGGCAGCTTCATGCATTCAAAACACAAGGACACTAACACAATTCCATGGTAATAAATGAAATATAAACAATGTGAGTACATAGTCTCTCCCTAGATGTGAATTTTGAACCAAGTCAGAGGGAATCTGTGGCGCTGGTAAAACTCTCAGCTCAATTTGACACAGAAACACTGATTCTGCTCATCAAAGAGTGAACAGTTTTCAGTCTTTGAAACTTTGAAATCTTGAACTGATTTTTTTCATTTTGCGTCTGGGTCATGCAACAGATGCCAGTGATGACAGGCAATTATTTACATGGCTGCAGCCAAAAAGGCCCATCTTGGCACAAACTCTCAATTTTATAATTTTTCTAATCAGCATCAGTGAATTTCTTTGTGACCAGTCACTACTGTAACCTATTTCAATCCCCTAGGCCAGACCACCTTCATGTGGGATCAGTCTCTGGACTAGATTAAAGCACCCATTTGGACCAGTGCCTTACCTTGATGTACACAGAAGGGTCTACAACAGAATGGCAGGCAGCAAACACACTGCTTGTATTGGACAGAAGAGCACACCAGTGCTGGGCAAATTTTTCTGAAGTGGGAAAAAATGTCATTGTCCATAGTCACTTAAATCACATTACTGTCTGAATCAATATTCTTATCAGGTATCACATTGAACTAGAATGTCCTGAAGTGTTTAGATAATGCTGGATGGAAATACAGGTCATTAACATATTAAAAGAATAAGCATAGTTGGATGGACCAGCCATCTTCCTAGAAGAAAGGTTTCACCTCCCAAGTATTAACATTATTACTGCAGCTGGATTTGCAGATCATATACAAAACCTCCCCATTTTCATTGTTTTTCATCAAAATTTCTGAATTCTTTATATATTCCTTATAGTCAAGTGATAATATCAAACATGTAATAATCAGTGAGCTGGGTGGCTATGAGCTGCAGCTTTAATTACATGTGGCAGTACCTAGGAGAGGTCACTCCAAATCCTATATATAACCAAATCCAGTTAAAGTAAGAAACCAGAGAGGACACCTAATATAGTGCAATGCTTGCTTAACTCAGCACTGATGATAACTTCTTCCTCTGGACTTCAGCACAGCTGTAGCAACCTAGACTGGATGAAGAACTTGCCCAAATATTGGCAACCAAGTGTGCTCTGCCTTAAATTTCTCTCATTGATGGTGTGTGTGCTTTTTCAAGTCATCAGTGAATGTGTTTGCTCTTTCTCCAGTAGTGCTGTCTTTTTGTTTTGAAAACAAAGCTATCCTCTTAAAGACCTTCAAAACACAATGTTTTCTCTCTAGTAAGAGCCTCAAAGGCAGAGGGTTTTGATGTTTATGAGATTTCTAAAGCTTTTTTGATTATCCATCATGTGAAAATTATTTCGCACTGATAAACCAGCAATGAAAAGCCTGGTACCTTTATCCACACTGTTTGAACAAGGATCTTCAAAGCTGTCCTCAACATCAAAACAGCTGGCTCTAGTTTTCCACGAGTTACCAAAAGCAGAAGCTGAATCTTCCACTGCTCCAGTGACTGTTCTGAAGTCATCAGTTTGGATGTTATTGAAATTGCCACAAAGACCTTGTGTGGGAGGCAACAAGAAAAAGGCAAAAGAAAAGAAATTGCTAGATGCATGAAAAAAAGAATGGCTTCTAGATGAACACTCTTAGATCTATAATGCACCTTGCTTGAGAGAAACCCATTTTCCTTCAGAGACTTCCTGATGTGCCCACAAATCAGATAGGACCCTGTGTTTAGAGTGTAATTATTATTTTTCTGCATTACAGTAGCACTTAGTGATAGCACAGGGATTGAAACTGCTTAAATGTGCTTCAGTAAACACTGGCAGACAGAGAATATCTTCCCCAAAGGCTTAAAAACAAAGGAAATGGCAAAAGAAAACAAAATGGGTCAGAGAGATGATGTAATCCCATTGCGCAGATAGGAAACAGAAGCAAAAAATCTTAAATGCTGTAAACAGGAGATTGGTGGCAAAACCAAGAACTTGGTCTGCACTTCACAAGTCTCTGATTTAACAGATGGAGTCTAAAAGATCTGCACACACTAAATATCACAGAGATTTTCTTCAGCACATTGAAGGGTTTAGCCTTATGTGTCCTACCAGATGTGCGATTCTGAAAAGAATGATCGACTGTTATGGAGAGCTGCATTACAGGTTTCATTTGCACTCGAATCTGCACTCCAGCTGAGCTCAAGATTTTGATGAAAAATGTAGATTGTCTGAAGATGGTGATGCCATCTAAAGAAGAAAGAGAAAAAGAAAAAATGGTGTATGCACTTGCAAATCTTTATGAAGCTGAGTAAACAGGAACTTCCATTTGCCAGTGCATCCAGTAACACAGGGATTCCCGAGGAATCCCAGACCTACTATCCACCTAAAAATGAGTACGGTCATGTTCTTTTCAGAGAAAGGAGAGGAAATCCCTCTGCAAATAGATGTATGCTGTGGAAGGTGTGAAGAAGGGCATTTACCTTTGCTTACGGGCAGCTTCACAATGAAATTGTTCATGTAGATATTTCCACAGGAACATATTTTTATAGTCTGCAGGGAAAAGGAAGAAAGCCCACAGTAGTGAATGCATACGATGTGAGCAACCTGACAAGCTTCATTAAGCATTAAGGAGTAATATCTTCAAAATCTCATCATCTCTCAGTGTCTAGATACCATACAGGAATGTGGAGAAAATAGAAGTGACCTACTATGTATCACTAATTAAAGTCTGTTACTCACAGTTCTTCCTAGTGTGACCAATACATTCTTTAGGCAAGTCATTGTCCTTGAAGTCCCACACTGAATGATCTCCCCAATCACCACAACTGTGTCATCAGTGTTCTGAGAAGACATGAAAAATGTATGTGCAGACATTGTTAGCATGTTACAGGATGGGAGCTAGAAGAGATGGAGTAATGAAAGAACTGGGGTATTTGATCTCTAACTGCAAACTGTTAATTTCGTTGCCAAAATGAATGATTTTCACTAATTTTCCTTTGCACTCTGCTTCCTTGTTATCAGCCTGTGTGGATTTCATTTCCAAGCATTCATAGGAAATTCAATTTTTTTGCAGAAATTTTGGCTCATCCACTTCCTTCTGACAGCCACACATGAAGAAAACTTCAGAAGAAATGCTTGAATCAACGCTAATACATCAGTTAAGAACATTATTTAATTTAAAAAAAAAAAAGTACAACTATGTTGAAGCTGCAAAACTTTGAAGCTAAGAGTTAGCAATTGACTTGCAATCCATTCCAAATTCAAAAATTTATGGGGTTTAAGACTGAGCATGTGTTGAAGTGCTTTGCTGGATTGGTGCCATTTAACTAAATTAAGTCATATAAAGCTCCAGCATAGTTTAACACCTCGTGCTACTCAGGAGATTTAGGAGTGACAAGAGAAGTTGCTCATACCTTAGCTAAGACATAATGACAGTTGCCATGAAAATTGAATCTCTTATTATCGAATGTTGTTATATGGAATCCTCCATCTATGTGGCAACTTCCAGAGCAGGGCAGAGAGATACAGCTCCAGTGGCCTCCTTTGCAAGTACTGTGCAGAACCCAAAAAGCAGCAGTTAGAATAAACATAGGTTCAAGGGAGCAAAGGTAATAAATCATTTGAATCTGCACAGATGCAGCCTCTTTGTCTTTTTAGCTCATTATCTTGGCTTTTTATTAAAATCCTGTGAGTGGAAGCCTTTATATTAGGCCCTTGAAGTATGACAATTGAATTCTTCTCAGTGAGAAAGTTAACTGCACTGGGCTTTGAGCTAGCTCCCTCAAAGACCCACTGGGATGGGAAAGCAAGAAATGGTTTTCAGGGCCTAAATTGTTTACTTGACTTTTTAAAGAAAGAAAGAACCCCTTCAAAAAGGATCTTGCAACATCTGAAGTGCTACTGATGCAACTGTTCAGCAGTTAATTGTGGAGGACCTGGGATAATGAGCAATTCTCACACCTGTGCACACAAGAAAAAAACAGCCCAGCTATGTAGGCTTGGGCTTCCATAGGCGTAAGTGAGGACGTGGCAAGATGGGAACTACCCAAAGCCCATTAAGTTCAATTACTCAAAATTTCTGGGATTTGAGGAGCATTTCCTCGAAATGCAGGATATATTAATCCAAAGGGGTTTGCAGAACGTTTGGCCATGCACCATACCACATTTCATTCCTCCCTATAGTAAAGTTTTAGCTGATGGTCAAAAAATGATGTTGTGTCACAGGAGCTCAGATAACACATACAAAGTAAGAAATAAAACTGTTTTGAGAGTAATATACCTAAGGTCTTATCATTTTTCACTAGTGCAGAATGGAGATGGTTTCAGGCTGCCAGGTTTTTTCTAAATCAAATCACTCTCAAGGATCACGACTTCTGAGATCTGGCCTTTAAACAGTCTTGTGGAGATCCAGATGTTGCTGGAAATGCCACTTATTAACATAGTATGACTTCTCACCTCACTCTAGTGGCTGAAGTCTCTGAATTAATCACTGAAGAGTCTCATTTTTCTACATTCTGAAATGTTGAGCTCAGTTTTCAAAAGCAGTTTCAAGTGAGGGTGGGTAATAACTATGTGTGGTTGAGGAATACCTCTAAGTTTTCCTATGCTGTTGAAATTCAGAGCAAGGTTTTGAATAGTTATTTAAGACAAGTGTCAGGAAAAGATTAAAAAAAAAAAAAAGGAGGAAAGTACAGAATGCAACTCATCAATGTTTTGAAATAAATGCTTCTGCCTTGTTAGGGCAATCAAGACCACAACAGTACCAGTTCTGGCAGGGAGTGGAATAAGTTCCTCCAGATGAGTAGACTTTGCCTTGAAATGTACAGGGGCAGCTGTCTCTGGGGATGCACTTCTTGCTGCTGAGGTCATCCAGGATTGTTCCTGTTCAGACACATTGGCTAGTTAATATTCCTTTATTAAGGTGAGTCTGGGAAACACCATCAAGGAAGATTAGAGTAAGGAAATAACTCTGGAGTATTTAGCATTTCTTAAAATGAATGGGACCCTTTTAAAGGAAAACACCACACCAGGCCCCTTCAGATGTTAATGGATGGGAAATATTTCTCAAAAGAGTTCAAATGAAAGCAATGCAAAACTCAACATTTCCTGTTATGAAATTTTTCACTGAGAGCAGGATTATCAAGTGCCAGATTGCAAGGGTGTGAGCCAGCTTCCATCCTTTTCTAATAGCGAATCTAACAGAAATCAGAACCTCATCTTAGACTATTTCATATGCAAATTTATACATGCACGACCTGGAAATGCATTTATGTTTTGTGTCACTTAAACTACAGCAAGATTTAGTGTCATAGCAGGGAGGCCTCTCGTCAGACAACTTCCTCTGCATTCTTACTGTCTAGAGAACACCTCTTCTCTTTCCACATCTGCACCACATTTTTTCTGTCTAGTCCTTAGTGGTGTTTCCCTCTCCTTCTCCAGTGTTAGGATCTTGAATCTTCAAAGATCTGGCTCTTCCAAGAGGAATGTTGTAAATTATGCTAGAATAAACAGTTTGTTTGTTGTGTGAAAGGGAACAACCTCCCTTTTTGTCCCTTGATGTGTGAGATCAGGGGCAGAAGTGAGCTGCCTTACCAGGAGGACAGAAACAGCCATCTGTACATGGGGCTTTACAAATCTTGCTCCTTTCTGGATCTGCACATGTGTCAGCACAGGAGTTTCCACATTCCATGTACTCCATGTTGTTTGGGCATTCCTGATCTGCAAGACCAAACCAAAATGGAGTCTGTTAATGATGTATTTATAAGATCTCTCAAATTGTTGTGTCACTACCCAACTCCTTCTTCCTCCTTTCCTCCGTATCTTGTTTTCAAGCCCTTCTATCCAGGTATATCGTATTTGTGTAACCTCTTAAAGGAACTTTTTATGGCCACTTTTACTTTATCTTTTGGACAAAACTGTGCTGCTGGGAAATATGAGCTATTTCACATTACTAGCTCAAGGTTGGCTGAAGTCATAATATAAGCAAAGAACACCAGAATCATTTAGAGAGTCATAACAGTTTATTTTTGCCTGAAGCATCAGTCCTTCTGGCATTAATTTGCTATCCCAATCCACACCAGCAGTTTGGGTGAACTACCTGTAGCCTTGCCCCTGAATTTACAGAGATTTCCTGCTCAGTAACTGGACTACTGAGTATGAAAACACAGGGTAATATAAGTACAAACATATTGCACTTCTCGATGACTACTTCTGTCTAGTTGTCAACATGTTGAAACAAGGCTCTTTATGAGTTAACTGTGCAAAGTAAATTAAAAAAAAAAAAGAACTGGAGAAAACCTAGTTGTAAGAAGGAGGTGGGCAATGTCAAGGTATAGTTCTAATTTAAGGAGCAAAATCAAGTTAAATTTGTAGAAGCTTTTCCATTAATGTTTCTGTCAAAGTCCTTTCACAGATTGATTCAAGGTAGTTACCAGAGCTCCAACTTTGCTCTGCTGGGATCAGAATACTTGTGTAAATGTCTAACCTGAAAGAAATCTCCAGAGCAGCAGCTACTTACAGCACAGTTCTTTGGTCCTCCATTCCCCAGGGTCTCCCTTCCTCAGGACACAGTCTCGAGAGTACTGGTTTAAAGTGCTGCATATGCAGCTGGAAACCAAATCAGAGTGAGAAGAATTAACTGCACAGTGGCACATATCCTCAGCACAGGTCTCTATGTAGTCATCAAAGGCAACCACTCTGGGGCAGTTTCCAAAACGGGACATAAGTTTCTTGCATTGTTTTTTCTGTTTAAAGAAGAAAAAAAAAAAAAAAAGAAGAAAGAAAGAAAGAAAAAAGGGAAAGAAAAGCAATACTTGACATTTTACCACCTTTTAGGTTTTGAATATACACCCCAAGTCTTGATGACACAATTCCAGGGTCACAGAATAATTCAGGTTGAAAGGGATCTCAGGAGATTATCCAGTCTAACTTTCTGCCACTAGGTCCTTTGCCTTGGACTGGAAGCTGTCATTCAATTGGGCATTTTCCCACTATCTATTTCTTTAACACTGTAATAGGATATTCTTTCAGCTATAAGATCATAATTTTGCTCAAAATTCATGTGTAGAGTTGTGAAAAATTCAGTTTAGTGCATGCTCTAAGACTTGTTTAAACAGTCTCTTCAACACTGTAGCTCAGGTGGGCTTGTACTTATTGGTCCCACACACTTACGTGTATGCTGCATCTATTGTCTTTTCTCCTGGGATGTCTTCCAGTGTGGTCATCTGGGCTCACGTCAGCACACTTTTGTGATGGATCCTCTACTTTGTGGAAGTTCCCAAACTGTCTTGGATGCATTTTATACCCTGCAAAAATCCCCAGATGCATTTCAATAACTTCCTGCAATTCTTTAGATCAGTTAATGGGCTATAAAAATGCACTTCCTGTTTGGGCTTAAAGGCAATATGCACTTCATGAAATGCCCAATTTAACCAGCATCCATACTATAGAGGAGGACAGCCTGATATAACTTCTGCTGAGCTAGAGTCAGAAATCTGGCATACTTGTATCATGGCCTGCTGTCAGCATGGGCATTTAAAATCACGAGACTCTTGACCTTTCTGTTGCTTCTCATAATTTCCAAAGACTTCTCTTTGTTATGGGTGTGTTTGATCTTACAGAGCTTTCTGTTTGCATGTATAATAGTCATACAGGTATTACATAATGGGATGCTGTTATAACTTTGGCTTAAGTCCTGCAGCTGATACCCCAGGATGAAGGTTTCTTTCCACCCATACAACCTGCTGCAGGATTATAGCCTTAGCTATTTGCAATATCTGAAGGTGTCAGTGGATGGCACCACAGTTTCTTCAAAGATACTTTGTGTTTTCTCTGATGCCTTCATTATAGAGGCAAAAATAATCACACACAGAATGATTAAAATGGAAGAACAGAAAATGCACTCGTGCATTTCCTTAAAGTGTGTTATTGTCAGTGGGGATCCTGGCAATGTTGCTGCATGATAGCCAAGCAATTAATTTGGGTCAAAGAGGTTAGAGACTCTTACAAATATGAAAAGAGCAGAAAATCCCAAATCATCTCAGAACCTCTTAAAATACATCTACTGTATATGGAAATGTTCATGTGCCTGTCAGGAGATCTGAAACCCTGCTCAGAGGAAACAGATACCAAGTTTCATGTCATGTATAAGGAGGTCTGTTCTGGGTGGAATATTCTGTATTTATGACCTACCATCCAAAATCAAATCATTCTTCTCATTGCCATCATAGTTCCCACATAGACCACATATTTTCTCTTTATATGTTTCTTCCAGGTCCAGCTACAAAAGAGGAAACACAGAGTTTAAAGTCTTTTTCCCACATCAGCAGCACTTGTTGCAAAGTGATTCACAACAGGAAAGCACAGTGGCAGAAGTGCTCATTCCCACTTTGGAGCAGTCTCCTTTTCTGCAACAAATCTCTCATAAAACCTATCTGCAGACAGATTGAATTCAAATGGAAAGACAATCCACCAGCAATTGTCACTCCTACTCACTAAAGAGGTAACTGAAGCATGTTGAATGCTGAATTAATCCCTGGACTGGTGTCTCCCCCTATAGAGACACTGGTGTACAGACATTTGGTGCATCTTGCAGGGTACCACAGCTGCTCTCTGGGCAGGTCAGATAACTGTGCTCTGATGCTGGATGCGGTAAGGAAGCAGCTTCTGGTTAACTTTTAGCCATATCTAAAGAGTTTTCTAGTCCATAGGGTGAATGGAAAATTGTATAGCTCTTCTAGGGGTGGGTCTGCCCAGCATTATTTGTTTTGCCCATACTTAGTGGAAAAAAACAGCCAGGTTAGCATGCTATTGCCTTGCTAGATAAAACTATTGCACCTTATCACTCCTACATGCGTGGGGGACAGTACTGGTGCCACTCAGGTCCACTAAAAAAAGGGAGTGCTTTTCCTACAGTTGTGTCCACTCCAAAATAATGCACAGGTACTGCCTCTAATACTTTATGTATTAATTAGTATACAGGAAGAGAGGAAGCAAATACTTCAATAAATCAGAATTTCAATATCACATGATTACTTCCTGATATTTTTTCTCTCTATTCACCTTTTACCCTCTCTCTATCTCTCTGAATGGCAAAACATGACACACAACTTGCATTTAGTTAATCTCAGTCCTGATCGCGAAGGGTAAGTGTTCACACAGGAAAGTGTAAATGCACTGTTGTGGAAGAGAATATTGCAGGGTAGATGTTTAGAGGAGAATTCCCACATAGCATGGCTTTGGAATGAAAGAGGCCAAGATCTGAATTGGTCACAAAGATTAGTGTCCCACACAAGATGTGCACAAGACAGAGTAGCAAGTCAGAGCTGGAGGGCTAGGTTGCTGCTGGTGCCCCATGGAGCAGGGAACTAACTGCAGATGTGCTATATCCAGGTTTTGTCACATAAAATTAGCTGGAAATGCCATGGGGTTGTGCCTCCATGCCCCTGCCTCATTAAACTATTACCTAGCTTGATATTTGTATATCAGCTTATGGATAGAGTGATAACTCCCTCCCACAATTTCACATATCAACACAGTGACTGCATCCAGCCCTGCTTTTCATCACTGATGAGTTCACCAGGAGGCAAATAACTAACTGGTTGTTCATACTAGGAGAGTGTCAGCCCAGTTCCACTTGAGTGTCAGGCCCAGCTTCGAAGTGACTTGGAAGTAAGTACAGGTGTCCTCAATCAGGATGCTCTTCAAGCTGAAAGGCATGGCAATCCTGGAAATTCGAGGGAACAAAACAGATTGCAGTGAAAAAAAGACTGATAAAATCCTCACAGACATATAGGCAGGAAAACTAGAGTTAAAAGGAAATAATACATGGGATCACTGTTTGCAAGGTCTACACAATTGCCTTCGTCTACACAATGCATTACGTTGTCCACCGTGAGCTTCTACCAACCTTAACCCACAACACGAGGTATTTTGTCTCTTGTCAATGCTACATCAGCCACTCGACTGATAGAAAGCAGCCAAACCCAAGGACCAAAGCCAAAGGTTTATAAAGAGCCAGATGCCAATATTGGGAAAATAGCCCTCCACGTGAGGACACTGTAGGTTATTATCATCCTTCCAGGACTTCTTTGACATTTGGAATTCACAAACAACTCTGTTCTGTTACTCATGTACTGATGCAACTCAGACCTACATTACTTTTCCATCTTACCAAGACAATTACCATTCATTTTGCAACAGCCTAAAAACTTAGAAATTCAGAAAATGGCTAGAAGATAGGAGATTTCTTGCCCCTTTGATTTAGGAACAACATATGGGCTTTGGTGCTATAATTACACAGAGTGGTGCTATTCTATATTTGGTTGTTTCTAGAAGGCTGTCAAGACAGTCCATATGTTTGCAATTTTCTCTCCAACAAGATTGTGAGGGGTTTTCCCAGAGTCAAAGGTTGCCTAGGCCCTTCATAATTATATGCCAGGAGCAGGACTCTGCACTTCTCATGAGGACTGTCCTTAACATCGTGCCCAACTTTCAGCTATTGTTGTATATGATTTTTACTTATGGAATATTTTTACCCTTCTCTTTGCAGTTTCCTTTGTGGTTCATTTTGAATTGTAATTAAAGGTGTGGATTTTGACTTCTAAAAATTCTGCCTTTTTTTATAAGAAGATCCCAGGGCAAGTTGTGATCTGCAAAGCAGTGCAATTTTCTAGACTAATCCATCAGGAAACAGAAAATTATTCCTGAAAGAACCATCTGTTCCTGAACAGCAACATAAAACAGCAGGGTTAGTACCACAGAAATAATGTTTTGAGAAAAAGAAAAACCACTGAGCTTCTACAAAATCTAAACTTTTTATAAATAAAGTGGTGGGGTTTATGTACTTTCTTCCATCCCTCCCTCTCAAATCAAAGCGACATCAAGGAAACCTTAAAATACCTTCTGTTTTCATAGCATACACATTGCTCTCTGCTTAACTTGTTGCTGTTGGTCCCTGGGAGACGTAGTTTAGTTTAAATGCTTCTTGCCTCCTCCACCACTCTGAGGGGGACTCTTCACAATACCCTGTTCAAAGCGCTATGAGCATCTCATACACAGCCACTGCTTTCCAGCCAGACCACCCAACACATAGCGATAAAAATGCAGCACAGAACAACAGTACAGTCTTTACTCACTTCTTCCCGTTCACTGTAATTCCTGTCTCCTTCACCTCCAGGACCACTCCATCGATGGTGACAGTGAAGTAGATCAGGAAGCTGCTCTTGGGACTGCGCCTGATCTGAATGTTAAAGTCCTGGTAGCTGTCATTGCAGTGCGAAGCGAAGACGTATGTGCAGGTTCCAGGAAAAGTAAACTTTACATGGTCAAATGTATGGAAGTGGAAATTCCCCCAGGTGGCACATTCACTCCTACTGACAGTAGAGACCTGGACTAAAGGAAAGATCACAGTAGGGGAGCTTAGAAATTCACCCCATATGAGGTGCTTACCCTTTTTTTTTGTTGAAAAACATTAAAAGGGAGATTTTCAAAGGCAAAAATGATAACTCCTGGAAGATGCTAGCCTGTGGGAAGAAGTTTCATCTCACTGAACTTTTGAAGTCCATGACTTTTGAAGTCCAGAGATACCTGCAATGAGCAGATTAGCCCAGTCTCCTTTGAAGTTAACAGGGAGAAGCAGAAGAGGTTCAGCTTTCTCGTCTTACGTATCTGCCTAACAAGAAGATGCTGGAAACCACATGCATCTCTCTGTTGTCTAGAAAGGCTGTGTCTATATTTATGCTGTAGACATATTTATACTGTAGATATCTAAAGTGAAGTGAGGAGAATCCCATTCTGGATGTCTAAATCTCATATAACTCAGGCAAGACTTTGGTCCAAAGTCTTGTATTGAGTCCTTTGCAGGAGAAATCACAGGTAGCATGACTTCACAGCAAAGTGGCAGCTGCTAATCTCAGTGGTTGAAGCTGCTACCAGCTTCAGCTGTTGGTTAAGAGATACTTGGTTTCCCTTCTCAACCAAAACTCATGTTTTGTACATCTGTCAAAGGTATAGATACATACTCTAAGTGCATATAGGACATTACTTCAGAAAGCAGTTTTCAGACCACTGAGCTTCACAAAGAAAACATGAATCACCTTGAATTAAATTATATATGCTTGCTACAAAATGCTATTAACATTTCTTCTAGGCCCATCTGAAATAATGACAAATGAAAATGGGAAAATTTCTTTGTGTTGTTCAGGTAGCATGTTTAGGAATATCAACATAGCAACATCCATGACAGATCAAATCAAAACCAGTTATTAATTTACTCAGTGAACACTAAAATATTATTAAATATTCCTGCCTAAGAATCAGCAGGAGAGAACTGAGAAATTCAGATCCTTATGTTATAAATGTGCAGCCCAAACTCAAATGCCCAGGAAGTCCTTGCAGAAACAGTTTTTTAAGGGGACTGCTACTTGTCATAGGTGGTTGCAGCACTGGAGTAGGGCAATGTAGCACTTTTCTACACAGTAGAGAGGGCAAGTGACAGAGTTTGGCTATTATGGAAGTGAAATTGCTGGAATTACTAAGGCAGCAATAACTGGTATGTCAACAGTTTGTGTATTAAGCAGTTGGGAAAAGCGTAAGACATTAAAAATCAAACCAGGAGGTAGCAGTGCAGCAGACCACAAAAAATGTGATTACTGCTAATGCAGCATTTCATACTGGTCAATCAAGCCTAGCTGGTGATATGGTAAGTACTTCTTCTATGAAGAATATGTGTGAAATGTGTTGAAAAGGGTGTCACCATTTTTCTGTTTTGTTTTTTTTTGGTGCAAACTGCATTCAGAGGGTGTCCTCTTTAAGATTAGTCACTTAGGACAAAAAACAGTTGATACACTACCTAGTAATGAAAGAAAAAAAGTAAAATACTGAAATGGTTGACAATAAGGATAAACATGTACAATGTTTAACAGTATCTGGCATGTCTACAGCCCTTACATGAATATGTTACACATTTTCATTTGTCAACTCTATTTCTCACCTATGGAGAGCGATATGAGAGCGAGTAATGCAAGAATTAGATTCTTTTCTTACCTATCTGAACGGGTTCTTTGCCCTTGCAAAAACTCCAAATTAGGCAGAAGATCCAAAATGATCTCCCGGTTTTTATTTCCATCTTGCCATGAAGTCGTAACTTGAAAATCCTTTCAGGGAAGTGTTTTTTCTTGGCTTATAGGCAGATTTTTATAGTCCAGGAGTTTGGCATGAGAACAAAACATTGATGGCAGGGTCCCTGAAAGGTGGAGCTTCATTAAATTTTCTTTCAGTCATTCATTATTAGCACCCAGAAACCTCCTCTCTTTCAGACAGGACAGGTATCCAGTTCTTTCTTGCTTTATGGGGACAGAGAGCTGTCTGTTTCTAATTTCCTCTTTTGAAAATAGGTCCTCTCACCCTCCTCCTATGGCTGTTATTTCTTTGGCAGCAATAGTTTTTATTTTTTATAACATCTGATTAGTTACAAGCAATCACTGACCTCTTTCAGAGTTTTTCTCTGTCTTGCACATCAGCAGAGTCCCCCAGCATAAGAAAATGTGTTTGTTCCCTCTACTAGCTTTAATGGCGACTTCTAAACAGAGCTAAAAGTATTATCAGGTCAAGGCATAATGCATGGTTTATTTAGAGCAAAATCTTTTGGCAGGAGAGCACTGTCCTTTAAGAAGTGTATCCAAAATATCTTACCAAAAAAAGGACAGATTTACTGCTTCAATAGACCAGGAAAAAAATCTGAAGTGCAAAAATTCTCACCTCAACTGTACAAATGGGATTTAATCACACCAATCAGTCATGGGGACATAATTTATTCTTTATGCACACAGAGGTGGTGGATTCTCCAAACATTGTGCCCAAGGGAGCAGTGCCCAAGTCCCATCACAGTGTAGACCACAGTTCATTCCTTCACCACCTAAATTATGCTGCTGCAAAAGGGTCCCTTGGTGCTCTCAGAGTACTTTAATACCCTACCACATACCCATAAAAAATCCAGTGGGCTCAGACCTGAGCTCCACAGTCCATTGTAGGACATCCTGTCAGAGATTTTGATTTCAGTAATTTTAGAGTGCCTTCTAGAGATTTACTTGCTTTGTTGACACAAAGTGAGCTTGCATTTCCTCACCTTATCTGTACCATTGGGGAACTGCTCCTGACAAGAGAGGAAGTCTCTCACCTAGTCCCAGCAAAGCAAACACGGATAACAGACATTCCCACACTTCTAGCTGCTCCGTACCCCTTTGGGAATACACTAAAGCCGGAGTGATTGCCAGAATAAGTGGGCACAAATACAGTTTAAGGTGGACATAGGTTTCGCCCTCGTTGCAAGGCCTCAGGTCAAGCCTGCCCATGCACTGGTGAATATGAATGCCTTTTATCTGCTTGGCAGGCAGCAAGCTGGGCCTTGGGAACAGGGTCTTGCTTACTGCTTTACCAAGCTTTGTGCTTTGCCAAAGTGGAGTGTCCCAAAGCTGGCCCACTGCTCCCTTCAGCTGCTGCCCTACACAGGTACAAGGTGCTTTGCAGAATCGCAGGTGACAGCGTCGGCCTGATGAAGATTTGCTGCTGCCCTTGCTCTAAAGAAAACTCTGCACCAGCGTGCGAGAGCATTGTGCAGGACATGAAACATGAGTTCGTGTTACCCCTTTGCCACTGTCCGTGTCCCATTAATTCCATTGTCAGTCACACTTGAGGCAGGGCACTACTGGAAGGTAAAGTCTGTTCTTGAAGCCCTGCCATTTTGGCCGGAATACAGAACCAACAGTCTTTATGGCACTGGTGATGGAAGTCATGGACTGCTGCTGCTTTTCCTTTTAATCACATCACAACACATCTTTCCTCCTGTCTCTGTCCAAATCCAAAGTAAACTAGGAGAATATCTAGTAGATAAACCTAACCAGGAGAATATAACATTGGAGATATGAGGATGATCTGAAATTGAATACAGTGCAAGAGCAACACTCAGATTCAGCAGATTCTCATGGTAATTTTCAAACTGAGTTCTTGTTCAGGCCACAGGACAGGGCTAATGGCAGGTGTGGGGAAGGGCCGTGAAGCCCAGGAGGAAAAGCGCAATCTCAAGTAGACCACAGATATAGACTAAGAAAGCTTAGCTGAAGGTAAAAGTGGATAACTGAAAGATACTAATTTTCCAAAATCAAAGTTAGTGTCAAAATCCAAATGCAGAACTGTGCTGAGATTAAGTCCATGTTTTTTTCAATCACTATCCTCTTCCTTCCCAATTCCCACCCAGGCAATCAAAGCAGCTATTTCATTCATTTTGGTATGAGAGTAGAAGGAAGAATCAGACTCTAGGAATATGATTCCTGACTCTGGAGAAAAACCCCTTTATTCCCACTGAGCTGCATAAAAGCAGCGGGAACCACGTATTAACCACTTGCCAAAGATACCCTTCAGGTCGGACTAGTCCTTTGATGACATACAGAGGTTGACCTCTGCAGCTTCCAGTCCTTTGTGTTCTACATATAGGGTGATTCAAGGGAATGCAAGGATGCACAGGAGGAATGAACTAAGGCATGATTTCTCCCTGTAAGCCCCACTTAGCACTCAGGGGCCTGGGAAGAATGTGAACAGCACATGTTAAAACTGTTCAAGGAACAGATAGAATAAAAATATGATTCATTGAACCAACATCCACTTATGCTCTACTCAGCAGAGACAGTAATATCAGCCATCTGGGATCCTCCCCTGAGAAAAGGAAGAGCAAAACTCTACTCAGAGAAACAGAAAACCCAGTACTCTTGCTCTGTACCTAGCCATTTTCTTACCTCTGCTTGTCTGCTCTGTCATTTGTGCCATTCCTTTGCCATTTCTTAGGGAGCAGAGTCTCTGTGAGTGACTAACCAGAGCTCCTGCTTCTGGCTTCTCCACAGATACTGCGGGCTACACTCCTTGGAAATCACTGGTTGCTTCAATCCTCTGCAATGATTTCAGGGCTACTGACAGGGAAAGGATATTTGCATTCAAATGAAGGTTTTATATTCAAGCGTGGGAACACTGAGGTTTTCAGGAGAAATACATGGAAGCTTTTCAGAAGGAAATGCAGACTGACAGGGAGCTTACAGACTGTGTTGATCACTTACCACTGAATCATTGCTATTGGCACGCAAGTTATAACTATTCCCCCTGCAGTGACATACTGGGATTAATAACTCTTCCCTTTATTGGACCCTGCAGGATAAGAGGCCTTCCCTCTTCTGCAGCTGTATTAGCAAAAAGAACAATTCCTCTTGGCCCCTTTACAGCCCATTTCATGGATCATTTGCCATTAAAGGGTATGTGATTTTAGTAAATACAATAGGTAAATATTAACTCAGCTTCTTTATCACCACTGACTCACCGAAGATAAGCCATCATGAAGCTAATGTAATACACCAGTGACTCACAAAAATATATTTTTGCTACAAACTTGGTAAAAGACATACTCAAATAGGAGGCATCTGGTATATTAATGCCCTTCATAGCCAGCTACTGTACTGAAGTCTGGCAGTTGCATTTGTATCATGTCCTTCTGTCAAAAGGTGATTCCATACGTACTGTAAAGAGTTATGGCCATCCTGGGTCAGTCCAAGCACTGGGGAGGTTCAGCTTGGAAATCCTCTAACAATCCAGCTCATTTCAGGCAAAACTGGTACTGCTTCTTGAAAGGAGTATCCACTTTAAAACGGTGTTTTACAAGCACTGCCTCGATAATAACTCTAGAGAAATCACATGTGCTTTGTTAAAAAAATAATGTTAGCTAGGAAAACATTTCATTTAGTGTCAGGCACTTTGTGCCAATAATCCACATAAGAAAAAACATCCAAAGTGAATTTGGCAAAATACTTTACATAACTGGTAGTTATAACGATCACTTGTACATTCTAAATTGCCAGTAGAATTCAAGAACAACATGGATTATCCTTTTTAATCCTTTGCATGATATCATAGGATTTAGGAAAGTTACTTTAAAGATTTATTTGATCCATCAGATTTATGTCTACCACATAGTTCGAAACAGATGTCATTAAGTATAAGGTGGCCTGTAGCAAGTAGTGGGAAAGGAGGGAATGGATATGTCATTAATTGTCCATTAAAATACATGAAGAATGCCTTCAGTATTTTAATTTTGGTAGGAGGTGGTTGAATGTTTTCTTACATTTTGCCTTAGAATGGACACAAAGCTCCTTAACCTCTCATCTTGCCATAGGGCTCCTTGACTTCTCATGAACAAATCAAGGACATTAGTTATTCCTGTTTGCAAGGAATGAGTTCAGCTGCTCTTTTTTGTTTTTCTTTAAGAAGATGTAGATCTTTCAAAACCCATGTACAAGGAGTAATGACATGGCTGATTGGTGTTCGTGTACAGAGGTCTCTTTGACCTATTGGCACTTCCTCACGTAAGAGAGACTCCTTGCATAGAAAATCATCTCGTCAGGAGGTTGGGCCCTTGAGATTTTCTACTTGAAAGGTTTTTCTTTAAACAACCTTCCTGGTGGAAAAATATGGGGTAGCAGAACAAAGGGAAGCATATGAATTTTCTGCTTTAATAATCAGAACTTTATGGAGTTTAGGCTAGAGCAGATTCTACCTCTTTATTAAAAAAGCAGTTTCTTATTTCCTGGGTGCCAAGATAATTCAGAAGAGACCACTGCATGCTTAATACTGAAGTCTCTATAACCTTGAAATTATATGAAATTACATACCCAGTAACCATGTCCACCATGACTGAAGGCTACTGCAAGCCAAAAGAAAAGCTAAGACATGGGGCAGAGAACAAGATGGGAAGCTAAGCAACCTTAGCTGTGGTTGAGGTTTTTTTTTCTAAATTGGACTTAAACTATGTCCCTGTTAATCCAGTCTAAAACTCTATCAGACCATTTCTACTGGACTCCTGAGACTGAGATCCTTCCAGCATGAACTGTAATATTTTGTGGTAGCAGCTAAGTTCTCTGTCATCCAAGTTTCAGAGATTGCCCTGCCTTGAACAAAGTAGCCACTAAAACCAAAGCAGTTTTGTAGGTGGCTGAATACCAATTTTCTTCTAAATTTGAATGTTTACCCAGAGAGTGGAAAACCAAGGCAAAGGGGACACAGTTTTCCCCAGGCTTCTGCTTAGGATGTTGTGGAAGGTAGAATTAGTCACCCAAGAGCTACCTGCCCTTACATTTTGCTCAGACTCCCTGTATTTTTAAGGAGAACAATGATCATACAGATTCCATAGATTCTGCCAAAAAAGGGCAAGAAGTGGTCAGCTACACTCATCCAAAGGGACAGGCTATTGAAATTTAACTGCTGTTTCAGGTCACAGGCACTGTGTAAAGCCACATTCCTTGATCACTGTTCCTGTTGCCTTTTGTTACTGCTTAAAAGAAAGCTGCATGGCGCACAGGTGCTCCTTCTCAGCACCAGCTCTGCCATACTTTCTCTCTGCTTGAGTTTTCTCAAAGTCTTGGGGTAATGAAAGCATCACAGTGGGGTTTTTCACTGTTCTAGAGACTAGTTTGTGAAAAGAATTCAAGCATTTCGCATAAGAAAGCTGAAAAACTGGAACGTTAAAGGAACGTTTGAACAAAACAGACTTTAGAAGGGTGATGCTGAAAAAGAACTTACTGGATTTTCCATATTAGTGATGGAAATACAGCTTAGGGAGCCTGCTTGGACCTGTTTGGACCTTAGTCAGGGAGGCTGCCAGTTAAGAACACAGCTGTTTGTGGTAGCCTGAAAAGATGGAAATTTGGCCCTGGAAGAGGGCTGCTTAACTTTGAGAACTTCTTCTGCCTTAAAATACCCCCATGCCTCTCAAAGCTTCTGCTGGGAGATGAAATTTCAGAATTTGTATATCAATGTTACAGTTATTTAAACATATTTCAGCTTTTGTCAGACCAAAAATTCACAAGAATTTTCTTTCCTATGATCTCAGAGTTTTTAATTCTATTTCTGTCTTTTCCCAGTATCTGAGTTTGCTTTTCTAGACAAGTGCAACAGTGTATAACAAGCACAGTAACTGCACGATTATTTACTTAGGGCTTTGCCTTTGCTGAAGTCCTTTCACTGGGGTTTATGTGCAGAGTTGCATGTGCTTAGCTCAGTGAAGTGTGGTTTAGCTAAGTACACTCAAATGGCAAACATACTGAAAATTTTATCTTACCCTTCCTCTCCCACAGCACAAAATATTACTACTATAGAACATAGTTAGATCAGAAAACAAGGTAGTTATTAGATCAGAAACCCCTACCTTGTATTATTTTGGGAAGAATTCTTCTTGTTTTGCATGTGGCTTTTCCCCTCTTTCTGAATCCCATCTGCCTCACCTCAGATAGCAGCAGTGATTTTTCCATATTCCTAACAAGTATTTTCCTTTCTGCCCCTGGTGTTCTCAAAACACTTGTCCAGTAATGCTTCATAAAACAACTGTGCTCACTTTATCAGCAAATCTTCCATGAACTCCATTTTGAATGCAGATGGAATTTCTCACTGTGTTGCTGAAGAGTCCTGTGAACAACACTGAGTTTCCAGTGCATCTCCGGGTAACTACAAGGAAATTGTTTGAGATTCGAACTATCTTGGAGAAGAAGACTCCAGCTGGGAATGAAACCCATGTGTTGTTGGACAGCAGGAGCCGGGACCTTGGGTTTTGGTGCCTTCAAAGGCTATGTGGTTGGAAGTGCCACTTGTCTTCCAAGAAGGCTTCCCCATTTTTCAAGGCAAAACTAGAACTGTTAAGTACTGAGAGAGGAAGAAAAAGAAACAAACCAAAAAGAAACTCCTTGCCACCCATGAAAGTGGGAGGCTAGACAGAAAGTCTAGAGCAAATGAACACAGGACCCAGGCATGGAGACAAGACGTGGGCTCTTGCTACTGCTCCCTTTTTGCTACAGTCCAGGAGACAAGGCAATGCCTGGAGAGTAGAGTTGTTCTTTGAGGACACAGTCAAGCCCATTCCTTTCCAGCACTAATTTTTTTTATGAAGCTGCCAGAGTACTTTGTGGTAGGTCCTGCCTGGAATACAACGGGATCAGAAGGTTCCACAATCTCCTGAGTCCCTAAAGGGCTGACATCACCCTTTCAGAGAGGGTAATGAGAGATATTTCTTCAGTTTTTTCCTGGGTTTACCAGAACTTGTGGCCTGCAGACCCAATAGCTCTTGCTTCAGAAACAAAATGCTTCCTGGGATGAGACAATACAGATCTCAATTTACTTCCAAGATTGTTGTGGAGGGGAGCAAAAGTGCTGCTCACTGCCACTACTACACTTTGTAGGGATACACAGTTGAGGCTTCTTTCCTTCCTTTCTCTCTCAAATACTACTGGTGGATTTCTCCACTGGAGAAAGTTTAATCTGTTCAATTTTGTCATCTAGTTCCACTGGAAATGCAGGTGCAAACTGAACCGCAAAGTTCTGAGGCGACTAAGAGTGCAGAAAGGGGTGGAGGTTTGACATGTACAGCGTGACCCAGAACTGCCAAGCACCTGTAAGTAAGAATTCTGTGACAGCGTGTGCTTGTGAACCTGCTTATGGGCGGCACTGACCCGGCACCACAACTGAGAGGGCTGCCATAACCCAGAGCACTGTGACAAACAACACCTCGTGCGTGCATGTAAATTCCTGTCAGGATAATTCCTGTCCAGTGCTTACTAAGAGCATCTAAATGTCTGTGGGGAGAGATCAGCATTCATTCTTCTGAGATAAAACCCTCTACGTGATGAAATAGAAACTCCCTTTCAAGGCAGCTTGCTAACCTGGTATGAAGTGACTTTACATTCTCAGCCATAGACTGCCCTGCAGTGGTGAAGCCGAAATCTGCAGCCTTCCTGACTTTTATCCAGGATCTTTAAACTTCCTCATTAAGAAGTAGTTTGCCCATCACTAGAAGGGACAGAAGGAGCCCGTGCAAACTACAGACCAAATGAAAAATAAATGAAGCAAGGAAGATTTTCTATTTCAATGTAAATACAGTGTGCAGCAAAATGCCACTTCTGCCTAGCAATATTTTATCTCTTTTTCATAGGAAACAAGGCAGATTTGATCACACCTTGTATCCATCTCTGGAATTTATTTGCTGACTTCTGCCAAATTTAACTTCAAAAATGAAATCTCAAAGAGAGCTAAATGTCAACAGATTTTGAGAAAAGCAGTTTTTGCAAAAGGCTCAAGGAAACATATGGTTCTAGTGTCAGCACAGAAATTGTTGGATAACAAAGAATCCACAGAGGAGAGTGACTATGTGAGTGCCCTGAGAGAAAACTCTCAGTCACATCTTACAATGAACGTAGAGATAGAAATCCTTAGAAACCCATACTAAAGAAGAAACCCGGCTTCATTAGTTCTGCAGCTTGCTCTGTAAACTGACAAAACTTCCTTCTTCTCCAACTCCAGAGAAATCTGCTCTCCAATCATAGTATTGTAATGCTGAAAAAAATCTGGAGTTTCATTTTCTGCACATTCTTATCAGTCTTACAAAAAAGGCAAAAATCTTATCTGCCTTTTAAGCTGCAGCACAATTGATAGGCTACTAGTAGTAAAAAATGGTGCCACTAATCCTTTAGGTAGCAAAGATGCCAGTATTGAGGTTGGCTATTGCCAATAAAGATTTCATTAATGGAAACAAAATAAAACCAAAAGCACTTTTTTTTCACTACCACAGGTGTGGTTTACCCTCGTTGTACTCTAAGATGATTCAAGAGAAATGAACATCTTCCAGTTACTTGCTTCAGCTCCCCTTACAATAAGATAAACAGGCACTCCTTTAGATATGTCCCTTGTTGTGAGACAAATTAATATCAAAAATGGCTACTGCTTTCCATTTTCTGCAGAGGAAGCCTAGCATTACTAGCTTGGTGATGGGCATCTGTTTTGCAAATGTTGGAATTTGGAGAGCTCTTACTACAGTAGTAATTATACATCCTGAAAGCACTGTGAGTGAACTTCATGTGGCTGAGGGACACTACATTTTTAGTGAAAATAAATAATTGCAATGAGCAGAGACAGTTCTAACATACAGAGCCCTGCTAAAATAAGATCTGGTGCTGAACTAGAAGTTTCTCCAAGTCATCTGAATCATTGCATGATGATTATTCATCTTTGGCTTTGTTCTGGCAGACATCATCAGCTTCTCTTCCACCTCACAGATTGAGTCTTCTGAACAGCACAATCTGATCAGTTTTTAATTAGCCAGGAGTAGATACCCCAAAAATTTAGGAAATCACTTGACTTCCTATAACTTGTAAAAGAACTTTTCTTCTCTCTTCAAACTCCAACTCATCAAGAGAGTACAAGAATAAGTACAAAAGCCATGCTTTTTGAAATGTGCTTTTAATCATTCAGAGAAAAATAAGCAGATTTGAAAAGGACCCAAGAGGGTGTGCACTTCGAAGAATACAAATTTGTGTTCTTATTTTGTGCACAAATAAATAGGGCACTGGTCAAATTATTCAGAGAACAAACAGGATACAGTTACTGTGAAAAGTAAAGTTCAAAAGTAGTTAAAGAAGTTAAGAATGGCTCATGGTCCTTTCAGTTAATGATGCCAGGGGTTTTTGCCTTCATTTTGATGTTAAGCTGATGGCTCTCTTGATCCGGTTCAGAGTGCTCTCCTTGTCATTTTCTTCGTTCTTCTGCAGCTCTGGCTTTTTGCATTCAGTGTCTTGACAACTGCAGCTCTCCACGTAGAGGTACTTATGTGCCATTGAGTGTCCACCAGGGCATTTCAGTACCACGTGCTTCTCAGTGGTCCTTGTTTCTCTGCAGCAGGAGCAGCTGTGGTCCATAGAATTGGCCTCAGAAGAATATCTGTTAACACCGAAAATGGCAACGTTACTCTGTGCCAGAAGCCAATGTACAGGAGAGGGTGAAATCAGGTACAGAACTCCTGTGAGAAGAGCCACAGCTGTGGCTAATGGAAGTACTAAGTTCATCTGACAGAACAGTGATTAAAAAATGCATATCCCAATCAGGGCAGTGTTAACAGGAAGGGGAAGAAGCAGCTCTTTCTGTTTCCATCTCACAGCAAATTATTTTTTGCAGCTTTGTGTTCATCAGCTTCCTAAGCACCTTTCCTAAGCTTAAGAACCTCTCAATATCAGGCTACAAAGTGTGACAAGATCCATCTTTTTCTTGTATTTGTGTGTAGAAGCAACCACAGCAAGACCCTAAGATGATCAGGAATTTCAAAATACTAATAAACTCCCTAGCTAATCAGAGTTCAACGTGATACTAAAGATCAGTTTTCATCCATGTAAGGTGCACTGTGGCACTCAGTGATAGGCAGTGACAGTTTCTTTGGTGAGTTGTGTTTTTCCAGTGTTTTAGTACCTCACTACCAGGTGTTCTACTGACCACTTCCTTATAGCCACTTTTTTGTACATTCTCTCATTTCAGAGAAAAATGTACAATCAAAATACTCTACTAACACCATACCTAAAGCATTCATTTTCTCATTTCTTCACTGTATAAGAATCGTGCATGTTTGAATCTTCCTTTAAAAGGAAGTATATATGCATTTCATTTTAGATGTTAACTTTTGAGAAGCAGCTTTTCCACTTACAATCTTGAAGTCTGGCTGCTCTCTGGGCTCATTCCCATTACAGGTAATAATCCATGTTCTTCTGTGACAATTCCTAGCCAAGGTGGTCTGACACAAAGCCAGCTCTTAATGGATGAATAGACCTTATCATAGCTGTCTGAATCCCAAGGCAATTTAATACACTTTTCTGCTTTGCATTAAGACAAATCAACCAGTCAGTCACAGATTCCATGACTTTATGTCCATGATTTGGGGAGCAGATAGTTCCAGGTCTTCTACCATTCTGTAGTCTACCTATTTATTGTTCCTTTTATATAAACAAGCTCAGTGCCACCAGGACTTAAATCTCATTGTCTCGTGAGTTTACTTACAGCGAGAAGGTTCCACATGTTCCTTCACATTCAGACAACTCAACTCTGTCCACGGAGCGACAGCCATTGTAGACGATAAAGTCTTCTCTCCGGCGCACAGAGCACGGTGTGCGGCTGTCCACAGGGGCACCTACAGGGAAAGAGCAGAAAATTCTTTCAGTGAAATAGCTCCAGAAGTTGCTCACACCTCAGCATTCTCTGGGCTTCACTAGTGCACTCAAAGAATTGCCTTAAGTGGTCTTACTGCTTCACTTGAAACTTCTCCAGAGTGATTGGACAGTGAAGGCTTGGAATGAAAAATATTAACATAAAAGTATCTATTCAAATACAAATATATCTGGAAAATGGGTTGATTTAAGTAGACAATTCATTCTCCGTATTGCTGATTCAGATACACTGGCATACTTACAGGTTTTGCAACAACCGTTAGGCAAGAATGAAATAGTTCCCTGAAAGAGAAAAGAAACAGAAAAAAATTTCATTATTTTATTTTTCTATGTTAAATAGGCATTAAGGTCAAAAACTGAGGAGAGCAGTTCCTCAGTGGCTGGAAATAACCACTGAAAAGTGTAGCATTGATGTAAATAAGCAAATATAACGGTCTCTTCCTGACTTGAAATCTATCATTTTACAAAGGATTGTGAAAATAGAAACAATTCTTTGAAGGAAGTCTACAGTTAACATCATGCAACTTTTCCTCAGAAACAATTCCAACAAATGCTTTCTCAGAGTCCTCTGTATTTGAGCGGGGACTGTGCATTACTGGCGGCCTACTGACTGAACAGCTTGTGTTTCTGTAACATTCAAGTAAACCTTGTTCTTGCTGAGACAGGACCCCAAACAAAGCAGTCAGCAAAGATTCAGCATCTTGGTGCTGACCAGTATTTTGGCTACTGAGAGACAGCTACAACTTATAAGCCTTGAATTTTCACCCAGGTATCTTATTTTATACACTCCATAGGGCTGTGCATGGATGCATCTGGAACTTCCACCCTTAGGACTGAGAAAATGTGATGAAAGGTCATCAGAGCTAAATTTTACTTCCGTTGTTAGATGGCTGAACTAAACTGAAGTAATCTATGTATGGACTAGAGGGTAAATTTTCCATTTTTACTCACAGGTTTGCAGCTCTCCTCATTGAATGCTGGACAGGTAATCTCAGATGTGGAAGCGATAAGTTGGTTGTGGACATCTACACAGCTATAAATGGTGCAGTTGTTGTGAGGATCATTTTTAAAGTCTCCAGGCTGCAAGTGAAATGCAAAATGTAGTAAGGAAAGCTGAACTGAGCTCAGATAGAAATTTTCTTGCCTTCTGATAATGACTTTCATCTTGTTTCCCAGTCAATTATTTTTAGGTTAACAGTCACTTGAGATACAGATCATGACACGGATTGCAATATGCCATACATGGAGAAAATCTTCAGTTTTACATGGGATTTTCCTTGAGAAAGAAAAATATCTCTAAAGTACATAGCGTACTTCAACAAAATCATCCATGCCAATGGATTTTGCCTTCAAAAAGCTAGCCTGTTTTATGTTAATTAAGAACAACCCTAAATCTTCATCCTACAGGGGCAATAAAATTGTTTCATATGCAGGCTTTAATAGTGTTTTTCAGCATACAGAAATCAAATAACATAGAAAAGCCCAAGCTTCTAGACGCTGGAAGAAAACCCCTTCCAATGGTATTGGATTTCTCATCCCAGGAAGGGCCTTCCAGATAATTTTATTTCATGAGACCTACCTTCAGGTCAAAAAATTGTAGCTAGGTTTTGCTTTAGATGAGATTTTGATCTTTCAGGTGGAAACTTACACTAAAGCCTTGTCTCTGGCAAGGAGATGTTCCCTTTCTGTAACAGGGAACTTTACAGATTTGGTGGAGACAAAAGACATAGAGCATACTTACACTCAAGATGAGTTCAGAATTGTCTGCTGTGTGTATAATACACTTGGTCTGCACACATTTTCCACAGCATTCACCTTTCACTGGTTTAAGTTCATAGCCCTAGAAATTAAAATTAGTTAAAAACGAAGCACTATGATAGATTAATTTTTGATAAATAAATGAAAACATACTAATCCATTAATTGATTACACTTTGAAGTGCACTCTAGATTTGTGGTTTTCTATGTTCCAAACCAACAGAACACAAGTAATAAAAGCAGGTTATAAATGAAACAAATTAAAGCACTACAATAAATATGCATAATAATTAAATATCACTCCACAAGGTGGTCTACAGGAATTTCCCAGCTAATCCTGCCAGTGTGAACTGAATGCTTTCAGTTACACAGTCAATCTCAGGCAGTAGATTGCCAAAAGAACAGTTGATATCCATGCTGGAGTTGGTCTCTGGGTTTCAGCTCCCTGTCATTTGCTTAATACCACTCATTGATCAAACTGATTTTCACATATATGGGTATTTTGGGGTCTTTTCTTTCTTCAAGTTTGCCACTTACTGGTTGACAGTATGTGTTGCAGGGGAGACGTTCACAGGAGATGATATTCAGTTGAGTGCTGATGTTAACATCATTTGTGCAGATGCAATTCTGACACTTGTCAACAAAGACTGAAGAGTTGGGCTACAAATGTTAAGGAAAAGAATCACTTATTAATGAGCTAGTATGTGTTTGACAGACATTCATTAATTTTTTTAAAATCTGTACATTTCGCAATGGAAAAGGAAAAAATCATAAAGACAACGGGATAGCTATTTGGCTAGCCATTTATGAAGACAACATTTTAAATACTGAATATTATTTAATGTGTGTCTTTATTGAAGTCCTGTATAGCAATGACAAACTCTGATATTAAAAGAACAGGTACGATTACTAGACCCAAGAGAATTTATTAGAAATCTAGGTTTGGTTAGAATAATACTTATTTACATATCTTTTAATTTTTCAAAACAGGGTCTTAAAACTGCAGTAATGTGCTGACAGTAAATGTGGACTGACTTTTTAAAATGCCAGAATGCTTAACCCAAATTCCTCTCTGATACTGACATATATGCAGCCCTTCAATTTCTTTCCTACACAGGAAACTTCAGAAAATATTTAGGCTTTGTGAAATTGATAAACTCCTGACAGAAATTAGAAAATTTCTAAAATACTGATTTTACTGGATAAACCTCTTCATAGCACTTCTGATCAAGTATACTAACTGGTCTTTAAAGCATTTTTAGAAGACTATTGAAACAGGAACTTACCAAGAACTCAGCATTCTCGTGTACGCAAACCCCCTTGGGAACTGTTAATAAGCAAGGAGTTAGATGTTTAGATAGGAAAAAGGAATAAAAAATGTCTTCACCCCACTCTAACCAAACTAATTTCTTCCACAATGAATCAGAATTCACATGGCTATTTCCCAATTCTGGTAGCAGATAGGACATGTATAAATTATAAAAACTAATGCTGCATGTGCAAAAAGGGAAGAAGTTTTGTCCCAATATATGCAGTCCAGTTTATAGCCAAGAATGTCCACTTAACAGATAGAAGTACTTCCTTGTTTCAGTTACTAAGAACTGTAAATCTTCTCTTGGGGATGCTTCTAGGGACTTTTTGCTAGATTAAGCTGAGACCATTGTCCCAGTTAACCCTGTAGCTGTTCTTGCGTGTAACTACAATCAGGAAAATTGAACTTGAGCCACCTGAGGTATATCCCATTTCCTAGCTGTCATAACTATAGTACTAATAACCAATTTTAACAGTAATGAATTTGTAGAATCTGACTGTGCTTAATACCTCTTTCAACAGGCTATTGCATACAGTCTTATTGAGTGTAATGCTAAATTATGCAATAAATATAACTATAAGGCTAATCATTGTAATATATTTCCAAGGGACTTACCACATTGGTACACAGGACAGCACTGGCCACTGGGAATGTAAGAGTGAACTTCAAATCCCAGCGAGCACTTGGGGGCTTTAGTTGTGCACAAGCTTGTATTGCATTCTGAGAGAAAAAAAAAAATTAGCCAGAAAGTACACAAAATCACAGCTAGTAGAAATAAGCACCTATCAAAGCATTTAGGATGAACTTTCCATTGCTAGGAAACAGTCCAGATTCTCTTCAAAGAAACAAATTGCAGATAGGAAACACATTTTTCCTTGTAAATCCAGGCACTGGATATGGGGTACTGTATTAATTTATGAATTATTTTCTACTGCGTAATTATCCTGTGTTAGTAAAGTATCACCATTCTATGCGAAGAAGTAGGGAACAACTCCTACTCTCTCCAGGATTTTAGGCAATTGCTGGAAAATGAAAATCAACAGAGAATTCAATAATCTATCTGCATTTTGCTTAAATAAAATGTGGCCCTGAACTCAAGACCTATAGCTTGAGTTATGTTGAGTCCCATAACTGTAAATTCAATTATACTGAATCATTGCAATATTAAATGTATTTTCCCTAGCACTGGGCAAGTTGATTTTAAAAAGCATGAGGAAAAATACTATTTTGTGACTCTCTGCAGATCTCTGGTACTAAGGTAGTTCAGTCTCTTTTCCTTTCTATTTCCAAGAGGTATAGAAAGACTAGAAACAGAAGTATAAACTCACTGCAAGTGAAAAGAGGGCAGCAGGGGTCTTTAGGATTGACTTCCTGGACCTCATATAAGCCTTCTCCATCGCAAGTGACCTTCTTTTGTTCACATTCATGAGGCCCACATACAATGCCATGTTCACCTTCCAGGCAAATACAGTCCTGACAGTCCACTGTAAACCTTTCTCCAAACTGTCATTGAAAAACAATAAAATGAGTGATTGCTTGGTAACCAATTAAAAGGAACAGGAGTAAAACCAGGAACACAAAGGTGGGAGATGACAAAACAAGATTGCACCAGTGGAGACCACCCTCCTCTCCCCACCCAAGCTGCTACTTGAAATACAAAAGCATACAGCATCATACCTCTCTCGGTATCATATCCACTCCAACACAGCCTGGGAAAATACCAAAATAAATTTTCATTACCAGTCACATAACAGGAGGCATCTCTACTATAAATTGTATGAGCACTGCATACAGTCAAATCTATGTTGCATAAACAAGAAGGAAACAACAAAGAGGAAACAAATATGCATCCAAGGGAAGCAGTAAAACTCACCACAGGTTTTCACGCAGACATCCACACCAGAGTCATACAGCATGGTTCCATTAGGACAGAAACAGCCTTCCACTGGTTTACTTGATGTGTCATTCTGTCCTCTGTGAGACACAATGTTCAGAGGAACACCATTAATGTCGTAGGCACATACAGGAGGATTATGCCAAATAACCTTACACTGAAAATACAGTGGCAAATGATCTGCTCATTCGTGACTGGGGATTGTCAGTGTGTGTGTTTGATATAGCCAAACACCAGAAACAGTTCAGGCACCCAGATTTAGGGTCAACAGAACAGTGCTAATAAATTTGACAGTCAGTTTAAGACATGAGAGGAGGTTGATTTTGCTCATTCACCTGTGCATTAGATATGACTGAATAGTTGTACAAGCTATAACTAACTGTGAAGGAATTTTTTACCTTGATTTGCAGGTCTCCTCTTTAATAGGACCACATGGTCTGTATTCTTTACCTGGGGGACATTCATGAGCTGAAATGGAAGAAAAAGGAGGAACAGCTCAGTGACAATATCATATAAAAGCTCCATGACCTTATGCTAAGAACTTAAACACTGGTTACTCATTTTCCTATGTATCTATGGCAATCTTGAGAAGCAAAGAGAAAAAATCCCAGATATCAGACTCATGTCTCTAAATGGAATCATTTTGTGCAATTTAGCCATATAGTACCATAGTTAACACTAAGATGATAAAGCCAAGAGTCTACATCTTGATTACAATTTTTCCCATAATTTCAGTCTCTTTTGCACAAGTTCTCAAAGGCGAGTGTATTCCTACTCTTTTGTGCTCTTACTACAGATGAAAACTAATGCACATGCCACCAAATAGAGAGTGATCTGCTGATGCCTGCAAAGCACAGAACTGACTACATACAAAAAAGTATGTACTGATACAGACGTTTCTGGCACAGTCAATACACGTATATTTTTGCCGGCCCATTTATCATTTCCATTGTTAAAAATGTTACCTGCAAAATTACTTAAGGAAACCAGCTGGTGTGATTTGTTGGTGTCTTCATTACTCTGATAGCAGTATGACATTACTGCTGAAACAGCTCCACATAATCTTCCTTAATAATTCAAGAAAAATGGCCAGATACTTACAGCATACACCATTGGTGTGCTTTCTCCAGTCAATGCATGCGCCTTGATCAGCACAGATGGCAGCGTAGATCTGCAGACTCGAGCATTCCAGGTCTAGGTTGGGAAGTACACAGCTATCAAAAACGCAGGCTGCATAGTACTTTTCAGGCTGGACAAACGCATGGCACGGCTTGAAGACACTAGAAACAGAAATATTTATCATTATTAGTTACTGAAGGAATAATCCATACATTTTTCAATGTGCTTAACACGTTATGATGTGGCAACAGTGGATGTGGGAGATTAAGAACACGTGGATGTGGACTATTGATGAGAGATTTGTGCTAAGAGCACTTATCCAGATTGTAATCTTTCAATATATCTTGAAGTATTCTTCCCTCACCTACAAAACACTTAGACATCAACATTTTGAGTCCAGGAGCTGTATATTATTGGGTGCAACCATGTGCTATCTCTTTAAAGGGATTTTGATTTTTTTTCTTTTTCAGTTCTGACATGGTGTTCTAAAAAATAAGATCTCTGTTTTCAGTTGGACTCCGTTTACTGCTAAGTAAACATGGGAAAAGGCAAGAACATGAAATAGGGGAGGGCAGAGAGCGTAGAAGAATGTGGGAACATCAACAAAGGTTAATGTGGCAGCCAGAGGGTTGAAAGAAACTGTCAGCAAAAAATAAAACCCAGGAAAAGTAAAAGGAGTGGAAGCAACCCATAAAGATACAAGAAATGGAGCAACAGTTAGAAAAACTTTTAATTGATAAATGAATCCTAAAATTTCCATTTAAATCAAAGACCAAAGGCTTGCAAAACCAAGAGGAATGTTACCTTCCCAAAAGAAGCTCGCAGATGGAAGATTCTTTGCAAGGCTGTGTTGGTGTTGTGCTAGGTGAACCTGTAGGAACTAGGCCTGGAGAGCACTGTGGTTTGGAAGGATCAACAACTTGCCAATGATCTGCCATGGTTTCACAGTTTTCTGCAATATTTCCATTTGGCAACATGCAGTCATCTGCCGTGTTGTTATTGCAAGTACCTAAGGGTGGTAAGGGGAGAAAGAATTCACTCACAGATTTGTTAGGAAATTCCATTAATCTTTGCAGCAGGGCTGTCATCATGGTTTTCTGAAAGTCCAAAAATTAGAAGAGTAAGCCTTACCACACTGTCCCTGGGTGTTGTTGCCAAACAGGCTGTAGGGCATTCTGATAGAAAAGGACAAGCCATTGTAGGTCACATTCATTTTCAGCTCAGGAATTTCCACAACACGATTTATGCCTGATTCATAGATGCTCACACCAAACTTCTTATAAGGCAAAGCCACGAGCTGGTTGTTTACTGTCACCTAACAAATAAAGGAAAAAAGAAAAGAGGCATATATTTAGTTTGACTTTTCAAAACAATTGACTGTTCCTTCACTTTGCAGAGAGAATGTAAAGGTAAATAATATCCTTTTAATTTGTAACAAGTGTTCTGTATTTCCTTTGTTACTGGAAAGTCAAACTCTTCTTCTCTGAGCCACAAAAAACCTATCAACCTCTAACAAATGAGGCCAAAAATTCGAGGTTTAAACCAGCTAAATCCTAACACTCAGCAGACTTATTAGAGTGACTATGGCATCAAGGATTCCTCATGAAAGTGGAATATAAAATTCTCCTAAATTCATATGGTATAACGTTTTAGGCATAAAGGGAACATTTTCTTGGCATAAAGGGAACATGCTTGTAGGAAAATTAAATAAAAGAAATAAGACTAAAACTGTATTATTTATTTAAATACAGTAGCCATTATATACCTGTGAAACTAACACTACTACTTTTACTCAGCAATGGGAGATTTCTTTGCCTTAGAGAAAAATAAGAGGTCTAAATGTTGTAAATTTTCAAAAATATGTTGCAACCTAACTTGTAATATTCTCACACAGTATTGTACAAAAATAAACCAAACAGCACAAAGCTACAAAAAGCCGCAAACACTTCTCACCAATTTTGAAGCCCAAAACCTGGGACACCACATTTATCAATGGAATACACATATAAGTGCCCTATTCTGTAAAATTCAAAAGGTCACACAAGTCAAAGCTATTAATGGTACTTTTAAAAAATGCTTCAGGCCAGTACTTTATTGTTATGTCTACCTTGCATTATCTCCTCCTATTCCACATTGTTTTCCCTTGTTACATTAATGTTAATTATGAATTATTTTATATCCTTAACTCTTAGCAATTTGTCCACACTTGTGTATTTAGGAGATATCTGCAAAGATTTGAGATTAAAAAGACAAGAAGTCGTAGAATTTTTTTCCCCCGTAATCAGAATCAAAAAATGCTTTGCAGTAGTCCTTTGAAGTACTTTGAAGCAGTCCAATTTTATAATCTAAACTGTTATTGAATCTAAAACACAGATTAATTTTTCTCCCAGACTTTGTGAATATAATTATCCTGTTGATGCAGTATTAATATATGAATCAAGAAATCAATGGTAACATTCTCTAGTACCTCTACTTGTAGAGTATTTGGTTGTGCTGTTCTTAGCCTCACTTCCTGAGTCTCATGTCTCACGATGAGTGTTCGAGGACAGGACACTACATCCCGTGTATCACAGTGGTAGTTATCAATGTAGACACCAAAGTTGTCAACTTTCTTATTGATCTCTTCCACAAGGACATATGTACAATTCCCTTGATAGCTGTAGTACAATCCATCAAAAGTCATGTAATGGGGATCTCCCCAGCCAGTGCAGTAGCCTAAAAAAACATACAGCTAAGTTAGGCTCTTATGGCAACATACCAAATCTTATCAGACTACAAGCAAAATCTGTAGGTGTGGAAAACATCTCACTGAACTCTGGGCATTTTAATTTTAATAAAGTGTATATGTCAATGCATGAGCTCATTAGCTAGAAGCCATCAATAAAAACCAGGCACTTCCAATGCACAGTTCATCTGACATTAATGACAGACTACTGAGAATAAGATTAACTATACCATAGATATATCTTTACCAATAGTCTGAACAAGTAACATATATATAGGCTTCCAGCCTATAGATGTCTGCAGCTGGACATTTAAATCCTACTTTGGGAGACCAATTTACTCTGCTAACACAACAGTTATGTAGAGATAATGGCAACTTAAGCAAATCCCTCAATTAGCTAAAAAGAATCAGCAAAGCACTCTAAACTAACCAACACTAGAAGACTGGGTCACAGCCTTGCACGATACTTCCTCCCTGATAAATATTGTTGGTTTTGACAGTAGTATTGTTCCCTCAGGAGATTAAATATTCAACAAAATATACACTTACAATCACACTCCCAGTGCCAACAGCATCCATCCTCATCAATGACTGGCACAGGAGAAAGTCCGTTGGCACACGTGGGTTTCGGAGGTGGATTGCAGATTACTGGAATCACCTGGACAATGTTGTCTTCTATACATATTACCTTGGTGCAGTTACACAGCCACCACGATTCGCCTTGCTGTGTTTGAAAAGAGAGGGGGAGGGGGGAGACAGAGACAAACCTTAGGAAGCAGTGAGACTGACAACAGTTATGCCTGAATATCTTCTGCTGGATTTTAAAATGCCATATGTTTATTGACAATTCTTTCCCCACCAGAAATCTGAAAATAGGATGGAAGTGCATCAGTGAGCACTATCTAGATCTGCAAGATGAGCTAGGACAACTGAGAGCTGCTGAGTAAAAAGCATTACTTACAAAAGTCAAGCCAGCAAACTGAAACGGGAATCACCTTTTCTAGTTTCAGCTACCTAAAACTGAGATGTCTGATCTAATCTCATCACATAGACACCCTCTAATCAACAGTGAAAGATACTGATCAATACGAATAGCCAATATATGATCAATTCCCTTCCATGAATGCCTAGAACAGATTAACAGCTAAAGCTACAGTGAACACCGACTGTTTGGGGAGAAATGTCCAAGGTGATTACGTGCATGCATTGTGATTGTATGCGTTTTTTTCTATCTTCTACCAGTTTTTCAGCCATGAATAATTTTTATTCCTGCAGATCTACTGAGAAAGTTGGTAGGCATCTGAGCTGTGAGGAAGCTTTAGAAATGTACAGGACACTAACTTGTCTGTGTCAGAGGTGGAGGGTTAAAAAAAAAAAAAGAACTCTGAGTCAAATTTCACAAGCATTTAAATGCAGTGATCTGTTTCACAGTCCTCTCCCGAAACCAGACTGTGAACAAGCATGACTCATTCCAAATTCAGACAAATGCAGCCCTGTGGTTTTTTGTTGGGCTGCAATGTAAACATACAAACAACTTTTACCCACTCTGGACTTATTCAAAAGCAGAAATAGAAAAGATAGCTTAGCACCACTTAGGTCTTGGTTTCCTCTTCATCAAGAGCTATACTACAATAAAGACAAAAACTGAATTGTGATCTAGCTCCTTGCAGAAAGCTCTTTAAAAACTATCCTTGAAGAGCTAATAGCAGTATCTAAGCTATCAATCCAAATATCATTGGAAGTCCTGCTGATGCCCAAGAAAACTAAAGAAATAGGACAGACTGATATTTCCTTTCCTATCCAGATTAATGCCCACTCTGTATGTTACTAATATGGAAGTTATGTGACTAGTCTCCATCCAAAGCAGAATGAAAGCATGAAATCTACTCACCTCATAAGATTCATTAGGGAAAATAGTACAAGTTTTTTTAGGAGTGGTTGGTATTAGACCTGTAGTTGAACTTGAGCCATTAACTGGAGGAGTTGCACTGTGTGTAGAACCTCCTGTAGTGGTGACTGCAGTTGATGTTGCAGTAGGCCCAGACGTAGTAGTTGAGCCAGGGGGAAGGGTTTTGAAGGTGGTGGAGGTGGTGGTTGCATTGATTATGATAGAACTGCTAGAGGTGGTTCCTGAAGTGGTGGTAAAGCTTTCTGTTGGAGTAGTACCAGAGGTGGTGGTTGACACAGGGCTGGTTGATACTGGTGGCAGAGATACAGTAGAGCTGGCAGTAGACTCTGGGGAGGATGGTCCTGAAGTCGTGGTGGTAGTGACAGCAGGTGACGTTGTTGGAGTAGCAACAGTTGCAGAGGTTGTCATTGGAGTACTTATTTCTGTTCCTACCGTGGTGGTGTGGGGAGTGGACACTGAGGGTGTGGGGCCTGAAGTGGTGGTCTTGGCGGTCGATCCTGTTCCAGGGAATGGGGTTGTTGATACTGGTGGTGGTGTGACAGTAGTGCTGCCTGGTCCTGAGGGTGTGGTAGTATGTGATACCGTTGGAGGGCTTGGGATCCTGGTGGTAGTGGTCTCGTGGACAGGTGTTTCTGTTACTGGTGTGGTGCTGGTGGATCTTGAGGGTGTGGGGCCTGAAGTGGTGGTCTTGGCGGTCGATCCTGTTTCAGTGACTCCAGAGGTGGTAGCTGTCACTGGGCTTGTTGACACTGGTGATGTTGACTGTTGACTAGTGGTGCTTGCAGTAAACACTGTACTTATTTCTGTCGTTCTTGTTGTTGGCAGTGGGGTAGCTGAAGGAGTAACTGGAGTGCTTGTCTTTGTTGTCGTCTCTGGCTCAGGTGTTGTACCCTCTTTAAGACAGGGAGAAAACAGAGTATTTTAAGTAGGGAAATTGTATTTTCTCCCTAATGTCATCTCATTTTCTACTAAGCATATGTAGTTCAACAAGCCTAAGCATAGGGCCTTTAGATAGAAATAAAGCAGAAATTATTTTATTAATGGTTTTTGCATCACTGAGGGTTATTAACAAAATCTCCTATATCTTAAATAGGAGATGTTGATATAAACACTTTATCAACAATTAGTGTCGGATGGAACATCTTCTGCAGTGTTAAAACTTTATACTGCAGAGAAGAGTTCAGCAATCCTAGATCCAGGGGAATCCACTGAGTAGATCAGTGAGCTCTGGTTAATTCTGTATTGCTGTCATACTATATGCTATGGAAAGACCATTATTTCCTGTGCTGCTTCATGTGGCACGTTCATACCACCCTTGATTATGTTCAGAGTCATTTGATTCTACAGAAACTGAGCAGTTGCTGGAGCAGTTTGTGTTCCATTTCTAATGCCCAAGCCTTTAAGACTACTCACCCACAAGCTATTTTGGGATGCTACAAACCCCAAATTCACTTTTCTGCTTTTTCACATGGCCAGTTTTTCATTATGGTTGCTAATGGAGACTCCTTTAAAATAGTTTTTGATTAGGATGTTTAAAAGTGCTCATGATTCTCACAGGCCAGCCTCAGAGCCATCTGTTTGTGCTTTTATAGCATGGTATAAGTGACACACAATAGAGAGAACCCTTGTATACATAATAGAAGTGCAGTAATAATACTAGAGAAATTAAGATACACTGGTTCTGCCCACACAGCTCACAAGGACAGTCCTTCAATGAAAACTATTTCACATTTGGGTTAGGACAGGCAAACTCCTTCATGTACTTCCACAGAGGCAGATGAACTGGGACAGTAGGGGACATGACATTGCTGCTGAAAGGTTAGCTGGGATATTTTGGAAATATAATCAAAACTACATTAGTGCAGAGTATAAAAATTAAAACACATGTTAAGCTGCCAATAAACCCTGCTTTCCAAAACCAACAAAGGACATGAAACCCCGGGAATTACTTATTGGTGCTGTGGATGGACGTTCTGGGGTTCTGGTGAAAATACTTCCAGGAGTTGAGATGGTTGTTGGTGATCCAGTAACAGTGGTTGTTGTGCTCGGAGGGCTGGTGGTGGTGGTGGGAGTCTCTGGTGATGAGGGAATGGTTGTCGATTTTGGTGTGCTCGGTGTAGATGAAGGTGGGGCTGTTAGAAAGAGCAGGGACAGAGAAAACAGACAAAGGCACAAAGGCATGAGTAGGACTCAACAGGAACTGAAGAGAAGCTGTGCATGAGGCAGTTGGCACAGACCTAGAGAGGTTAGCCCACCCTCAGCACCAGCCCTTCCTTTCTAGCCCCAGAAAGGAGACTCTTTGCAATCCACACACACACACAGGGTCACAGTGCTCCCCTCTGAGCAAAGAGATGGTGCTGGAGGGTGCTTCTCACAAAATCAGAGCAACCTACCAATAGGTAAGAGATCAGGAGGAGCAATGCTTTCGATCTGGCTGGGGCTTTCTATCTCTGTGTCATTATCTAGAACACCTTGCTAAATCCTGGGGTAAGAGCTGAGATGGGAAGCTGTGATCAGGGAAGGAAGCATGCACAGGAATATGTTTCTGCCTGATTGGCCTGTGGTTTTTCCAATGACACCCTGATAAATGGCTTCCCAGAGTACTAGCGGATCTTGTCAGCCAAGACCACAGATCACTGCAAGAGGTAGTATGCAGAGCGAAACTGTTCCCAAAAGCATATCCATCCTCCCTACATCTGTAACAGCTGACAAGCATTAGCACTGACAGGGCAAAGGAATGGGAGAGAGGGAAGAAAGTCTACACAGCTATTTCGAAACAGTGCCTAAAATGCCAGTGCCAAAAAACCAAAGCCATGCTACAATTGCACAACATATGTCCAGTGACTACATTCTGGCCAGGTGAAGGATGAGGTCGAGCAGCAGCAAAAGCAACATTTCCCATCAGTTCAAGATCTGCGTAAGCTGAGCATCAGCACGAAACACCTCCTCTGTCACTTTTTGAGAGAGAGAAGCCAAGACATTTTCCCCAGAACCCCAAAACCTTGCTCCTTCTTAAACAGCCAGATGAAAGGCAAGTTTTAAGCAAAAGCTGTTCCACAGTTGCCCTGCAATTACATCCATCCCCGATCCCACTGAGAGGCACATTTGAGGCACTCGTGTAGCTTCAGGGCAACCACAGGAAGAGAACAAACAACAGCACAGGCCAGAGAATTACCTGGAGTTGGTACGGTGGTGGTGTATGTTGGTGTTGGTGAGGATGTGCTTGAAGTAGTTGAGGTGGGTGTTGGCGACCCAGTAACAGTGGTGGTTGTGCTCGGAGGGCTGGTGGTGGTGGTGGGAGTCTCTGGTGATGAGGGAATGGTTGTCGATTTTGGTGTGCTCGGTGTGGATGAAGGTGGGGCTGTTAGAAACAGCAGGGACAGAGAAAACAGACAAAGGCACGAAGGCATGAGTGCAACTCAACAGCAACTGCACAGAAGCTGCACATGAGGCAGCTGCCACAGACACAGACAGGTCAGCCCACCCTTAACATAGCAAAGATCCCCAGCACCAGCCCTTCCTTTCTGACCTGGGGAAGCAAAATTTTCGAAATCCATGCACAGAAAGTATCATGGCCCTCCTCTCCTAGCAAAGAGACAGGCGATAGTGCTGGAAGGTGCTTCTGACAAAATCAGAGAGACCTACCAATACATAAGAGATGACGAGAAGCAATGCTTTGAATCTGGCTGGGGCTTTCTATCTCTGCCTCATTACCTGAACACCTCGCTAAATCCCGGGATAAGAGCTGAGACAGGAAGCTGTGATCAAGAAAGGAAGCACGCACGGGAATATGTGGTTTTCCCAATGTCACCCTAATAAAGAACATCCCAGCATACTAGTGGATCTGGTCACCCAAAGGCCACAATTCACAGGAAGATGTAGTATGCAGAGTGAGACTTCTCCCAAAAGGCTGGCAGGGGAATCCTTCTTCCTACATCTATAACCACTGAAAGGTTTTAGCACTGACAGGGGAAAGAAACAGGAGAGAGGGAAGAATGTGTACACAGCCATGTCCAAACAGTGCCTAAAATGCCAGTGCCAAAAAAACCAAAGCCATGCTACAATTACGGATCATGCCTCCAGCGCCTACATTCTGGCCAGCTGAAGGACGAGGTCGAGCAGAAAAAAAGGCAAGACTTTCCAACAGTTCCATATCTGCTTAAGCTAGGCAGCAGCACGAAATTTCTCCTTATAGCCTATTGTGTCAGGGAAGCCAAGACATTTTCCCCAGAACCCCAAAACCTTGCTCCTTCTTAAACAGCCAGATGAAAGGCAAGTTTTAAGCAAAAGCTGTTCCACAGTTGCCCTGCAATTACATCCATCCCCGATCCCACTGAGAGGCACATTTGAGGCACTCGTGTAGCTTCAGGGCAACCACAGGAAGAGAACAAACAACAGCACAGGCCAGAGAATTACCTGGAGTTGGTACGGTGGTGGTGTATGTTGGTGTTGGTGAGGATGTGCTTGAAGTAGTTGAG
>VZRS01012928.1:7075-176591 GCA_013398055.1 Ifrita kowaldi
AAAAAAAAAAAAAAGTAATTTTTGGTGAAGTACTTTTCATTTTTTCCCCACAGGCATTCTGGTTAGCAAAACCAACAATTTGCTAGTATAGTTCACATCTGCTTAGTTACAGTTATGACCAACAGAACATGATGTTCTGATTTAAAAGTATATGTTGTTTTATGTTTGATTTACTAATTGAAATTACTATTACTTTCAAACGAGTGAACCATGCATTTACAGCACATCTACCCCTGTACACAAACCCTCCTTTATATCTAAATGATTACAGGATGCTTTTCCTTACCTTCTGCAACAGCAATGGAAAGGGGTACCTCATGCAATACTAAAAATCAGTTTACAGTTGTTTTAACTTCTGTTGTCTGAGAACAACTCTATTTGAAACAGCAGGGACAGAAGCAAACAGACTCTGCAAGTTGTGTTTATCAAGTAATCTTACTTCCTATTAATTTTACCCGTTTATCAGGAATTTAAAAATTTTCAGTTATGCATTTTCAGGTAACAAATGTATCACTTTTGGTAAACTAACATAGTTATTTATCATTATTTTGCTTGAGAGTTGGCACCAAACTTCTATTATTCTATGCATCAATTTTGTGCAATTCAATAAATGGAAAAGTAGCTACTGTCTGTTGTATTTAGTTAAAATATACTAATTGTTCCACGATTTTCAAGAGTTGCCACAGCTAAGCAGTACAGCAACCATCTACATATTGCCACATATCACTAACAGGACTGATACAAGTGCCTCTTGTAAAAGCTTCCCAATGTCTCCTTTACGAGACCGTGCTTTACTAAACTTGCAGCTACCCAGTTTTGGGGTTTGAACAGAATTTCCTACGTCAAGTGTCATTTGTGTGTTACTTTGGGGGAAGGTTTACTCAGAACAGCTCAGTCAGTCCATAGATAAAGCTAAGGAAAATCATGGAGTTCAGTATAATACAGTTGCCTAAAGAAGAAAGAGTTAAAGTTGAAAAGGCCACATTAAATTTAAATCTTTGTCCAGGAAAAACTAAAATATGAAGTCATTATTACAACATAGAGTCAAGCAGTGAGATTGGGAAACACTAGAGACAAATACCTAAAAAAAAAAATTAGAGGCAGAAGATTGTGTGTGTTTTTCACGTGAGGCTGTCACAACAATGATGGGGGGTAACAGCACCATGGCTTTGGAAAAAGAGTTGCAAAATCTCCCACTGAAAACACTAAGATACAGACTTCAAAGAAACATAGGTAAATGAAACTGGGAATATTCTCCACCAAATAAGCCTAGACATTTCAGGCTAGCCAGCAACATAATACTGAATTTATAATGGCAAAAGTCAAAGTAGAAATAAAGCAACCAAAAAAAGCAGCAAAAAACCCACACAAGTTTTTATTTATTTTATTTAGAAGTAAAATAAAACATGACATTTCCATCTAGAAGCCACTGGCATATGCTGCAGTAAATTCAAACATGGAGAGGTGGGCTTAGCTTTCAGATTGCTCCCAAATTCAACTCCTTCCTTTTGCTCTGGAGCTTTGTGCAAGCTCTGATACACCTGAGGACACAACTGTTTAAGGCAGCCGCTGGAGTTCAAGCTTATCAGCAGACGGTGCTTCAAAGACATCATCTTCAACGCTTTCTTCTATCGGCTTCATCTTTGCCGAAGTTCTCAGGTAAGGAGATGTCCGGCCTGGGCCTGTCACAGTTACAAAGAAACTACCAGTTAATTTAACAGCATACACCTGCTACATCCACCTGTTTGTGGCAAAGTGGACACAATCTGATGATTCTGCTCTAGTTTCTTCATGAGAGGATTGTCTAAGTGAAGGTTTCTTTGCTACCTGGCCACGGGCACTGGGAAATTCTAGACATGGGACAGCCACGCTGCTATGAACCAGCAATGCCTGTTGCTAACCGCAGACACGGCACCCTCCCCAAATTCAGTGCAAACCCTGACTGCACAAGGTGCCCACTGCTTGTTCCCTGGAGATCATTTCCTCACCATTACACTCACCCACCGGCTCGTCTCCATTCCATTACGGCAACATGAACGGCTGCCCCAAGAACAGAAGGTGTGTACATCTGCACACTCGCCTGGCTGTGGGGAAAGTTCCTCAGTGCACTGACCAAACCTCAGGTGGGCACATGATCAAAGCCACAGCTGCCTTTAAAGCATAAAGGCACAGAATATGCTGAGTTGGAAGGGACTCATCAGGATCAAGTCCAGCTCCTGGCCCTGCACAGGACACACCAAGAGTCACACCATGTGCCTGAGAGTGTTGTCCAAACACTTAGACACAACACTCTTGAACTCTGCCAGGCTTGGTGCTGTGACCACTTCCCTGGGGAGCCTGTGCCAGTGCCCAACCACCCTCTGGGTGAAGAGCCTTATCCTAATATCCAACCTAAACCTCCTCTGACACATCTTCCTAAGTTTTACACAGTGTGATAATGTAAAACTTGTACAAGATTTATACCCCCATAAACAACCACGGAGAAAACAAGATTTACAGGCAAAGGCCACATAACTTTCGACTGACAGTGATTTCACTGCAAAAAAACCTGCCTTTTAGAAAAGCAGCAACTTGTCTTCCAGAGCAGAGCTCACACCACAGCTATTATTGGCAAGACATTAAATGGAGTTTTTGTGCAAGTTACCACTGCAAACTACCTCTATTGCAGTTAAATTTTCAGCACGAGGGTCAGACCAGAGAACTCCTTTGACATCAGCTGAACAGTTGTATTTTCCATTGTTCAGTCTGAAATTGCAGCTACATGTGGACATGTTTTTCTCTCAGTACCCTCTTCTAGAGTTAGACCACCACAACAGTATGAGGTTGTAAACCTCAGCTAGTATATGATGACCAAAATGACTGTGGAAGATTTTGAGGGGAAAACAGCAAGAAAACAGCAGGCATTTGAAAAGAAAACAGCAAGAGATAAAGGTCTTGCTAACAGACTATTTGCATACATGCTAAAAATTTAAGTATTCTTGCAAAAAATACTGATAGCTGTAACACACTCCTATTTTTACAAAAGTTTATCAGCTATACAGTAAAATGCTGTGTTAAGGAAGCCCACTTATGAGGAAAGACTCGTTTGCACTGTACGTGTTACACGCAGAGAACAAAATACAGTTGCAGGCAACACCAGCAAGTTACAATATTACTGCATTTTTAAGTCACAGTCACAAAGACACTGTTTGGAATTGGCATTTAAGAACTTTTTATGTTAAAAATGTATTAGTATTTTCTTTCGAGATTCAAAACATCTTGAACTGCCATGATACAGGGTTACTCAAACACATTTTTAGATGCCGAAATTGTTAAACATTTCTTTCCACACAGATGTGTTTTATGGCCTAAGCAAAGGATAACTAGATCAACTAACTGGCTATCGTACCCCACTCGAAGTCTGTGGGTACATTTGGATATAAACTTGACTTTGCTGGGAGACCAAAGGTGAAAGGGTGCCTGAAAATGCTGAGTTACAGTTCCAGCTTATTTTTTTTTAGAGGTTTGTGTTTCAGTGTAGTTTATTGATACTTTTAAAATGGTTTTCTTCTGTTTAAAAGTACTTAACTCTCTCCAGAAAACAGAAATAAGCAGCCATAAATTTGTACAACAGGATCCAATATAAGGTCTAATTCTCTCAGCCTGTTTGTTTCAAAGACATGCTCTTATTTGCCCCAAATACAAAATTTTGTCTACTGATGCCATTATCCAGTGTTGGGCAGAGGTTGAAGTGACTGAGTCAGACCTTCCTTTCACTACGTTTTGTTGCCCTTTCTTGAGGGCCTAAACCAAAACACATATTCAAATTCCTGTGAAACCAAATCCTGCTTTTATGAACCACAAACTGGGAGAATATAATTTGATTATACCACTAAAAGCATTACCAAACCAAAACCTTTCTACATTCCTGCTCAGCTTAGAAGTTAACAAATACAGATGCATAGACCATTCAGTCTGAGCTATCTAAAACAAGCACCACAGAAAAAGAAACTATCTCTTGTATCTCTAATAAATATGTGAATGGCTGTCAAGCAATAGAATTACAGAATAGAAACTAATACCAAAATATTATTTAAAGGACTGAAAGTCAGGTGAAACTAGGCTTGTGATCAGGTTGAACTATTTTTGCTTAACTCAAATTTTGGAAAAAGAGATAAATCTATTTCACTTACTAACGAATTACATATAGATGGACCATGGATGTCAAGCACAAGTGTCACATGACAAACAAACCCCACTTTAGTACCTTTTTGAGGATGCCTGCTGAGTTAATGTGATGTTATCAACAGAAAACATCATGCTGCAAACGACTCACTCCGTAAGCATTATAGAACTCTTGTTGGTTATTTCCTTAATATAAAAGCAAACAGTTAGTTGGGTTTCTTAGTTAATTAAATCAAAACATACTTTTGTTAGTTATTGTAGTTTGGGATCTACTAATTAGAAATTGCAACCCTTTTATTACTAAACATTTCGAAAAAGGCTTAGTATTAATTTCTTGAGAAAAAGAGCCAAAGCTTATTGTTTATAGCACTGATAAAAGCTGTGATTATACAAAAATACAAATGCTCATTTTTTCAAAAATGTGGAAATTAGGAGAAGAAAATTTATTTGTATTGTAGTAGTCAAATATTATATTTGTAATGGGAGGCTTCTGTCCACACAGCAATAGCCTAGCAATGACAAAACAGTATGTCCATTGAGTTCCTGTACAGGTAAGTTCCTTTCACTTATTTTTTATTCTAATTAAAAAAAGAAAAAAAGTTTTTCATTCCCATATGTTTCTCACAGAATCTTCTGAGGATTTTGGATTGTGTTTGCTTGTTCTAAATGAACAAATGTATGATTGTAGAAGAAGGGTCCAGGGAATAGCACTGGGACTGTAAGCCTCAGCATATGCCTTATACTAAATCTTAAGAAAACAGACAAAAAGATATCCCAACTGTTGTACTTAGAGCACCCAGGAGAAGATTTTTGAAAACACAGCAGTGGCAACATAAATGGCAGATTTTTTTTGTTCAGTTTGCCCCGTGATCTGAAAAAAAGTACACACATGGCCACAATCCACACTGAATACAAATCTTTAAGCAGAGCTCACCTTGGTAGCAACCCCATCATTGGCAATGACAGTACCCAGGAATAACTAACAAACTATCTTGGCAAAAACAAAGATTGAAGCATTACAGTTCAAGGAGATAAACAAACCTTTTACAGAAGTCAGAAATTCACAATCAAAATGCAAAGAAGAAACAAAAATATTTCCCGAGGTGTATGTTGCACTGGTGTAGGGGAATCCCTCTGCCTCCCCAAAAGTAAAGGAAAGTATTGGACCTGGGAGGCTGCTGCCTCAGCTGGGCCAAGGAATTTCAGAACATAAAAGACACATAAACCCCTCTCCCTTGGGGAAAGCGCACCCTGTATACCAAAAAAAAGGTACACAAACCAAGGAAAAGTACAACAGAGAAAAGTGTATTTATCAAGAATGTGCTAAGCACAAATGCATCTTGGGAATTTACATAATTACAGCTGAACTTGTCATGTGCTTCAATTACTTTCTCCCAAAGCTGAAATACTGGTGTAAGAGTTTTGCTGTTAAGCCTGAAAGAGACATTTGAATTCTAAGTAATTGCATAAACACAGTTTTACAATTTCTATCTGAGTGTGCAAATTCACCCAAAGGCTCTCTGTGCAAAGGAGTGGCTTCAATTGCACGGAGCTTTGCTGTGCGTGGAACAGGTGAAAAGCCACTCGAGGGTTTAAAGGTAAGGATCAGAGAACAGACCAACACAGGAGACTTCACGGCAGGAATCTGCTACAGGCAGAGCAGATTCAAGAAGACCAAGTAGAAGGAAGCCTTCTTCCAACAACTGGATCACAGGCCTTGGTAGTCGTGGGGAATTTTAACCACCCCAGTATCTGGTGGAAAGGCAACAGGGCTGGGAGCAGGCAGTCCAGGAGATTTCTGGGATGTAGCAGACCATTTCTTTGCACAAGTGATCGATGAGTCAACTAGGGAAGGCGCTCTGCTGGACCTGTCACTGATGAACAAGGAAGAACTCATCAGGGAGCTGAAGGCTGCTGGTAATCGTGGCTGCAGCGTCCAGGACTGGTGGAGTTTAAGATACTGACCAGTGTGCAAGACAAATAGTGGAATTACAACCTTACAGGACAGGGGACTGTGGCTTGCTCAGGGTTTTGCTTGGCAGGAACCCACAGGACATGGCCTGCAAAGGAACCCAAGGACAGTTGGTTGATCTTCGAGGACACCTTCCTCAAAACACAAGGACAGTCCATTCCAGTGTACAGAAAGTTGAGCAAGCGCAGTAAGAGGGTGGCATAGATGAACAGGAAAGTTCTGACAGATCTCAAACACACACAAAGTGTAAGTGGGGATGAGCTCCTTGGAGGGAATACAGAACCACAGCCCAAGCATGCGGTGATGAAATGAGGGAAGCCAAAGCTCAGCTAGACCTGGATCTAGTGAAGGGCAAGAAGAAAGGCATCTGCAAATAAATCAGCAACAAAAGAAAGACCAGGGAAACTGCGAGACCACAGCTCAGTGATGCACAAGACACAGGGACATGAAAAAGTCTGAGATATTCAATAACTTTTTTGTATTGGGGTGTTTTTTTGCTTTAGATGTTTGTCCTGAGGCCTGCTAGGGCTCTGCATCCAGTGGTAGAGACTGAGTGATGCTTGACCGCCAGGAAAGCTGGACTGAGTTAGGAACAACTAAGTCAACAGGATGGACACAAGATTGTGGAACCACATGGGCTGCATCCAAGGGTGCCAAGCATTGGCTGATACAACCACAAGGCCCCTCTCTATCAACTTGGAAAGATGACTGCAGTCAGGGGAGAGAAATGAAAATGCCAACATCACAGCCATTTTAATGAAGGGCAAGGTGGAACACCCAGGGAACTACTGACCTATCAGTCTAAATTCATTTCCCAGAAAGATTATGGAGCTTGTCTTCCTGGAAGCCATGTCCAAGCACATGGGGGATGGGAATGTGGCTGGGAAAGCCATCACAGATGCTGATTGCATCTGACCACCTTCCACTTTTGGTGGTGAGATCATGGGCTCTGTGGATGAACGGAGTACAGTGGATGTTGTTTACCAGAATGGTAGCACAGCCCTCCACAGTCTGCCACTGAATCCTTCCAGACAAATGGGTAAGAAACAGACTGGATAGATGGACTACAGCTTAGGTGGAAAATTCGCTGTACTGCCAAGTTCACAGAGCAGTGAACAGCAGTACAAAATCCAGCTGTCAGGTAGTTTGTTACCAGCAGTGTCCCTCAAGGGCCAATGCCAAGGCCTATAATATTCAAGATATGAATGACCTGGTTGATGGGATGGAATGCAGTCTGGCCAAGTTCACAGACAAGAGCCAGGTAGTGAGGGAAACTGCTGACAGGGTAGGGCAGCGAGTCTGGACAGGCCACTGGAAACAAGAGAAAAGAACTGACAGAAACGAGAAGTTCATGAAAGGCAAATCCCTGCACCGGGAACACGACACACCTACACAGCATCACAGCCTGGGCCCCAGCTGCTTGGAAAGCAGCTCTGCAGAAACAGACCTGGGGGTCCTGGTGGACACAAAATAGAATGTGAAAATAGTCAGCAGACTGCCCCTGCAGTGAAGAATGCCATTCATTTACTGGGCCACATTAGCAGCATATGTTGAGCCGTATAAGCAAGAGCACAGCCAGCAGGTCAGTGAAAGAGGTTAACCCCCTCCATTTGGCATTTGTGAGACAGGATCTGGAGTGCTGTGCCCAGTTTTGTGCCTCCCTGTACAAGAAAGACATGGACATACTGGAGTGAGAGCAGAGGAGTGCAACCAAGAAGGCCAGAGGCTGGAGCAGTGAGGGAAAGGCTGCAAGAGCTGGGTGTGTTCAGCCTCAGGAACAGAAGACTCCCAGGGGATCTGACTCTTGTCTTTGGCTACCTAATGGAAGGCAACACAGAAGAGAGAGCCAGACTCTTCTCAGAGGCACGCACTAAAGAAAGAAGGAAAGCAAGCATGAGTTGCAATAAGGGAAATTTTTTCACCGTGAGGTTGGTAAGTCCCCAGAGCAGGTTGCCCAGGGAGACTATGAAATCTTCCAGCTTGGAAACATTCAAAGCTTGACTGGACATGGCCCTGCTGTAGCTGATCTTGCTTTGGACATGAGGCTGGACCTGATGATCTCCAGAGGTCCCTTACTGCCTCAACTGGACTGTGATTCTGAATGTTCTTGCAGGGAATGGAGGAGAAAAGGAAAACAAAACTGGATTTTTCATCAAACTATATCCCAGGTGTCACCCTTGATGTTCTAGTAGGGTGAAGCACTAGCAGGGCTTTTGCTCCTATCTGTCTGGGCATGCAGACTACACCAATGTCAAGAAGTAAAACCAGATAGGCCCTCCAAGTCTGAAGGTGTTCCTGGATGAGAACTGTGAGGAACACAATGGGAAACAGATAATTAAACCAAAAAATGCAAATATTTGAAAACATTTCCTCTTCTTAGCAGAGACTTTAACCATAACAAATAACTGGTAGTGATTTTTTTCTTCATATATTAGAATTCTAATCACTAAAAAGTAACATTTCCAAAATCAAAATAAATAACCCTGTATGATCCTTTTAAATGCTGTTAAACTAACAGCTTATGCCAAATGAAATAATTGAGTATCCTCTGTGGGTTTTTTATTCAAAGGCTGCTTTCAGAATTCAGGCTAATGTTGACATTTAGATTCAGGTGAACTAAAAACAACTGACAGCAAAAGCCTAGAAAAAATAATTTAGAATGCTTCTATAAAGTAATAAATTACAAGAATAGAAGCAAAAAGGTCAGATGTGGTTTCTTCTCTCACTTCATCTGTTCTCTACTACTTCTGTCATACAAAGCACTGACAGGATACTTGGAGATTTTCCAGGTGACATCAAAATATTTGTTGTATGCCACATTTCTCCAGACCCTGCCAATACAAACTATCTCAGGAGGAAAAGTAGAACACCAAGTTGCTGAGGGGAAATGTTTTGTCTGGGTTTTTAATTTCTACAAGCACCAGTCACAGACCAAAGGACATACAACTGTGACTGGCACTGTACATTCAGTTTTGCCCCGTTACTATAAACATTCCATATTATGTCTAAACATAAATATTATGCCAAAGATTATTGCCACACATGTTGAGTTCTTTTTCCAGTATGTACATGAGGGATCTTCATTTAGCACACAAAGCTTCATGCAGCTAATGACTGCCCCATAGTTAGGTCCCTTCATTTAGCTGATGTACAGCAGCACCCAAAAAGCTACAGTCTGCTCCCATAGAGGGCAACAGGAGTTCTGCAGTAGTCTAATGGTCAACCCAAGCCGTGTTCAAAACTGGCACAAACTATTCTGAGCACTCACGAAGAGAGGAGGCAGAGGAAGTCCCACGAAGAAACATCTGCAAGCCATCCTCACTGTCACTGGTACTGGCCATGCTGTTCCTCATCTGCATCACAGAGAGCTGAGAGCAAAGGCTGGGCTGTCGATCTATCTTCTTTGAAGCCTAAAAAAAGAAAACACTTATTATTTTAAAAAAAGAGATCAAGCAAATTAAAATAAAAATGCAAAGTTACCATTTCCCTTGTAAAAGATGCTCTGGTCTCAGCTGCGATTATACAAGAAAATTGTTACAGGAGAAGATTCTATACAGTGTAAATCAATTTAAATGACAGTAGAAAATGCCAGTAATATACTGGAATTGGAACATTGACAAGTATGAAACTGCACATTAATTATTCAATTTCAATTCGCTTTCATACTGGAATTTTCATGTATTTTCTTACAGAAAGCTTGGGGTTTATTATCTGGTAATTCACTATTTAAGTATGATGCTCTGCAATTAAATGTAGTCCTTATGATGAACCTGGTCCTCCTTGCTAAACAAAACAGCATGCTATATATAGAGGCAATTTATACCTTAACAGAAACATGTTCATTTTCCTGGTTTTTCATTTCATCATGTTTGAAAAGTGGTGAATGTCATTCCTTCCCAGTAGATGACCATTTGGCTCTTGGTTCTACTGCAGACTAAATGCATCAGGTGAACATTATCCTCTGCCTGCCAAATGGTCTGAGGAGCTTCCATTTTGCTTTGAGTAGCCTCCCTGAGAAGCCTTTGTACTACAACATTTATGTGAAGCCATACATTGTACCTCGTTAGGTATTACTGCAAGTCAGAATGCTATTTTAGGTATATGTGAAAGATAGCAATCAATGACAAGACTATAATGGATAACTCCACTTTACTGAATTTTAAAAGTCAGGAACTAGAATCCTATTTCATGCAGAAAGGAATGACTATTTGCTCAACACTAGTGAAAGTCTCCTTAGGTAGGAGAAAATCACAAGCTTCCTTATAAAATAAATTCATACTTTTCTGTTTTCCAACAAATAATGATTTGATAGTTTTACCTTCTTACTACCATCTCGAATATGAATAATCAATACTCAATTTATTTCCATTGTTCCCTATGTACAGAAGTCAACCACGACATTTTATGATGAGATTGACACCAGTTAAAAGGCATCAAAGGCACCAATAATATTTATATTTGACAGTGAAGCTTGTGAGAGGTGACATGTACATAGAATGCTGGCAATGGGAAAATTAAGAATTTATTTGACAGTTCTCATCCTAAGTTATGTAGGAAAAGCTCGTGCACCAGGATTTTTATTTTAGGAAGAATAAAAAGATACTACAAATTTCCCAAATGCTCACTCAATTTTTACAACATACATTTTCGAAACTTACTTGAATAAACCAGCTACCATAATCTTAAATTTATGTGACTATTGCAACTAAACACAAAGACTCAGTAAAGTTAAAGTGTGCAGATGTTAAGTCAAAGGAGGGGCAAAATTTGTTGGATTTTTTAATTCTTCGAAGTTATGATAAGAAATAAGTCAGGAGACAAAATGAAAGTAAACCAAGATGGTTCATATATCCATGAGTACACCAAAGCCACTTACCAGGACACCTAAAACACACTCCCTCTACAGGCAAAGAACGAGTTATACTCAGACCACTTAACGTTTTATATGTAATTTTATTTAGTTATATTTTATATGTATTTCATTATTCCTTCCACTAACTGCGTCATATCAATATAATGTTTGCTTTTTTTTTCACATTTGCAACCCTCAAAAACATGTTGAAATTATCTTACTAGCAATCAGTATTACATAATTGTTTGCCCCTGGTAAGAAATTTTTTTAAGAAAAATAACTCTGAAGCTTCTTTTTACAAAGGCATTCATTTGTTAGTGAGAAAGGATATCCAGGGAGAACATCTTTTAAGCTACTGGCCATCATGTCTAATGGTTAGCTCGTATTTCCACAAGCTGATCAGTTCTGAATCTCAGTTACTCATCCTTCTTGTACATTACTGTGCTAACTTTAACCAATATTGCTTCTGGCAGAAATGTGGCACTGACTCACACCTTGGCACTAAAAGGCCACGAGTGTGCATTCAGCAGCTGATGGCAGCAGGTTAAAATAAGGTGCTTTAAGAGCATTTAAAATTGATGTAGAAACACATTTGTGCGTGGGAGGAAAATTCCCAAACAAAACTTAAGCTGCTTACCTTGTCATTTAAGGTTGGGTCATTCAATGAATAAAGTTTATTTGTAATATCTTTGCCAATAAGGTACTTAAAGATCTCATAAAGAAATGGCTCAGACTCCAGAAAGTAAGTCAGCCTTTCCCTGGACCAGCACAGGAACTTGCAGTTATCATCCGCAATAATAGTGACCTGAAAAAAAATACATGCTCAGAATTAGCACATTTAAAAATGTTTTAAGATGAGCACATTTAAACATGCTTTTAAATAAGTGATACCATTTCATTTGTGCCTCCAATTAAAATAACTCTTAAAGCCATAAAGCTTTTTGGTATCCCTTTGTTATGAATGTGATATTTACAAATGTAAAAATTCTCAGCTATTTTTTATCATTATATTTTTAACTAATATGTGTAGCCAGTTTGTTTTTCAAAAAACCTAGGGGACAATAACAGGGGAAAAAATCTCTCATGAGTTCCCAAGCCATAAAAGCATTCATGTAAGAGGAAATTTATTTATGAAGTCAGTCCTATAGTGATGACAGTGCTTGCAATAGCCCTATATGTAGCTTGGTTTTATTTTACATCACTGTCACCAAACAGGAACAACTGGTATCACCCAAAGGTCTCCATCAAAGAGTTTTTAGTGATTTAAAAAAAAAATATTTCCATCTTCCTCTCGTAACTGTCAGCCCTGCTGATCCCACAAGTACTACCTTGTAGCAGTTGAGCCAAGGCTCTGTTTGCTCAGTTATTGATAACCCAGTTATGGGTAGTTACAGGGCAGCTTGCCCCCTCTCTCATGGGAGGCCGGACCTGCCAGGTTCATCCCCCTGTGCCAGCAGAGGGCAATGACACACCAAAACCCACACTGCTCATACCCAGGGGCATGTTTTGCAAGGGCAAGTCAGGCATCTATGATTAAATCAAAATCAGGCGCTCTCTGCTTTTATAAGATAACATTACGTCCTGGAAAAAAAAAAATTAAAAACCTATTAGGTCCTAGAAATAATGGAAAACTGTCATACATCCATGGATTTAAAACTCCATAGGCTGTAATACAAGCCCACAGCCTGAGGAAGAATTCGGCAGCACTGCCAGCAGATGGGGTCCTTCAGACTGAATCCGTGCGCTCTTGAGACGGCAAGGCTGCCGGTATTCGCACGGCAGCAACAAGCAGAACCCGCGAGTAAAGGATGTACCCTGCTCCAGATTACAGTAACTTCTAAGGCAGGCAGAAGTTGAGGCATGACCCTTTTCCCTTGAGAGGGACCGATTCGTATCCAGTTGCTTCCAAGAGAAAGGGGCTGTGCCAAGAGGGCAGCCAGGCTGTGGGAGGCCTCGCTGCTGCAAAATGAATGCATCTGGACAAGTCTCTCCCCCTGGCGCTGAGCCTAATGTTTGACTGGAACATATGACACCAACCACTGATTTTAGATTCTGCACTGCTCTGCCTCCTTCCCCTCCTGCCACGGTATCAGTGTGGATGTATCAGTCAGTCACAGTCTGGTCATTATTACACATACCTAGCTAAAGAACGTCACGTAAGAGGTGCAAAATAGCCATTTCTACGGAGAAAAAACCCTTCTCTAAGAGTATTCCACCCCCCAAATTATAATAAAATGTATTTAATACACCAGCAGAATTACACTGCTAGAGACATATACCCTTATTTTTCCCCATATGAATATTTTTGTTCAATATACTGAGATAATGTTCAGCTTATGTTTCTTTAACAAATTGCAAAATGACAGAGGTATTAATACACTTTCATAAATACCAATTTCTAATTACTAGTACCTGAACTTCTAGACTTCCATTATTACAATAATGATTTTTCCCTTTTTTCTTTTTTGAACCGGTGATGAGACCTGTTCATATTATCACTTTTTCCATCAAAACTGCCTCTTCAATTACTTGTCCCAAACAATTTCTTAACACAAAATAAACTTGGAAACAGTGAAAGAGAACAGAATAGCAAAAGCCAGACTGCTTAGTACACACCTTCACAACACTGTTTCACAGCACTTAATTTTAAAACTCATTCTTGATATGGTCCATCTTCAAACACCTGTACTAGAAGGTTAGCAAAATTATGCAAGTCACATAGTTCACTGTTAATCAGATTTATACTCTATTTTTTTAATGGTCTCCCCAGCCCATATGCAGTGACATTTAAAACAAAATGTACCTGGAATTTCTCACCCCGGTTCATCTGTGTTGATCGAAATTCAGGAGAATCTATAAAGGCACAGGGGTAAATATTATGCAGAAAATGCCCTCGATAAGACACCTTCATTCTGGAAATAAAAATGTATGAAACAACATTTTAAAATCACGGAGGCTGATTAATTTAATCTAAATTTGGGTGGGACTATTGATAATGGTAAAGCAGTAGGTAACAGGAAAAAGTATGTTCATCTTCTGGAATATCACTCCCAGAGCTACCCTGTTTTCTGCCTAAACCTCCACTGATTCCAAGCAGAACAGGCTGCCAGACAAATAGAGAATTAATGAACATGGCATGCACCCACAAGACATTGTTATTCAATACGAGAAAGGTTGTGTTATACAGCCAGACCAGAGTCAGGGTTCCCTTAGATAAGTAGCTTTGTGGCAATGAGTAAAAAAACCAATGAAGCCTGACATCACCGTTGCTGTCAACAGAAACTGGTTAAAATTTTGTCCAGAATTTAGTACGAGTTTCAAGATTACATCTTGGCCATGGGCATGTATTTCACCCTTTCTGACCCGGGTTCTGTCTGCCTCTGGGCAGTGCACCTGCACGGCTCTACTTGCACGTACAGGTGCAATGAATCAGTTCCAAAGGCCTGCTGTTTTAAAGCCCACCAGAGGGATATTTTTCCTTCCCTCATGCACCATATCTTTTAACCTTAAAAACATGGACTGAGAAGATGACTTAGATATCTAAGACTCAAACAAAACTCTTGCTTGTTTGGCAAGACACTGACTTTGGTATTACACAAATATAATTCCCACTAAAATCCACGCAGCTGCACACATAAGCGGATATACAGTATGCTCCCAATAAGAGAGATCACCATCATCTGAAAATGGTGCCACAAAGTAGTCTATGAGTTTAGACTATTTGACTATAGACCATAACATGCTACGAACAATTACAACCTCAATGATTTTCTAATTTATTCAACCATCACACAAAGCGTAAGACTATCCCCAAGCTTTTATAGAACCTACTTCCCCTTCAGCAGGATGCTTAGCCTATCATCAACTGATGTTTTATCTTCTGCTGCATAGGCTTGACCTGTCTTTAAAGTCTGAATGTTGCAGAATTGTCCAGTTAGTCTTTGGAAGAGCTCTGGAGGCACATGGAGAGGTTCAAACATTCTCTTGTAGAGGCTGCTAAGCTCCTTCTCTATCTTGATCTAGATTGGGAAAACAAGAGACATCAATAAACACAGATGAATTAGTTAAAAACAGGTAAGACTGCAGACATGCTTTAGCTTGAGGAACATCTTTGGCTTCATTATGCTCAAGCAAGGAAAGAAGCTGTAAACGTGTGATGTCTATCCACAAACACTGCCTCTGACAGGGTGACCAAAACCTTATCTAAAATTAGCCAGGCTGGCATACTGGTGCTGTAGAATGCTGTTCCATCCAAGTGGCACATTAAATCACACACAAGGAGCCTTCTGAGACTTCTGTTGACGCAATAGTGTATAGAACTTGGGCAAGAATTATACAGAGAAAAAAAATGATGTTGTCTTTCACAGCGCATGCACACGTCACTCTGGCTATCTCTCAGGTTCTCCTGGGAGCCCCTCACATCCCTGAGCTTCTTGGCTTACTTGCAGCAGAAAAGCAAGTCCTGAAAAACAACCCAAATATATTGAAACCACATGTGATGAGGGAGGGAAAAAAAAATCCAAAAACATTGCCAGCTGAACATCCCACATCTAAGAGCCCACCCAAATGCAGGGAGCAGCAATGAGGGAAAGGATGTTGGCTGAAATCCCAAGCCTGGAAATCTTCCCTGAATGAAGGAAGCAGGGAACAAGACAATATTACAGCCTTCCTGAAAGCAGAGGCAGCCTGAATAAAGCCTGCGTATTTGCCATGAGGAAGATGAATTAGAACAATAAGTTTCAGATAATGAATAAAATAAAACACACATAGAACAGAGAATAAGGAAAAGCAACCAAGAAAAGATGGCAGAAAATAAGAGAGAGAGGCAAGTTTCTGACTCATGTTCAACTCTGCCTCCAGGACCTGCAGGTCCTTTTCTACAAAGCTGGTTTCCAGCTGGTCAATCCATGGCATGGGCACAGGATTATTCCTCCCCTGGTGTAGTATTCCACGCTTTCTGTTGAACTCCATGAGGTTCCTGTTGGCCCATTTCTCCAACCTCCAGATGGTTTCCAACCTTTTGGCCTATCAGCCACTTCTCGCAGTTTTGTGTCATCAGGGTACACATCTTCCCCACCACCCAGATCATGAATGAAGATGTCAAACAGCACTGGGACTAGCACTGGCCCTGAGGTTACAGACCACACAGTAGTGTCTGTGTAGTACACACCTCCAGCTGGACTTCTTACCTCTGATTACCACACTCAGCCCAGCCATTCTGCCAGATTTCAATCCGTCTCACTGTGTCCTCATCCAGGCCACACTTCAACAGATTCTCTATCAGGATTTTACATGAGACAGTGTTGAAAACCCTACTGAAATTAAGGTAGAGGATAGTCACCATTCTCAGCTATGTGGTCAGTCATTTCATCATGGCACATTATCATAGAATGGCTTGGGTTAGAAAGGACCTTAAAGATCACCTGGTTCCAGCCCCTCTGCCATGGGCAGGGACATCTTCCACCAGACCAGGTAGCACCAGAGCTTCAACCTGACCTTGAACACTTCTAGGGATTGTGCATCTACGGCTTCTCTGGGCAACCTGTTCCAGTGCCTCACCACCCTCACAGTAAAGAATTTAGTCCTAATATCTCATCTAAACCTACTCTCAGTTTGAAGCCATTCCCCCTTGTCCTGTCGCTGCATGCCCTTGTAAAATGTCCCTCTCCATCCTTCTTGTAGGCTCCCTTCAAGTACTGGAAGCCTCCCAGCCTTTCCTCATAGCTCTATCTCTGTGCTTGGGATCCCAGAGCACTCCAGGTGGGATCACATCAGAGCAGTCATTTCCCTCACCCTGCTGGCCACACAGCTTTGGATGCTGGCCACACAGCTTTGGATGCAGCCCAGGGTACAACTGGATTTCTGTGGCTGTGAGTGCACATTGCTGGGTCAAGTCCAGCCTCCCATCCACCCCCAAGTCCTCCTCAGCAGGGCTGCTCCCAATGTGTCCATCCCTCAGCCTGTGTTGATATTGGGGGTTGCCCCAACCCAGATGCAGCACCTTGTACTTGGTCATGTTACATTTCATGAGATTTCCATTGGCTCACTTCTCAAGCCTGTCCAAGTCCCTCTGGATGGTATCACATCCTTCAGGTGTGCCAAACAACTCAGCTTGGTGGCACCTGTAAACTTGTTGAAGGTGCACTCAATCCCTTTGTCTATGTCATTAATGAAGATAGTAAGTAGCACTGGTTCCAACACAGACCTAAAAGGGACATCACTTGTCACTGATGTCCATCAGGACTCTGAACCTTTGACCATTACCCTCTGGATGTGACCATTCAATCAGTTTCTCATCCATCTATTATCAGGCTGGTTAAGCACAACTTCCCCTTGGTAAATCCTTGCTGACCACTCCTAATTACCTTCTTGTGCTTCATGTGCATAGAAATGTTTTCCAGGACTATCTGTTCCTTGTTTTCAGAGATCAAGTTGAGACTGACCAGGCTGCAGGTCCCTGGGTTCTCCTTCTTGTCCTTTTTGAGGAAAGGAGGGGCATTTGCTTCCTCCATTCCTCACGCACTTCTCTCGGTCACCAACATTGTTCCAAGACTATCAGAAATGGCCTCACAGTGACATCAGCTCTTGTGGGTGCGTAACATCAGGGCTCGTGGACTTACTGTGTCCAGCGCATCACCTGACCTAAAGTTACACTGGTTTCACACAATCAATTGCTGGTTAAATATTCCACCAGCAACTACATTCATATGACACCCAGGTTTTTAATTTCCTGCATGTTCCTTATGCCACAATCTTTAATACCTCAGAGGACATCTACACAGACAAAACAAGGATTAAAAACAAACCTGCAAGAGAAATTGTATTATGTTAAGGATTGTCATGAGCTGTTTGATTTCAAAATATATTCCATATACCCAGATGACTATTTGTTTCACCAACATGTTCTCCAGGAACTCTTTCATTTTTAACAGCTGTACCAATTTAATTTGCACCTCTTTCAATACATCACCACTGCAACTTAAAGAAATATATTTTCATCTGAAAAAGGAATTTAAGTGGCTCCCAAGACTCCTGAACCCAAAACCATGCACACAGACATGAGGGCAAGTTTTGGCCCTGGAGTGTTAATCCAATCCCTTAACTAGCACATGGTTCATGTTTCACGATCTTCCTCTCGTGTGTAATACTGTGAGGAGAAAGCAGCTGCAGCCACTTTCTTAAAGACCGATCAGATTGCAGACTGAAGCTGTGCTCTAGATGGGCTCCCTTGTAACAGACTATTCCCCCTTCCCAAGCACAGCTGACTGCTCCTCCAGTCATGCTTGTGGGTCATATTCCAAACAAGCCATATGGGTAGGTGTAATGTTTTGTTCAGCAGGGGTTGAAATATTCTGGGATGCTGCCAGAATTCCGAGTCAGACACCGATTAGACTCAGCTTCCACTCAGACTAAAAAAGCCAAATTTGTAAAGCTCCAAGGAATCAAAACCACAGAAATAATCTTCTGGTCAGAAAAGAAACTCACTGTGATTTTGCATCCTCCATTTAATAAAATAAATATTTAACAACTGAACATATCAATTATTCATTTTGTAATACAACTAACTTGTAATTATTCTGCCATTCCTTTCTTCCCTTGGAAAGATCTTTTGTGAGAATGACCAAAACTGATTGAGATGGGCAATATAATAGCTGCAGAGAGAAAATCTCATTCAAAAATTAGTTCCTAAGAGTTTTAATTTTTTTCCCCCTCTTCTTTATCTTCCAATAGAAAAAACACTTAAAACAGCCTTTGGGTTCATAATAAACATGTTAGACATCTAAAAAGACATGCATGACTATCAGGCATCATTTCAAGTATGCTCGTTGATCTTAGTTTGTAACAAAGATTCATGTATTTTTAATAATTACTGAAATTATTATGTATTACAGCAATTAAAATAGCATCATATTTTCCCTGCGTTGTTCATAAATACTGCAATTTCTTAATGGAAAGAAGACTATTGAAATGAAATCTTAATATACAAAGAAACAGCACTACCTGGCCAGTCTAGCAGATCTAATTTTTGGCTAAGCTTTTTGAGTTGCACAGGTCACATAGCCCTTTTGATGGTAACCTTTGGGTGAATCTGTGCTCCGTACTGGAGGAACACTGCTGTAGGTAGAGCCTCTTCCTTTCTTAACACATGTACTCAATTTATCAACTTGTTGTAGACAGATGCAATTTAACCTTTAGCCTCTTTTTATATGCTGTGGTTGCCTGCCAGAGTGTGAGCAGTGCAGAGTTTACAGGAGTGCCAAGCACCTCAGCTTTGCTGTGGTTACACTGCCAGTGGGAAAGGGCTACAGAAAGAGAAAGCAAAGTTAAAGCAGGTGCTCCAGGCCTTCCTCTCTTAGGAGCAATTTTTTACCAACTTTGGAGACTGAGTTTATCAGTTGAGTTTCATGTTCTTATAAATTCCTTCTTTTTATATCCACCTACAGAGTACTTCAATCACTTCTACCACTTAACCTAACTCCTACAAATAATTCTGCTAACAAATTTACTAGAGGATTTAGTGAAAATAGCTGGCTCTTCAATAGGACGAAATCTATTCCATAATGCACAAAATACCCCAACCTATGATAACACACCTTTTAGCAGACAAATGTAATTACAAAAGAATGTTTTTCGTTCTTCATTCAGTATTGATTTACACATTGCAAGGTGATTTTTTTGTTTGTTCTTTTTTGGTTGGTTGGTCTTTTTACTCGAGCTCAAGCCAGCACATCATCCTCCCAGGATGCTTTTTCACTCTCCAGTAACCTTTTATTTAGATTTTTGGAAAGGGTTGGATGGGTACAAGCCCAAGGACCATTACCTATGTTTAAGGATGCCACAATTCAATTTTTAAATACAGATAAGTTTTAAGTCTTGGTTTCCTAGGGAAATGGGTTTCTATCAGCTGTGCACTCCTGCATTTTGCAATAATTTCTGACTTCGTTGGCTGTTTCCTGTCCCATCTGACAGAAGATTAGAAGCCTCAAGATTTATTAAAAGGCTTAATTGGTGGGTGGGTTGAAGGAAAGCAGAACATGTTAAGTTAGTTGAGCGAAAAGACTGCAACACGAGTTCGCCCCCTATTAGAAACCATAGCACCTGCACGGGATATTTAACTGTGGGCACCTACAGAGTAGGTAGAATCTGGTTCTCCATTATCACAACTGCTATTTTGTGTGTGTGCTGGACAGCGTGGCCATGGCTAACTAGCAGAAACACAAGGGAGTTTCATCATATGCTGCATCTTGATGGTGGCATAAATGGATCAAACAGGCTGAAAAAATAGCGTTAGTAATACTAACTAGAGAGGAAGTTACCCTTTAAGGAGCAAGATGACTCTTCAAGAGCAATTTGAATTAGAAATATTTACTACACGTCTACGATTGTCTAGTAACAGATCAGTCCAGTTAGTTTTAAGCTGCTTCCTAGGCAAGACAGAAGTCAAGCTTTATGCTGGCTTGCCAGGAAAGGAAGGAGTAGGTAATTTCTTAGCTGCTTTCTTGCACAGGCTGTGTTGACTTGGTGAAGAGCTTATTTCCAGTTAAGTTTTGTTTTCTTTTTTTTTTTTTTGGTACCAGTTGTTGTACACTTCTGGAATGTGTCCAGAGTGTGATTTTGGGCCAAACACAAAAGTATCCTGCTGAAAATGAGTACAAATCCATTGGTTTACCCAGCAAACATGGGCAAAACTTCTTTTTCTTGCATCTTACTAGACTGCTTGTGAAATTTAGCTGTTGTACATACCGGTCTTCTTTTATACACTAGGTATATGAAATGTAAAAGGTTGACAACCAAAAACACAGAATTCCAGATCATTATGTCCAAGGCACAACGATAGAGTGTAGCCCAAATGATGAACAATGCGCAACCTGTAAAAATGAAAAAAAAAATAGGAAGTTAAATTTCACCAAACAATAAACATTCCTAGAAAACCATCAAGAATATGTCCACTGAGTATAATTACACTGAAAAGCAATATATTCTACAAGCTTTAATACAGTTAAACTCTCTGGATGAATGCATGCAACGATACCTAATCACTGCAATGCTGCAAACAGGCCCTGAGGACAGGTTGACAGACTGCAGCCCTATTACATGGGACTGCAATACTGAAACAATACAGTAATTCAGATTGGGATGGGGCAAGCAGAAAGGTGCAGCCCGTGATGATTTGTTACTAAAATGAAGTAGAAAAGAGATGGGGGAAAATTAAGCAGCTCACAAATTTTTTTTTTCTTGTGTTGCATTAATTAAAATTAATTTTAAAAGGCCTAGAAATGAACGTTCACAACTAATTAGCAAAGAAGAGTTGTGTAAAAACTTCCTAAAGTCATATGCAGATATTTCTGAAAATTAAAAGAAACTATCATTGCTGATGCAACAGGGTCACATCGGGAACCTGAATTCTCCTGTGTAACATCAAAGACAAAATTTCCAAATGCTTACTCTTTTTTTAGTTGCCTTACTTTGAATAATGACACTTGTTTTAAAAGATAAGACATCCTGTATGATTAGGAATTCCATTTTCAGCCTACGAAGACATTATTTATCAAGTGATGGATTATGCATCAGTGAGTCTTTCCCAGATAACTGTGAGCCTACCATCCAACAGAGGTGGCTGGAGAGGTCACAAATATATTTTCCCTTAAGTTTCATGCAAAGACAAAAAGGAGACAGTGCTAAATGAGTGTTCTTACCCCCCTTCTCCCTGAAGACGACATTGAACTCAGTACTATCCAGTCTGTCTAGGTTGCTAACTGATGAGGCAGCACTTATTTGTGGATCAGAAGAATCAAAATACAGTGACTCTTGATCTGCTTATTAATTAGCAAGGCACAGGAGGATACAATGTCTGGAAATATTGAAGAGCATCAATATTGCAGAGCAGCACAGAGGTGGGGCAGGGTCACAGCAAAGGGAACAGGTCCCTAGGAACCAGGCCTCGTTACTCATTCTACCTACCAAGTAAACCTGCTTCCTGCTGCCACCTCAGCTTGCAAAAGTCTGATTCCATATCTGTTCTAAATGCTACAAGACCTACAGATCAAAGTGGCAGGCTCAGCAAGTGCAGAGCTCCTTTTGCTTTTAAGGCCAAGATAAAAGGTCTTGCAATGCTCAGACCCTTGGTCACCAGTGCAGTCTGTTTTAAGAAGTTACCCTATAATAACTATGAAATAGAAAATGCAAGATCATTGCAAATTCAAAACACTTCTATCATAAAATTGACCCACACTATTATGCCAATGAGTGCTCACTTAAAAATACTTAAGCATGCTCTTGTTGGATTGGATTTATCTTTCTTACACTGCAATGACTCACTATTCCTTCTTCAATCACAAGGATCTTGTCCCACACAAGGTACAGAGGCTTTGAAATAGCTGTGGGACTGCAAGGTTACAAATTGAACCACATTTGCTCAGTCTCAGGCATGCCAAATTTAGGTTTTCCTCTCAAGTCAGATTGTGGTGTCACAAGATTCCTACAGTGGTAGAAGAAATATGACTGATATCAGAACACAGAATACACTCCCTATCGAAAGGCTACACTTTCAAATCAGCAACAAAAATACTGCTGGTGACCTGCAAGTGCCACACGTTTAAACCCACACTAAAAGAACACATGGGCTCACAGCGAGCTTCTCAAGGAAAACCTCACCTACCTCAGACACACTAAGCCACTGCACCCGCCAATACACAGTCCCAGTACTTACCTGAAATCTAAAATAAAGGTCCTAATGATCAGACATAACTGGTTTGAAATAAGTGAATTTTAAACATCCAGTTACATCTGACGTAAATGATGTCCACTTGTTTTCAAGCTGACATTTTCATAGGTTTGAAATTGCAAGTTACAGTTCTGGGAAGTTTTAAGAGCCCAGAGGGTTATATAATCTTTCTAGAAAAGGTATGTCAGGGTCAAAACAAATCCTGTCTTAGACCAAAACCAGCTCCATCAGAGCACAATGGCCATCAACAGAGGTGGTAATTTCACCATAAGGTGCAGGGACCAATTCCATAATGGTCAAACCCAGACATTTCTGTCATATTTCTGTCTCCAGAATAATTCTCCTACCTATGGTGAGCAGACCTCGCAGGAGAATCATATGAAGATTCAAAGTAGTTGGAATTACCAGTCCGACTGCAAAGCAAATGTTTGCCACGTGGAAAACAAGATGATGGATCTCTTTCCAGTTTTCACATGCAGTCTCATTGAGAGGATCAAGGGTGGCATTTTTTAAGTCTGGAACAAAACCTAGTGGAGTAACAGTGAGTGGGCTCATTGCTGTAGTATTCATCTTGGACACTCCTGCAAGGAGAGGAAAAAAAATTCACTATGCATTAAACTGAAACAAAGTAGACATACACACGGTTATTTTCTCTCTTCCCAATATATACTTTCCATTATTATTCATGGAAAAAAAATGCTTTAAAAGGGTAAGATAGATCTATAGTTCAGCAATGCTTTGCCATCTCTTTCACCTAAATCATAGCTACCAAACCAGAGAGGCTGCTAAGTCTGCTGCCAGTCTTTCAGGGAAATCACTTGGTCTACACAGTTTGAACAAACTTGCAAGACCCTTGTCTGTGTGTGGAACTGCTGGAGAAAATGAGACAGCTAAATATTATTTCTAATCTAATCTTAATACATGGGATTTTTTTTGTTGTTGTAGTACTAAATATAACATCTATACCTTTTGCATCAATTAAATGGAAAAAAATATCTGTGGGCAAATCCAAATACGAAATAAAAAATTACTATTAAAAACAATCTACAGGGAGAAACTGGAAGATTTCAAGACACTATCTTTGGAATATTAAAAGCTGGTCTCCCTAAGAAATGCAGTCAGTGTTAAAAGCTCTCCAAAAGATCTCTTAACCCAGAGCAGCTGAAGGAGCACAACTGCTCGTAGACACGTCTGCTGTCAAACACAGGAGAACCCTGCTTCCAGCAAGGCATGTATGGTCTCTCACTGCCACAGCAGCAGAAATTATAGGGAGGTGGGCTTGAGTGTCGTTAATGAAATACATGCACTTCATTGCTGAGCAAACAAGCTCCATAACATACAACGTGGTGGGATTTGCATTCAATTAAATTCTGTAGAGACAGTGCACGTCCCTGGTGTGTGTCATCGCTAACTGCCATGTAATTCATCTGCTCAGCAGACAATTTTGAGTCACAGTTAATGCACTCTATTTCCTGCAGACTTGAATATACTCTGAAGCATCTCTGTTAATTGAGAGTGCTTCTTGGGCTGTGAAGTAAATTTCAGTTGCTTCATCCCTTCCTTTTATTATTTTCTCCCCATCAGCCTGTGTACAGGGTGCAAGCAAGCTGGACAGTTTTCAGAATTAATCAGTGTGTTAGACCCCTTCTTAAAGCAGTGGCAAGAAACAAATCCTCAACCCTCTCTTACAGCTCGTCTCCAATGCACAGAGCCTGACACAGCTAAGGTATGCTACAGAATGTGCAGAGGTATCCTGCAGGATCAAACACTAGCACAGACATAGTGCATCCATATCTCGATTGAAATTATTTTCAAGGAAAAAAGAATTATCGAATACTTTACCCAAATACACAATTCACCTATTTCTTAAAAGATCACTTCCCTCCTTTCATTCCTACATCAATTATTCACAAAGATTAATTTAAATGTGTGGGTGTGTCATAAACTCTACGCTTAACTGTTACCAAACAGGCCTATCCAAATACACTCCTACTTTCTTTCAGCTCTTTCACATGAGTTCATGAAGAGAGTCATTAGAGCAGCTTCACTGTCCTGACAAAGCCACTCACACAGGGAGCCAAAGCCTGAGCCCGTGTGAGGCTGCAGGACTGGCATTTTAACGCGCTCATCAACAGAAGGGAATTGCTAACTGGATAACTATGTCTGTGCTCATCTTACACACATCTCATCACGGTGCTCCTGTTGTTTTCAAACAATATAAACTTGCTACACTGGAACAGCAGGTTCTCTAGATATTTTTCAAAAAAATCATCGACTGAGTTTCTCTATTCAGCCTATATTCAGCCTTTCGCTGCCCAGTCATGTGCCAGCAAAGGCACCGCTTAAAATGCCAACAAAACAAGTAAAGACAACCAAACTCACATACAGACATAGAACCAACCATAAGTCCTTCAACTCAACATCAAAACTGGCTGCAAGAAGTAATTTCAGCTGCATCTGATCACAAATCAAAGCAGCCTTCCAGATGCTTGAATTATAATAGCAAAATTTTGTACTGTTCCACTGTGGGAATAGAGGCTACCTTACTCTCAAGGCTCAGCTATAAAGCATCGTACATTAGAAGACTGGAAGAAGCCCAATGAACCGAATTAAATATACAGCACCTGACGATCTCGTTCTCCTCACAGCCCCGCCAAAACACTGCGCCCCCTTGCTCTTCACAGACAAATGCAACAAATCACCAGCCATAAACTGAAATAATGGGAAGGAGCTTCTCCAACAAGTGTTGATCAAGCAATTAAAGCATCTGCAGTTGTAAGAGGATGTTCAAAGCTTTTGAAGGTCAGGCTTACCTACTAGATTGCCTAAATTAGAACCCAGGAACCTAAATCTACCCACCTCCAGTTTTTTATAAGCTTTGTCTTCACTACCTCAAAGTCTTTATATGAATACCTTTGTACTTCACTTACTACTCACAAACAATAATTACAGCTCCCCTAACACACTGGAAACAGCAGAAACCAGAACTTCTCCATCATGATGGTATTTAAAAGCTGACAGAAACAGATTGATGCTGTCTGCGAAATGACGTAAGGACAGACTTTGACACGGGCTCTGAATTTCAACTAGGGAGACTAGTTGAAACTAGGATCGACAGAAAAGGCAGACAGGCAGAGCTACAAGCGGTGACCTAAAGTGTTTGTCTACAGGTAACACCAGAAAGACAACTACCCAAAATGTCAAAAAACAACATCACTGTAGTTTTTGGATCAATTCTTTAGTCCTAGCATCTACTGTTGCCAAATAATACTGAAGAATGAGGGAAAAGGCTGCAGTTCCACAAATGAAGAAGCAATTATCATTTTTTACCTCCTGTGACCTCAGAAAGCAAAAAAAAAAAATTTTGTAAGTACAGATTCAGGCCTTTAAAACTTTAAATATGTCTGCTAAGGATTAATTTAGCACAAGTCATACACTTAAGTCTTCAATGCAAAGACAGGTATTACTATCAAGAGTTAAAAAAGCAACCAACATAGTCAAATAATTTTGGAAAGTTTAAAATAGCATCCACTGAAATGAAAGCTTTATGGAGCATAAGACAAATCATTAAAAGAGCATTTTTTAATATCTAGTATATATCCATCATATGGATATAGATTTACCAAACCAAGAATTTGAAGATTCAGATGACTGAGAACTCAAGCCGATTTGTTGTTCAAACAGGAAGGGAAAAAGAGGATATAAAAAAAAAACCCAAAAAACAACCTCACTGACTCTTTAATATTGAACCTAACAGAAATTAGTATGGTGAACAAAAAAGCCTGGTTTTTTGGCTTTTTTTGTTTGGTTGTTTTTTTTTTTTTGTGCATGAATTTGATAGAAAGTTAAGGTTATACATGGTAGTCTTAGGTCAGAAAATACAAATTCTTGGAATATAAATGAGGTGAGCTTACTCTAGGATTTTGCTATACTCAACAACAGCTTTGTACAAGAGACCAAACTTCTGAAAGGCATTCCCAAAAGATTTAGTCCACAAATATTCAGTCACAAAGATGACTTCAAAAAAAGTGGGAATTTTATGGATACCTACAGAACATTCACAGAAGATAGAGCAGCAAATTGTAAAGCAGTTGGTTCCACTATGAGACCCAGTCAGTCAAGCTGACACGGGACAGTGCTGAGTGTCCCGCTCGCAGCATTACCCACTTTATTGAGATTATTCATATCCCGCAGTTTTACTGGTCAACATTATTCAAGTGAGCTTCTTAGGTCTTTGCTTGAGTATATTTCTATAACTTTACAGTCAATGCAATAAAAAAAACAAACAACAAAAAACCAAACAAAACCTCAACGTTTTTTAAATTATACCTGCAGAACTTTTAACTACTTTTCTATGGTCTTGTAGCACAGAAGCTGCATAGAGAATTTTGGCAATAATTCTTGTGCGAGCTGAGGACAAACTACCAGAGGTCGTATAGCTGAGTTAATTACAGCTTAAGTTACAATTTCCTCTTTTACAATGAAGTAGGAATGAATAGGAAACTGGTATAAGAAAAGATGCATTTCAGTATGCTCCTTGCAGCAAGTCCGATTCAATTAAACGGGTCAGTAACTACAGAAATTTGTTACTTTCTTCAGCCACTGTAATCTAGAGAAAAGTGAACAACCTGTTCATTCTGTATAGCCAACAAAGTATCCACACCGTGAGAAAAACTTGCACCGCCGCAGCGCAGCCCCGCTGCTCCCAAGCTGAGCGGAGCTGAGGGTGTGAGCGCCTTCGGGCTCGCTCTCCCCTCTGCTCTCAGCGCTCACAGATGCGCCGAGCGCCCGAATCCAGGGGCACGGCGGCAGCTGCCACCCCGCAGCCCCGCTCTGCGCTCCGAAGCTTCATTTTAGCCCGCAACGTGCCAACACCAAACCCCCCCATTTATGCCAAATAATCATGAAAATAATTTTAAAAATTTGAAAAGAATCGAGCAGCTGGTCCCTTTTCCCTCAAAGGGCCACTTCCAAAGCTGCAACCCGTCCCTCCTCCCCGCGGGCAGGGCACNGCAGCGCGCAGGCGCCTCCGCCGGCCCCGGGGCTGCGGGCGGGCCGGAGGGGCGGGAGCGGCCCCGGCCCCCTGTGACCCCTGTGACCCCTGCGAGCATCACCCCGGGCACCCCCACCCAGGATCGGCCCCTGTGGGTAGCGGGCAGTGCCCAACCGAGGCGCCTAAAACAGGTGGGGAGAGCCACCGCGCAGAGGTGCAGCCGTGCCGCGCAGCCGGAGCCCCGCGCCCGGGCAGCCTGCCCAGCTGTTGGGGTGGTTAAAATTAGACGGGCTGAATTCTCCCCTAAACGTGTGGCAAGCAGTATTGCCCCTACATGGTGTGTTAAGGAGCCTCAAGAGCCTTTATAAAACCGCTCTTCGCGACTCGGCACCTGCTGTGGTTGCTTGGTCACGAGCACGATGTTTAAGAAATGTCACCACGTTTGCTCGTGTGGCAGTTTGAGAGCTCCCAGAAACGGCGCGCTTCCAAAGCGGGACGCCTGTGTCCCCGCATGTCGGCATCGGCTCTGCCCGTGCCCTCTCCAGCCCCCGCCGGCACCACCAGCCTTGCAGGACAGGCGAAGTAGTCACCGAGCCTGCCTTCATCCCCAGGAGGCTGACGAGTAGCATCCAGTGATGAAAGGCATTCCAGCCCCTCTCAAAACTTGACTGTTGGTGATAAATGAGGACTGAAAAGGCAGAAAAACGCTTTCAATACATTCTGATGAGCTAGGTACAAAGTGGGGTTATTTTTTTCAGCAGCCAAGAGCATATGGTCAGCATTATTCTTAAATATTTTTGGAAAGCATACAGAATCCCAAGTCATTTTTGAAGTAGCAATTTATACATGTACACATCAACATATGTCCCAGGAGGCCCTGCCTTTGTTATGGTTCTCCTTGGCTTTCCATCTTGGAGAAGAGATCAGGATCATTCCAGGAATGTGTGCCATGTGAACAGGGGTTTTATGAATCCTGCTGCCCCGTATAAGATCTGATTTTCAAAAATATATTATGAAATAATTATGAAGGACTTGATTTGGGACTATGTTTCCTCTGACTGGCCAGCAGTTTTTATGGATGTACCTTCTCTTTCCTGAGACATGCAGAGTAAGTGAGCTGGAAAAAGGGTAGGAAGAACGAGTCAGGATAACATGGCTACAGGAATGGTCATGAGTGATAGCATCTAGCATGTGTTTGAGAATGATAGTATTCAGCTATGCTTGCTGGAGCAAAGCCAAGTAGCTTCCAAAAGCTGCACAAAGCAGCCCGTCAGAGAGTTCCTATCCCAATCCAAACTGACGTGTAAGCATTTTCTAGCACGTTACTGAACATTATGCATTGGACTTTGTTGTACTGGTTGTGTCTTCTATAAAGTCTTTGTATTCATTACCCTCCAGGCCTCTTCTAATTTTGGGGAAAGCCTTGGTGGTAAACAGCGTGTGCTTAGCCCAATGCAAAAAAATGTTAGTTAGGAAAGCTTGGCAACGAACTAATAATATTTGCAGCCATGTGACGGTGTAGAAGTTTGTCCTAATTGCAGTTAGTCTCTTGGGATCTTCATATTTCAGTATACTAATGACTAAACGCCATTTCCCCTCTGCAGCAGGGCAGTAAGAACCAAGACTACATGGGTAATGGAGATGGTTGTATCTCCCAGTACAGCTGTCAGCAGAAAGAGGGAAGTGAGAGAGGATCTGAGAGGTGCCCCTCTATCCTGTCTCTCCAGGAGGACCATAAGCAGGTGGAGCACGTAGACATGGCTCTGACGGACTCTGGTGTTGTGCTGTGGTGTGCACCTGTGCATAGAAGAAAAACTTTCTCTGATAGAATCACTGGCATTAATTTTATATAAGATGATAGCACATAATCCAAGGCAGGTATTAATGGCCTTTAGTTTTACACATGATATTAACTATACTTATACAGATAACAAACATTCTCTAAGTAAAAAGTAGAATTTATCCTCTTAAAACGAGGTCTCATGTACCGTAGGAGAATGGGCTGGTTTAATTAAATTAATGTCCTGCTGTTAAATCACTATAAAGACTGGTTTAACCTCCCATCTTTGTCAATAAGGTACACATTCTTTGAAGTCTGCTAACATAAATTAATCTGATAGAAGCAAGGAATAAAAACTGTTTGCATTTACACAGAATGAGGAATTGGCTTTGGACAGACAGATCAGTTTTTGGAGATTTGTGTTGAATTGATGCATTTTGTTAGCAGAGACAGGTCTAATGGTGTTTCAGCTCTTCATTGATGCAGGCTTCTTCTCCGCTGTGTCTCTTTCTTCTGCTATTAAGATCTTGATAGCTTAAGTACTTTCTCCAATTATATAGTTATTTTCCACAGCAATAGTCCACAGTAGAAACTGTCACACGGATGTGGCAAATTGCTCAGTCTTGTTCCTTATCTCCAGCAACCAGCTTTGTGATCCTCGACAGTACACCTTTACCTCTTGGTGCCCGCCTGTTCTTCTGGATTCCAGGGAAAATATCATCCTGCTGATGATGCAGGGAGGTGTTGGACCTCAGAAAAGGACAGGCAGGAGTTCAAAAGCACAGCTGAGACCTGAACCTCCCTCTCCTGTCTCTCAGTTTAGCCTAGCCAGGCATTGGAAGACTTTATTAAGCAGATGAGAAAGAAACTTTTTGTGAACTGCAAGTGCTCTGCCTCTTCCAAGTGAGAGTCCAGTGCCACAGCCTTTTTTAGGCAAAGTTTTCACTAAAGAGAACAAATGCTTTGTATTCAAGATCCCAGATGTGCCAGGCTGACAGGGCTATTTTCAGACAATGGCAAGATCTATGAAATGTTTCCATTTATAGTTTCAGGAAGCGTACTCAGCATCTACTCTAAACTAATCTTTTAAATTCCCTCCATAGGCACTGCAAGTGGGCTGCTTTAGAAAGTAATTCATCCTGTGTGTATTTGACAACTGTCTGGAGTGGGACAAAATACGCTAGCAAATCCCATCCCACTTGCTGAAATTATGTGCCGTATAACTGAAAAATCACACACATTTCCTGCAGAAAATTTATTCAGATGGGTTTTGCCTGAAAGCATCCTCAAGAATTATGTTTTACTAGAAGGAAGTTTGTATGGAAGAGATTGTGAACGACAAATACTCTCTCAGCTCTCCAGTATTCTGGAGTTTTATTTAACAGGAATACGTGCATTGCAGTGCATGTTTACCTCAGGCCCTCTGACAGACACTTTCTGATGTATAGTCAGGCAACTCTTCCAACACAACACCTCCAGGGAGGGTGTCTCCTGTTAATACAAGAAGGGCTATCTTTTTGTTTGAATCCAAGATATAAAACACCACATCCCAGGGCTTCCAGGTATCTGACTAATAGTATGGTAACTGATGGTTGCCAGCTTAGAGCCAGGAGCCAACTTCCTTTTAAAATAATCAGTCAAGGTATTCAGAGTTTAATAGATGGTTGATGTAGATGTTTATGCAAAGGGTACATGATCCTGAGGTAAGAGGACAGAGTAAAATTGTTTGCTATTAAAGTTACCTAAACTGTGTGCAGTAAACAATTTATTCAATCACACTGAACAATTACCCGTTCCCAAATTATGCATGAGCAGTTCCCTGCTGACACTTTATTTTGTATGCTCGTTATTTGAAATTGCTCAGTGAACGATTTCTATGAACTGCTTGCAAGTGATTTTTCTGGGACTTGATGGAAGGGCCTGCTATGCTTGTTCTAGCTCTACCTAAATCACATGATTCCCCCAAAAAAAACAGGAGAGCTGATATAAAATGTGTTAGATTTCCTAAAGCAGAGCCATGGCATGCTTGTCACTGCCCTGCCAGGGCAGCTTTCTAACGGCATTTGGGAATAATGGGAACCTGTCCCAGGGGGTTTGCTTCTTTCTACAAATAGAGGAATACCAGATATGGAGTTTGACCACATTGCTTGCCTGGAACTCAAATAGTGATCGACATATTGCTCTCGCTTAATGTGGGGCAGCTCTTACTTCACACAGAATTGGAAGACAATTAATAGAGCCGTGCTTTTGCATTGCATCTGTCCCCCTCACTGGGTGACAGCCCATTTTCAGGGGTCCCCGCTACAGCAGATTTGGCAGCACTGGGTGAACTGGTTGTGATTTTTCTGTCCCCTTTTTGGACAATTTCCACGCACAAATAAAGTTCAAAACGATCACGGACAGATGTCTGCGCTAATCCTGAAGTAAATGCATTTGAGCTGCAGCTCTCAATGTTCTCTCTGCAGAGATCCCTGTGAATTTCTGTGAGTCTGTGTGACTGTCTGTATAAACCAAAGGAATTGCAGATACTGTCAGAGTACAAATGTATGCATGCTTTCGGGTATTGGTACAGTGATAATTAACGTTTTGCTGCAGTGTTAGTCCTTTTTAGCTGTGCATTTTAATATTTACCAGTGGCTATTTTTGAGAAGGAAAGGCTAGGACTGAACCTTCAGGATGTTGCATATGTGCATCATTATCAACCATTTTCTAGGAATTAAAAAAATTATTGATAAGGATTAGAGTTTTATGCAAAGATATGAAAAAGTACTAAATAACAAGTGTTTAACAGCTCCAGACAGACAGAACTGAAAAAAAAAAANCTCAACGTTTTTTAAATTATACCTGCAGAACTTTTAACTACTTTTCTATGGTCTTGTAGCACAGAAGCTGCATAGAGAATTTTGGCAATAATTCTTGTGCGAGCTGAGGACAAACTACCAGAGGTCGTATAGCTGAGTTAATTACAGCTTAAGTTACAATTTCCTCTTTTACAATGAAGTAGGAATGAATAGGAAACTGGTATAAGAAAAGATGCATTTCAGTATGCTCCTTGCAGCAAGTCCGATTCAATTAAACGGGTCAGTAACTACAGAAATTTGTTACTTTCTTCAGCCACTGTAATCTAGAGAAAAGTGAACAACCTGTTCATTCTGTATAGCCAACAAAGTATCCACACCGTGAGAAAAACTTGCACCGCCGCAGCGCAGCCCCGCTGCTCCCAAGCTGAGCGGAGCTGAGGGTGCGAGCGCCTTCGGGCTCGCTCTCCCCTCTGCTCTCAGCGCTCACAGATGCGCCGAGCGCCCGAATCCAGGGGCACGGCGGCAGCTGCCACCCCGCAGCCCCGCTCTGCGCTCCGAAGCTTCATTTTAGCCCGCAACGTGCCAACACCAAACCCCCCCATTTATGCCAAATAATCGTGAAAATAATTTTAAAAATTTGAAAAGAATCGAGCAGCTGGTCCCTTTTCCCTCAAAGGGCCACTTCCAAAGCTGCAACCCGTCCCTCCTCCCCGCGGGCAGGGCACAGGCGGAGACCCCGGTCCCGGCTGCGCCCGCAGCCCGGCACGGAGAGCGACCGAGGGGAACGAGAGACCCGGGACGGGACCGCGCGTTCTCCCCGCTGGCGGGGCAGCTCCACGGCGGAGCCTGGCGCCCNCTTAAAACCTCGAGGAACAAGGACAAAAAAAGAAGTAGGGGGAGGCTGAAGATGAGTCTAAGGAATTATTTAAACAAGTGACAGAGAAAGCATACATTATTTGATAGTGAAAATAGTCCACCATGAGGGGAAAGAAAAGGTAAATAGATCAGCTCAGAAGAACTTTGAACTGGAAAGAGATAGCTTTTTTGAATTTAATAAACTGTGCATGTTGTAAAGGATTGTCAACATGTGTGCTGAGTTAGAGCGTGCCACAACTGCTTCTTGCTACCTTGATCTTTAAGACTAAAAGCAAATACAGAATTAAAAAAACCCCGTATTTTCTTCTAGTTTCAATGAATAAATAAGACCAGTCTTCTAAGTAATGTTTATTATGCTTCTTTGTCTGTAAAGAAAAAAGCAACAAACAAACCCCTATTACATAGGGTTAAAAACAGGGATACAGACTGCAATAAACATACATATATATGTGATTATTGCTTTTGCACATAGCTCAAGTACAGAACTAAAATGGCAACCACTATAGTTAACAAAAAGATACTAACAGTTGGTAAAATCAAAACCAATGTAAAAATGCTTTATGTATCAGTATTTATTGTCTTTTTTCTCTACTAATACTTACTCATTAATTCTTTAAATAATGAACATATTTCCTGTAAGAACATTATAGCTTTGAAAAGCTGTAACTGAACAATAAAATGGAGACCCAGTGATAAACAGAGCATAGTGCTGGATATCTGACTGTTTTTGAGAAGCACTTCATTCCCTTCACTAGGGAGATCTGCTTGAAAGTATCATTTGAGAGGACTCAACTTTTCTGTAGATGAAAACAGGACAGTTTTGCTTCCCATTCAAAATAAGTAAGCAAACTATTTTATCTCTTAGTAAAATAAAATAGCTACTACAGCTGGATTCCATAAAAGCGTTAAAGATTTTAATGTGAGAGAGTTAGATGAACAAAGCACAGCAAGGAATTCCAGCACAACAGCTTGGAACTGCTGTTCCAAACATTTAATAGATCCAGACTGCTTGTTTTATAGGAACTGCTGATACTCATCCCTGGGTATCCTGGCAGATGTGAACTGGCTTGCCTCACTTTTGTTATGGATTAAGTTATTTGTCGTTTACCCAGTGTAAGAGAACACATATGGGAAGACACAGGGTCATACCTAATGTGTTTTAAACTCATCCCAAATCTTACCTGCCAGCATCCCACCCCTGAGCCATGTCCTACGGTTGGGCACTGGAAGTCTAAGCCCAGCATTGGGTATCTAGATTGTCCTTCACTCTTCCTAAAACCCACACATGGGAAACATTAGAGAGATATGTGTGCTTCATCCCCACTGAGCCCAGACTCCTGCAGGATGCTTGGGATGATCCCAGAATCCCTGCCTGGGGACAGGGACCTGCTCACCTCCTTTCACAGCTGAGATGCTTTAATGCTTGCCCATGATGTGCAGTTTCTATAGAAGGGGTCGCTGCTGCTCACCTCTATACAATTACATGGTTAGAGCACTTACCCATTAAACAGGATTTCTGGCTTCAGTGTCTTTCTTGTCCTAATGTCCCAGAAAATTATTATATCCCCCAGATTCAGACAAGTTTAGATGGAGAGTTACTAGTGGATACAATAAAAACTATGGGATTCACTGCTGAAGTAGTTATTTACCACCATTATTGTATTGCAGTTGTTTATTTATATGACATCTCAGTTCTTGGTCATCTATCTTTTATCATCATTTGTCTTCAAAATCCTGCTCAGGTAGCAAAATAGTCCTGTCCCAATATACCACCAATCCCTCAAATTAGGAGCTGCAGTTCAACTGACAACTTAAAAAATATTTCCTGTGAATCCACAGCAGAAGAATTAACTGCTGTAAAATCCCTCTGCTCTCACAAGCTTTTGGGATCGTCCTATCTTTTTTCTTCCACTCCAGAGCAAGGTTTAACAACATTTGTAGCTTGCAGAAAGATGATGTGGGTCTAAACCCTCTGCCAAGTGACCCTCCAGGAGGGCATTGCTAGCCATGGTTTGGGACACGACCCCAAATCTAGAGCTCAGTGATGACATGCTTGTGCTGCCTTTCTCCTACACACTCCTGCTGATGAAGCTCCACCTACATGGTTTGATTCATCAGCATGAGGCAGCTTGATTTACATGTCAAGTTCAATACATCTTTTGATTCCCACAGCAGCAGAATTACAGCAAGGAGAAACTGAAGGGATAAAAAATCTACAAGAAAGGAAAGTTAATGTGAATTAGAAAAACAGAAACTAAAGGTATTTTTCCTTGGGAGCCCTGAACCTATTATATTTTAATTCATATTAATGTAAACAAATTAAGTATTTTCAAGAGGGATTAACAAATGAGTTTTATATGGTGTTTATTTTGTTGTATAGTAAAAAAATCTGTTACACAGTAACACACTAGGGAGGAAAAATATGCACTCAATTATTACTGGAATAGAAAGAAAAATATTAATCTCGTCATGTCTGAATTCAACAAATCAATATTAATTTTTTCCTTTCCTATTTAAATAGTTTTCTTCTATATAAATAGCTGCAGATTTGTTTCAGTTTTAACACATGGTTTGCAATATCTTTTCATATGAGCAACACAATATTGCGTTTTAAATTTTCATGTGCATTGAGACCAAATATGTCCTATATTTATCATTCACAATAAGCAAAATCTGTAGAGCATTTCTTTCCTGAAAGTGTAGCATCAACATATTATTTAATTACTACAAGCATATGCCCTTTTTGTGGTATGGCACATCTGTGCAATATCATCCAAGCATGTATTCAGCTTTCCCAGTTTTATCCTAGCCGAGGTCATGTCTCTATATGTGTAATTTGCTTTGTTGCAAGGAAAACAGTTCTTGAAAACACAGATCCTGGATGGCCCTCCTCAGTCACAAAGCCCAGCCTCTGTTATCACAGCCAACTGAATAAAACAACCTTCTTCTTTAAGCACTTAAAATTTACTTTGCATAGTGTATTAGCTACAAGAGTACATTGGGATGCATCCTCTCGGGTTAGTCCTTAGTTTCTGTAGTGTCGAGTGGAGTTACATGATGGAACCTGTTATGTGTACTTGCACTAGTAGTAGTTAAAAAAAAAAACAAACTACATAATGAAAGAATTGCAGGGTCAGTCTCCTGCTCCTAAGTAGGCAAGACTTGCTTTTGAAGCTCTAAGTACATGTTGCTGCATCCAACAAATGAATTTGCCACAAGTCCAATTTAAAATAAACCTCTCTTGGATAAAATCTGTATGAAATTTTGTTCTCTCTTGCTCTCCTCCTCCTCCCTCTCTGTTTTGGACTGTCCTACACCATACATTTTCTTACCTTATGCAGCAAATTTGAACCCTTCTGCAAGCTGTAAGGGCAATTCCAACATGATGTCCATATAATTATAAAAACTTAGGGAAATAACTGATAAATGACCACAACATCAAGTGCACAGATCCTGCCACTCTTACCTATAGTAGCATACAAATGCTACAAACGTAGACATAACTCCACAGACAGTTATGAAACCGGTAAAAATGAAAAATATTTTGCAATCTCACAAAACTTGTCTAATTTCGCTGACGTAAGTCTGAGTAGGTCTTCACTTAGGTAGGTTATACAGCCCTCCCAAAACATTGGCTTATGGGTCACATACCAGACCATATTTCACTGTATGTTTTAGAAGTATTGTCCAGATTAAAATAAAAACAGAGGTAGAGAGAACTTCTGTCTTGCTTCCAGTCCTTCTGTGTGTACTTATATTATGGTAGATATATATTTTACAGCTGAATTTTACAGCTGAAATGTTCTGCTAGTCATGTCTCAAACAGATGCTGGAAAACTAGAAACAATTTTAAAAAAATGACTCAAAGCCCAAGAAGCACAGTTGCAAGAGCTAAACAAGATTAGCTAAGAGTATGTTCAGACATTGACTCAGACGTGTCCTGGTAGAGATTTCTGACAGTAACCAATTCCAGCAGAGAAAAGCATCACAGAGGCTTGTGTTTGGAAAGTGTATGACAGAAACCAAGGCATACAACAGTCACAAAAAAGAAAAACTTATCCAAGTATGCTATGAAGCACCCATCATTCCCCAGTATCTTTCTAAGCATTATGCTATAGTTTAAATAGAATATATAAGCTTCATATAAAAATTGGGTAAGACTCATTGGTCTTATTTTAAGGTTAAGATGATCAAATGAATTAACTTTAGTAGGGTCAGAATTTGGTAAAGACAAGCTTTCTTGAATAAAAGGGCCAAACCCAAATTTTCAAGAAAACCAAGGAGAACATTAATCAATTATTTACATTACACCTAAGTCTAGAATGAGATCTCTTCTATGCATTTAAAATATTTTTATGTTGGCAGATTGTTAAAACATAAAACATTAAGTATAAACTTCAGGTTGGTCCAACACAGGTTATAGTATTAATTTAGAAATTCTTGTTATCAGAATGAGGTGGGGGCTATTTTTAAAGGGGTCATTAAAAACAGCATAAGGTTTTTAGAGCAGCTCAGCTGGCTGACACAGAGAGGGATTGTGAGGCACAGCCCAAGTGACATCCACGAGAGATGATGCACTTTTCCCCACCTCAGGCACTGCTGACAAACAGGACATGACACCAATCACAGCACTGAAGTTACATGGGAACACCTGTGCTGAGCCACACCGAGGGGTCAGGTAGTCTGCTGTCCTGTCCCTAGCCAGGAAAAGGTTACAGGAAGAGGGCACACACAGATGTACATCCTTACTACATGCTGCCAGCCTCTGGCACTTTGTGCCTTAGTTAGCATCTGAACAGGTCTTTAAAAGACACCAGCGAACAGTTTGCATTTTTCCAATTCTGTTTTGACCAAGACAAAGCAGCTCTGTGACTCAGGGACTTCATGCATTAAGCAGTACATACAGAACACATTGCATGGAAGGGTTATGAGAATGATTTGGGGATTATCACATTGCATGCTGGGGTATTTATGTTTGGCAGGTTTCCCTGTCTGAGAAAGCAACATAAAGCTAAAAGCAAAACTTGTACAATCTTATCTGCTCTACACTAATTGTCCTTCAAACAGGTAGTGTTTCACATCACTTCTAATAGCTTTTTGATACAATACTGCATGATTATCTTTCAAGCATAAGATTGTATCATCATTTTAAGTCCTCCAGAAACCACTAACAAGATCTAAACTTATATGTATACCCACACACAGAGAAGCACACAAGGGCCATCCTACTGAACAGGCCAGCAATTTTAAAATACTAAAAATATTGTCTGCTTCCAGACATATCAAGCAGCAATCCATTTTCATAAAATCGTAATGCTTCTTATTTTTTGATTACTGGCAGGCATCAGGCAGAGCAGCAGGAAGGTGAGTTACCAAAGGCATTCAGACACTTCTCTTCAAAGGCACAGTGACCCCAAGGGTCAAAACCAGCTCTCTCCTACTGAAGTGCGATCTGAGGCTCCCTTACGTCATTAAAACACCACAGAATTAGGGAGAGAATATCTTTTAAATCAAGAATTTCATAGGCACAGAAAAGTGACTCTAGAAGCTAAACAAGAATGTGTCAGTTAAAAATTGTATTTATTGCTGCAGCTGTTTTAGTCTCTTCCTGACAAACATAGCTAAAAAGAATATTGTACAACAAACTCCAATGGTTTGGCAGTAGATTAATTAACATTATTTATTGTACATGTCATGAAGGGCACTGACACTGCAGAAGCCCAGGTGCTATAGCATCACATTCTGTCAGAAACGCTGAAAAATCTTTTCCCCAAGCTGTATTTGTAGCAGTTACAACTGTTTTATTTTTCTAATGCCAGCAATGACATTTATGTTTGTTTTCACATAATACCTCTTTAGGACAGTCAGAGAGAAACCAATCACTCAATGGGACAGAATTTCTTGTGTTGTTTTGTTTGGATTTTTAACAATCTTACTGTGCATTTCAAAATCTTTCATTTCTTTAAGAAATGAACCCAATACAATCGGTCCTCAGTCTTTTGTCTGCAACATTATTCATGTAAATTGAGAGAATGTACACATGGCATAAAAATGAACGTGATAAGCAAGCTGCTATATTTTGAAGACAACTTACTTGTTCTCATTGACTATTCTTACTATACTTCATTATGACAAAATTTTTTGAGGGAAATATAATTACAAATACCATAGGCTTGCTTTTAAAAAAAACCCAACAAAACAACACACCACCACAGAGGCCACCACAATTGCAATAAGACCTCAGACTGTTATGATTTGTTCTCTTCCAAAAGGAAAGAGATGAAGATAACAGGAGAATCAACAGAAAGTAAACATACTGCACAGACAGTCAAAACGCAGCAGCCAACCTGTTGGCTTGAGACAGAGAACTCAACCTACTCCAATTAACATAAATGGCACTTATCAGTCAAATTTGGCTTCATCTTTTGTCTCTCTGCTGAAGACAAAAGGTTGCTCTGCCACCTTCCACCTCCCTTCATCGCTTTGAGGAATGGCTGCAGCAGAACTTTCCTTCCTAGGAGGGTGCGAGGAAGGAGCCGCAGTTTGTAACCCCCGCGGGCTTGCGGCGGGGGGACCCTCGCTGGAGGTGGTGGGAGTGCTGGGAGGGCTGCACGGGAGGGGTCTCTGGCAGCGCGACGTGGTAGAAGTTGGGTAAGCGAATGTCGTACCTGAAGCCCTGCCCCACGTGCACCCTGTCGTTCAGGGCATACAGTTTTTCAGCAATGTCGCTCCCAATTAAAATTGAGAACAGGCGGGAGATGAAGCGGTGCTTAGCGAACAGCAGGTAGAGCTTCTTTCTCCTCCAGGCCACGTACCGACAATCTGTCTCTGCTGTAAGCGTTACCTAGAGAGGAGAGAATTGAAGAGCCGGCTGACAAGGCGGTGGTGCTGCTGCTGCTGCCGCCCTTGCTCAGAAGGCACCCCCCTCCCCCAGCAGAACCTGTCTACTGCAATTAGAGCCTTTTAATCGAGCCAGAGAGCTCTGGGAGGTTACTGTATGCAAAAGACAAGTGAGAAAGGTGACTGGATATGGACTAAGTGATCACATCTAGTCAGCCTCAGTGACAGTATGCCTGTGCCCACATGGTCAGGATGCCCTGGCTCAGCCCTGCACTCCCTGCTCCACTCTCGGCAGCCTCAGCGGGAAAGGCAGGTCTAAAGAAAGCTCTCGACAAATGCCATTTGTCCTTGTGACAGCAGACATCAGATCCAACACAGACAGGTGCCAGCGTGTCGGTCAAGTGACAGCAGTGGGAGGGCTCACGGAGCGCAGGGGCAGCCCCGGCTGACACCATGTCTCATGCTGTGACCCGTGCCAAGCTGTGTCACAGGCACGTCTCCCCCTGGCTCATCTCCCACTGGGAAACCTCTTCAGCACCAGCTTCTACCCACCCCGAGGAAACCTGGCTTCTCAGGGCTGAATAGCAGCGCAGCCAAAGAATGCAAACAGAGCCTACCTCCCAGATTAGCTTTAAGAAAACCCCTGTTTGTTGTAACAAGATACAAACAGCAAAACCAGTCCAATGGATAAAGACGACTTCCCTCCCCAAACTAATGGGATGCCACTGGTTTGTATAGTATCACAAACAAAACCCACAACTGAATAAATTTATTTCTATATCAAACGGTACTTGAACAGTTTCCCATAGTACTGAAAAAAAGAAAGAAATCCCTTAACTTTTACCTGGAAAATTCCCTCTTCTGTGGGCCTCAGTGAATCCCATTCAGGAGAGTCCAGAAACTGCAGAGGAAAAATATAATGCAGAAACTCCCCATCGACTGTCACTCTGATCCTACCAAGATAAGACGTGTTAATTTGTTAGCACTACCGGTACACCAGCAATGACTACAACAAGAATGTGCTATTTCTACTATCTGAGGAATTTAAATATAGCTTTGAAAGCACAAAAAACAATCAACAGCTGACAGTATCCTAATTATATTTTTGAACCCAGCTTGCTTAGGCCAATTGAAAGAGAATACAAGACAATCATGCAACTGAAATGGAAATCTTTCCAGGCCTTTTTCAAACCACATTATTCTCTCTGTGGTAGGTCTGTGTAGTGATGCACAAGCTTTGCCATTAAAAGGCCAGCATACACTGGAGAGGTGAAAGACCAAAGCCCATAACAGCATTTACCTGCTTCCCCTGAAAACCATGGGATTTACTTCTAGTTTCGGCAAACACGCATTTTAGAAGGAACAAAGTGGCAAAAACTGGGAATGGGAAGCAGGAGTGCCCCACAGCATGTGCTAGGCAAGCCTCTCTCCATGTTTAACAGGAATTACATGGCCACAGGACTATGTCTGGAGCCAGATGAACAGCCTGGAGGTATGGGATCTCTGTGTGAATGCTGTGGCCTTCTGAAGATGCCAAAGAATAATTTCCTTTCCTTTCTACTTTTTAAATAACATATAAGTTTGAAGGCACACAAGCAGCCCTGTACCACAGGATGAAGGGCAGCAGGAACTCTGGGTGATCACTAACTGTCTGGGCATGTAGAAGGATGGACACCTCTCCTTTGGTAAGACCAAAAGCAATCTCCATGAGGTACTTCCTAGACAGCTCCCAAGAATGCTCTGACCCAGGGTGTCACTAAGGAAAACTGCCTACAATCCAAATTGTTCACTGCAAGTAGTCCTAAATGAGCTGAGTGTCAAGCTGCCTGCAAGTTCCATCCATCCCTGCAGCAGGCTATCAAAAAGCACCCACAAAGTGTCCCATCAAGGACAGTCCATGTCCATCACCTCTGGGTGTCCCACCTACTCTCATGGTGGTCTGGTGCTGCACCCTGCTTTGCATACAGTACAAAAGCTAGTATCTCCCTCCAGGAAAGCAGCAGCAAAGCTGCCAGACAGCTCTCCTGGAAGCAGGGAGCACAAGCAGGTGGATTTACTGCCTCAGGGTCTAACACAGGGCCACAGTATACAGTAACTGTAGACCCAGTTCTGGAAGGCTTTATAGGGCTCAACTATGTCCCCTTGTAACGAAAGGGAGCTTTTAAGTCTTTTGCTCTTCCTTACTGATACTCTTCTCCCACCGCCTTGAAAGCAACCAAATGTAGTCTGTATCAAAATCAAGATCTCTATTAAGCAGAGTTTATCTCAGTGTATTCAGTTTTGTAACTAACTTTTTGTCCCATTTCAGATGATACTAGTAAAGAAAAATAGGACAGATGCTGTGCTCATCAGCTGGGCAGTAGACAGATAGCAAGCCATGACCTGAAGACTGAAAAACAGCTGAAAGACTGAAAATTTATTCCCTTTATCTGTTAAATGCTATGATACAGCAGCCTGGAAAAGAATGACTTCAAATTCTTTTCTTTATGTTATTACAGATTCTGTGCTTAGTGTTTTCATACTAGTGCTATCCTAGACAAGTGTATTTAACCTATTAATATTTATATTACTTGCATTAATATTTAATCTATTGCACTGGAAAATAAACAAACAATACACAAATCAGGCTTTTTCTTTTTTTTTTCCCCTCTTTCATTTTCATTTGGGAGGGGAAAATAAAGATATTTGCAGTAAACCTGAACAAAGCAATACAAACCTGCCTGACACAAGCAAGGACAGTTTGTCAATAGGTGTTTTGCCCTGCATGGCGTAACAATGTTCCTTCTCCAGGGTGATCACTTCTGCATCGCAGCACAAGACAATCTTCCTGTACACAGTCAAGGAAATTCCCAGAGGCTGGAAGAGAGCACTGTAGAGTTCCTGGAATTCCCTGTCAAAGGCAACACTCCGAACTTGGTAGGTAACATAAATGAACTGGATGAAGCATATAGTGAACAGTGCAAAATTCCAGGAGAATATATCAGCAGCACAGACATCCAGCCAAGCCCAAACAGAAGAGCAGAGAAAGCCCAGTCCAAGCAAGCTGAAGACATAGAGAAGCCCAAAGAATCCACTTCCACCCATGAAGCCCACAACAAAGAGAATACTGGCTAGGTGGTAGATAGATCCCTCTGCCTCTTGCTTCCAGGTGGTACATGTAGGATGTGCATATATCAAACTTTCCCAAAAACTTGCATTTTCTCCCATGGCTGGAATAATTTTTTGGTTCAGCTGAATCTTGGAAATTTTTATTTATGAGATGCAGTTAGTGAGGTCCTTTTGTTTTCCATTCTTGCAAACTCTGCTCAGTCATCACATAACATCATGGTCTCTTTTGGTAGTGAAGTCACACTTGGGATTTCCAGCAACTAGGCAGCTAACATTCTCAGTGCTGTTTCTCATCAGTTCATGCATTGTTTTGACTTTGGTCATGTCATCTGTACCTTCTTCTGATCTGGACAAGTGAAGAAAAGATGAATTACTTACAAAATTATTTTCATCAATTAAATTTTATCAAAGATTTATTGCCTAAAACCACAGACTGCATTACAATCTTCCAACTACCCTTGCAGCTCTGTGATTCCAGGACCAAACTTCAATATTCATTCAAGTGAAGATCATGTTTTCTGTATCTGTGATCCCTGTAGCAACCTCTGAACTGCCACTGAATCCATGTATGTTGCACTCGCAACACCCTGTGACAAGCCTTTGCACAGCCCCACTGCTAAGGTAGTTGGATTTGCTGGTCCAGACCCTGCTCCCTGAGAGCCTTTTTTAATGTCCTACCCAGCTCTTTAACAAGAAGAGACAGTGAACTCTTCTTCCTTGTTCGCCTCCTCCATCTCACTCTGGATTTCGGTCGAATTATTCCCATTAATGGGTTGAGCAAAGCTGCTCTCTGTTCCTGGAGGCAGCAAACTGCATCCCCAAACACCACGACAAGGGAAACCCAAGTGTCACAGGGGATGGTCCTTTCTATTCCAAGGATAACAGGCAAAAACATGTCATATATAAGGAAGACTACAAAGTTTAAAGGCATCTTGATACAGATTATGCTACTAGAACATGAAGTAAGTAGTCCTGCAAAATACTACTCAAGGGACATTTACAAAGCAATTTTATAACATTCAAAGTTCTACATCATAAAATTTCATGCCATGGACCTCATAATTTTATCGTTCAACACTCTAAAATATGAAACATGCTATTTGTTTCATATGGTGATGTATTCCTAAGAGTTTTAAAAGGAAAACACAAAGACAACAAGCATAAAGAAACCCCAAAATAAACTTTAAAAAAAAAATCAAAACCAGCTTTCCATATCTGTCTTTTAAAATAAAATTACATACTTCAACGTGAGACTACACATGGTAGAAATTGCAAAATCAGAATGTATTAGTGGTGTAATCAGGATTGAAACCTCCAAAGCCTTACTGTCTGGTTCTTTTCCTGGTAGAACAGCAAAGAAACTAAGAACTATCTTGCTATCAAAATTATCAGATTCTCTAGAATATCAAAGTAGTTTGGTTTTTTTCCCCTCACAAGAGCCACAGAAGTCAATACTTTAAAAGCACTGCTGTTGCAGTGAAGCATCCAGCATCATTCATCAGGGCTTTCAGTTGAGCTTCTTTTACAATGACAGGCCTAAGAAATTAATAAAGAAAATTTATACCACATTTCCTAGCCACCACAGCATTACTTCTTTAATGTTTATTCAAAGCCCAACATTAATTCTGTGATTGAATAACACTAGTGCTAAATAAAGACATAAAATCCTAAACAACTGAGCAGCAGAGCTCAGAAGAAAAAGTTAGGAGGACACTCTCCCTCTCTGGGAGTGGTGATAGGAAAGTCACTGGCCCATAAAAATACCACAGCTAAAGAGTACAGAACCTCTCCAAATTACAACGCTCAGTATCCTCCTGCAGTGTAAAAACCAGCACTACAAGAATAAGTTTACAACTATAACCTTTTCAGTTTGTTTCTTTATCCAAATACTCTCCTCTGGTACAGGATTCCCCTCAGATGTAGGATTTATCCCTTGGAGACTGGGAAATTGCATCAGCCATGAAGAAGTTACCTAGGTATGGTAAGATCATGAGGAAGTTTAGGTGGTACTTCTGTGATCAAGGGGTAAGATTTCTGAATCAAAAGAAAATAAAACTGGGACATACAGCTCCCAGACCTTGTATTCTGAATCTGCTCAACATTTCCAATACACGGTCAAAAATCAGTAGCAGAAGTACTTTGTTTGGCTGATCGTTTGTTTCAAACAGAATCACTGATAACAGTGATTTTGGATTATTCTTAACGCTTCTACTCTTCTGCCAACATTTCGCTCTAAGCAGTTTTACTGAGGACCCTCATTTCTAAAAGAAAATAATAAAAATCAGTGTTTTGAAGGGAACCATGACTGAGGAGTTACACTGGAAACTGTATGCATGCCACAAACAAAACCATAGTGGATCAGTAATTAACTTTACATGACCAACATCTGGTCATCATGTAAGGTCACACATTGCAATAATTTGACACAATATTATAGTAATTTCACAAAATGTATGTTCAATTTTTAATTCACTTATTGCATTCAGTCTGACGACACTACAGCTCACAGCATTTCTGTAAAGCATCTATTCATGACAAGATGGGCCAAGATAATATGGAGAGAACAGCGTGCCACTAGGACACAGATATATGGTCATCATACACAAAACCACAGTCCTGAGGAAACTGTCCTGCATTTGTAAGTGTTCATTTTCAGAATGGGACCTGTCTTCCAAAACCACTGTGGGGAAAATTCCCATTTATTCCACTAGTTCTACACAATGAGAACTTTTACTGTGCTGCAGCATCTCCCAGACTGGAGAGGGCCTCTCTCCTTCCAGGCAAGAGGAAAGGCAAAGGAGGGAGGTCAGTGCTAGCCCAGAGCACAGCTTTACCAACACAACACTCTCCTGAGCTACACAAGGTGTGCAGGCAAAGCCAAACTGTCTGGAAATACTGACAAAACCTACTCCTAAATGGGACTGATTTCTCAGGGCTATGGTGAAGAGCAGGCATGCTTGCTGCCAGTGAACTGCAGGCAGAAAGAGAGGATGCAGCTCTTCTCAGTCAAAAAATTATTCTAATATTTGGGAGCTAAAAATTGTTGGTAATTATAAATAGAGCAGAGATAATAATAGGTATGGGCCTAAGAATAGTAAAATTTCCAATTTTGAAGGGTATTTAGTGCTAGATAAGTGCTATAGTTCCTACAAGTCCAAAATTTAAACTCTTGAGGGTTTCAGAACAGTTACTCTAATTAAGCCATTCATCTACTGCAAGTGAGGTTGTGGGGGAGAAAAATCCCCCAAACCAAAAAACCAAACAGCTGTGATACCAACTGAGTCATCCTCTACAGTAGCTCAACATTACCACTTGTAAGCACCTGGAGGGGACACCATCCTCTCACTGAGGTGCTTTGGTCTTCTGCTTTGTTTGATGACCTGCTTCGACTGCCCTGGCTGTGGTGCTACAGGTTCATCTGATGGTGACGATCCAGCAAGCAGGAAACAGCATCTAAAGCAGGTGTCTTGGCTGGTAAAGCTGAAGAACTGTGTCTTCCCAAGCAAACATTGAGTACTTTCTGCTCCATCCCCTGCCCATGGAGAAGGAGCACCGGGCACAGCACGCTCCCTGCCATGGGACTGCCATATTCACAATGACACACACTGACATCTGTAGGCTGCCAAAACCCCAGCTTCATGCAAGATGAGTCCTCCCAGCTCAGGAAGGGGATGTGCCCTGCCAACACAGGCTGAATTACTGACATGCTTCAGAGCGTCTTGCCCCACCACACATCCCACCTTCTCCAGCAGGAGCAGATGAAGTGATGCGAAAAATCAGGCCAGGCTAGAGATGTGAGCAAGATACAGTGGCATGGACTTCTTTAAAATAAACAACAGCACTGGAAGGACTAAGCTGTCATCAGAAAGTGTTAAAATCACTGAGTTTGCTGGAGTTTCAAAGCAGAAAATGGAGAATTCACTTATACTCTACCAAATAAATACCTGCTGGCAACTTAAAATTTCATATAAGCAGTACACTAAACCAGTCAAAACAGAATGAATCTGTATAGTATAAATGCACATCACAACCTTCCCCTCCTACAATGGGTGTTTCCCCCACATATTGCAGTATTCACACAAATAATTACCCATTATATACATTTTTAATTTGCTTGAGAACTGTGCACTTTACCCCATTTTTGTCCCTGATTACTCAAATTCGAGTGTGAGAAGCTCTGAGTGTTAGTTACTGTGACTGGATCACAATAATTCCTAAAAGCCCTGAGGCCACCAACAGTTCTCTCTTTGGTCTTTTTAATTAAGTCAGAAGTAAAGCTATTCAGAGTTTGAATAGTCCATTCTTTAGTTGCCTTATCCCAAGTACTCTGAAAGAAAGCCCTCGGCATTTTCAGACTGTACGTGTTGACAGGCTATAGAGCTGCACGTGCTAATTGTGTAACCAGCCTGGGTGAATTGCTTGCTACAGGTTTGGAAGCAAAAGGAAAGGTTTTCCTTTACAGCATATACACTTTTTTGCACAAAATGAGATTATGCTGGATTTAGCAGGATTTGTCTCACTAGTTTTAGCCACTACAGTCTGTATGTTTATACATGAGCTAAGGGTCATAGCCTGGCTCGACAGTCCAGCAACTCCACCAGGAGCAAGGCAGTCCCTCCAGCCAGGGGGGGTCCTCCTGGCCTTGACAACCCCACTTCCAGAGGGATGAGCTCCAAGCACTCCTTCTAGGCTCACAAATTACATCTGGTCTAGCAATCATTTAGACTACAGAAAGCAACTGCTTCTTAATTTCATCAAATAGTTTCACATGCCATGTAGATGCATACATCAATTAAGATACCCCTTCCTTCCATTGTCCCTAGATCTCCGGAATCCCCCCTGCAGCCCCTACTGACACCTGTTGCTCCCAATCCCTGTTTATGTTGTATACTTTCCCCAAGCTACTTTCCTTCTGCAGTGGGGCTAAACACCCACAGGGACCAATAGAACCAAACCCCTTATTGCAATGCAGCATCTAACTCAGGGCACAGAGGAGAGCTGTGCACCCACAGAGAGCTATGGCTACGTGCCCATAGGCAGCTAAACAACCTGTTTTCAGTGATAAACTGTCCCTGGACCCAATTCTGACTAAAAATGCATGCAGCCATTAGGACAGTAACTAACAACAAAAGCTACATTACCTTAAACTTCTTGAGACTACATCCCAGAGAAAGCTGTAATTATAATACTGGAAAACACAAGGTTCCCCCAACAAAATGCAGGCTGCAGGAAGGTGGAAGGAAGATGAGGAAGAAAAGAACTACCCAATCTAAAAGGCAACGCTATCAAGATAATCAGTCACTATAAAACTAGATATATTCAGATTTCAAAGACACACAAGCATACATAGCAAAGGTAATTAATTAGTAGGATGGCTTTAAAGATTTCCCTTGCTGTGAATTAAAGAAGTGAAGGTGCTGTCTGGACCCTAAAATAAATCTGGGTATACTATTATTAAAAAATTTATTTACTACGATACTATTTTTTATGCTAGAGGAAATCATGTTAGATGATCGCAACAATGTCTCCTGGACTTCTGTTTAAGTTACTTGATTTAAAAAAGTTGCATATACCTAGAAAGTTTTGGAGCTGGTCTTCCCAGAGAAATCCAGAAGCCTATCTCACACACCAACTAAGAGCTACTTTAGACAACAGAAAATACTGAAGACAGGTACATCTCTGAAATTACTCCTCCTACAGACATCACAGATGAAACCTTCATCTGTGCAGAGCCAGCATCCCTTCCCGCGAATGGTTTTCAAAGAAAGGGATGTGTTCAAAGAAAGGGATGTGAATGCTTTGCCATGGAGCCTGTCTGCAACCCGAGCAACCAAGCCTCAGGATCCCACTCCCTGGGTGAGTGTCACTGCGGAATGAAGAGGGACCGCAGTGCAGTTCTGTGCCCCTTCTGCACAACATCACGGCTTCAATGAGAAGGGCAGCAAGTGACCCACCCACACGAGTCAAAATGAGTCACTGGGATGAGATGCACACTCATGGGAGGAGAGAAGATGGATTAGCACTCCCTCGGGTTGAGGCAGGCATCTCGTGTCCCATTCATGTCTCATCCCTGTCTCACCCACTGGATCAGTGCTCTGAGCAGAGGCTGTCACATGGAAAGTAAAGTGTCTCAAGAGTCTCTGCCTAGTCCTTCCAGTACCCCCTGGTCTTTAATTCCCAAATTGGACCCCCCACACTGAGATCATCCATGTGATGTGATACCTTCCCAGACAGCAATCCTTCTGGTAATGCTCGGAGCTGCAAAACAGGCAGCTGGGGCATGTCCAGCCACCAGTGGTGCTTCACTGCTTTCAGGGCAGCTCTGAGAAACAACAACCAGCCAAGCAGGACTGTCCAGGTCCAAAGCCTTGCTCTGGTCAGGCAGAATTCAGGCTACCATGCTTTAAGGTTGTTCAACCAAGCAGCCCCTTCAGCCAGCTGCTGCCCAGCCCTGGAGACAGCCCAATGCCACCTCTACACAGAGGTGTCTTCAATGATTTCAATGGCCCACATGAATGAGGCACCAAATGGCACGAGGCCAGCGACTGGTTGTCCTCCTCGCCAAGCCGGGCCTGTCTCCCATCTTCCTGGTGCAGCAGATGCAGAGCTGCTGTCTCCAAAGCACGGCTCTTCAACGGGAGACGTTTCACGGGACTTTCCACTCATTGAGTTTGTTTGGGTGCAGCTGGGAAAGCCTGATTCTGCCTACAATTTGATAAATTCCTAATAATCTTTTTAAGAAGTGGAAAAAAGCTGGGCAGGGGGAGGCCTTGAGAGAAAAAGAAACCCCACAGTAATACAGAAAGAACAGTACAAGGTTCATTAGGCGCACTGCATACAGTGAAGCTGGTGTTATTTAGTCTTTAATTATTTAAAGACCAGTTAACTATACACAATTTACAGTACTTCAACAATTCCCTATTTATCACTGTAAAATACACAATGCAACCCTCTGTGGTTGCAAAGCCGATGTTGAAGACGCTGTCTATTTTATCATCTAGACAGTGTCTGAAAAGAAATAAAAACTACAGATTTCTTTCAATTTGAATCAGAATTAATGAGCCATAAGTACATGTGGTATTCCTGCCAAACTGAGAAGTATAATCCCCTTTCTCCTTTTTTTAAGGTCTTTTTCTCCTAAGAAACATGACTATGGAATGGCAGTCAGACATTTTTTAAACGAACTATAGATTGCCAGCACTTGGTTAAATTTGAGCGAGGCTCTTGTATATAGAACAGCATTAGCCAAAAAACAACTTAGAGTGTCTGTTTTATTGGGTTTGAGAATAAAACTTGAAAGGAAGTACAAGTTCAAGCTTCTCTCCAACTTTTAAATTAACAGTGGAGAAAGCAGCCACAATGCACATTTCACAAGTGCTTTAAAAGTGGTTTAATGAACTGCAGCTGAACTCTGCAGAATTCCGCTTAAGTGAGTTTGTATGGTGCAGTAATGCCTTTCAATGGGAATGCATTCCCATGAAACCAATGACCTGACATGAACTTAATTTCCCAAAAAAGAGGCTTGGCTCACCACACCATACCTGCACGTACAACTGGCTTACAGAGTTGTGCCATGAGCCATGTGTCCAAACACATAGACACAGATTGCCTATCATTATCTGGAGACATTGACCAGAGTTCTTCTTTGCAGAGTAGGGGAACACACTGAAATGATAAAACAACATCTCCTCTCTGAAGAACCCACATACTTAGTAAGACGATCAAACGTAGCTTCAGCTAACAACCCTTTTCTTGAATCCTTAATAAACTGTCAGTTCTCAACTTTCATCATAAAAGCTTTACCTGACACAAACTTTGCTTTCACAGCTACCTGTGCAGGCAAAGTTTGTGCCAGGGACCACAACTGACCACAGTTACCATTTTCTTCTGTTTCAGTACCTGATCTCCTCATAAGAGGACTTGCAGTGTACTTACTATTTTGCAGGCAAGGCATTTCTTTAAAACTTGACATTTTAAGCTACTTTATTATTTGGCACCACACAGAACTTTGTGGAAAGCCTGAACAGGACTAGTTCTGCAGAAGTGGAAAGCATCTCTTGTTTTGCTGTGGTCAGTGAAGACATTTTAACTTGTACGTATACAATCATATTCCCATTAAACAACAAAGTAGCAAGAAGCCCTAGTTCTAGAACCCAGGTTTCATCAGTGACATCTCTGTAACACCATCAAGTGGTCCGTGATTCAATATTATAAGAGATCTGCTATATAAAATGTTTGCCCATAAAGTGATTGACAGTCTAAATGCACACAAAGCTTTACAGAACAGATGAAGAAAATGTGGTAAAATATTACAGTTTGGAAGAACGTGTTTGGCAAAAAAGATTATAGTTTGGGGAAGAGCAGTGCTTTGTGTCGCTTGTTCTATCTTTGGAAAGGAGCAACTGCAAATGCAATTTCAGGGTTCATCTGCTCTTACCATTAATTGATGGACAGAGAGAAGAATCAAATAACGCCAGCCTACGAAGCAAACCCCCAGCCGGAGGAAGAAATCCCCGGATCCCGAGGTGGTTTTGTGACAGTAGAGATATTCCCGAGCCAGCCCTTCTGTCAGTGAGCGGCAGCAGCTACACCCGGGAAGAACCAGAAGCCCCGCTGTCCTAAGGCACAAACCCTAACCCGAGACACACAACGAAAAGTCCCACTTCAAACAGAGCCCTGGCGAGGGGAAGCGCTGGGCAGCGTGTCACGCTCCTCTCTAAAGGGGACACGGCAGAGCTCTCCAACTTCCAGGCAGGGCTGACTCGGGAGCTCCGGTTACTCCCGCCGGGCACGCAGGGAGGGAGGACTTCCCTCCCGGGGCAGTGACCTGTCACCCCCGCTCAGGACGCCGCCGAGTCCTCGGGGCTGGCAGCCCTCCCTGGACCGCCGCTGCCCGCCGCCGCCCCTGCCCCGGTGCGGGTGTCCCGGAGCGCGGCGGTGCTGGAAGCGGCCCCGGCTCCGCTCGCCCCCGGCCCCNNNNGGCCCGGCCCCGCTGCCCCGGGGCTCACGCACTGCCGGTGGGCGCCGAAGGCGTCAGGGAGGGACGGGGGAGGTGGTGCCGCTGGCGGCGGGGAGCCCTCGGGGATGGCAGAGCCCTAAACTTGGGCACCCTAAAGCCCGCTGCGGGCGCAGCCCAGATGCCGGGCTGGACGGGCACGCAAAACCTGCCGCTCCTGGCACGGCTGTCCGGGGTTAAACTGTCTGCAGCTGCTGGTTTGGAATAAATGAAATTACAATTCTCCTCTCTTTCACCTGCTCACGCCAGCAAGGTGTCTCTTCAGAAGGGAGATGCACGCCTTCAGGGTCGCCTTCATCACAAGGCTGGCACGGCATTCATGCCCGGTTTTCAGTTACTTGGTTTCGGAAGAAGCAAATGCCTCCCCAAGATCACAAAGGTGTCAGTGCATGAGCCTTTCAGTGTACGAGCCGCGCACTTGTTCTGGTCACTACTTTGTGTCGCGGGGAGAGAGAGTTTATTGACGGAGGAGGAGGCAGATTTAGAAGTTGGTAAGATAGAACAAATCACAGTATTTTAAACGTGCAACTCCTGTTACTACAGAAGCTATTTGTCAGTAACTGGAGCATAAACAACAATATGTTTTAAGTAGTAAGCGTGGAGAAACCGGCGTGTGCGCGGGTGGCCAGCGCTGAGGTCCCACACCAGGCTGGCAAGCTCCTCGTGCAGCAGGGTGATGAAGGGCGGGGCACTGACGGAACCTTCTCCAGAAGTTAAAGGACAAAGCAACCTGTCCTGCTCTAGGCAAAGGGATCAACAATTCTGTGAACTTGCTTTCCCGAGGGGGTTCTTTATTTTCAAAGACTTTTTAGCTCTATGTTTGCCAGGGAAGGAGATGCATACTTTTTTGGAGTAATTGAGTCTCTTAAAACTTGTGAAAAAGACGAGCCAGAGCACTTTAAGCTATCCTGAGTTACATATACTCAAATCTTCGTTATCTGATTACAGCACTTATTTTTATATTTATTATTTTCGAGGGGAAAAGGTATTTTTATATATCTACTAGAGTAGGTATTAAGGTTCTTGTAGTTAAAGAAACGTTTAAAGGGGTTTACAGTGTAGCTCCAATACTTACCTTTCAAGCATGCTATTTCACAACTAGTTTAATTTTAGCAGTATAATTTGAGAGACTTGTATACAGGCAAAACGGAGGCAGTACTGATTCATGGTTTTTTCCCTTTTTGTTCTTTATACTTGGGTGGAGTTGAAAGCATTTATTCATATTTATCCCCAGTTGCATTAGGCATAAATTTGCCCATTATATTTACTCTTCACTGGAATGATAACAAAGGGATGAGGAAGTACATAATAAAAGAAGAGTGCTAAATCTACTGAGATTACATTATTCCAATAAACCACTGTTCCTCCTAATCATCATAAAAGAAGAAAGAAGATATTGGTGGCATATCTGTAAGATATCTCAGCTTTTTGAGTTGTACTTAGTTGGAAGGAATGTCCATCATAATCCTCCACAGATATATAGAACCAAGGAACAGAAGCACTACTATATTTTTGATTATAAATCAGTCAACTCCACGTCAATATTATCTAGTGCTCTAAGACTGAGACTTCAAATGACCTTTTCAATGTAGCCTTGGAAATCAAACCTGGATGAGAGACCCAAGGGAGGCAATACTAAGATGGCAAAGCCACTATGTGGTACAAAGAGACTGGCTCTGCCCAGTGGGCTTTGAACCAACCACTTGAGTCATCAGACTACTCTGATATTTTTTAAACTGCTGGTTGTACTTATATAAAAAGTCTATTTCTAAAAGGTCAGATAATCTAGCAAATGTAAAGCCAAATTATAACCAGTATTATTCTTTGCAGCAGTATGGCAAGATATAAAGGTCATACTTAGAGGTAGACTTACAAGGGAGCCTGTAGTAGGACTCAGAAATCCAATATCGGACTCGAGAAGCCGTAGGAGACTTTGAGGCCCTGGATCAAAAGAGAGGCTCAGCTGTGGCAAACACTCTGCACAGAGGGTGGGAAGGCAGCTGGCCAAGGGGCCTCAAGGGCCAGCTGGGAACACGTAGCAGAAAGGACAAGATTAGTTCCAGCTGGGCTGGATGGGAAGCTGAACACCTGAACAGGCGTCTTTGGGCCAGTCCCACTGCTTAGCCATGAAACTGGGCATCGTGAGCTTCTGACTCTGTGTAAACAGCTCTCTTCTCACAGCTGCTCTTGGATTTATGGGAGTGCCTTAGACACACCTATACCTGGACATGATTCATTCTATGAGAAGCCTGGCAGCTCTATAGAACATGCAGAAAGCCTTGCTGTTGGCTTCTCCATTGCTCTAGATGCCTCTTGTACCGTTGCTGCAGCCAAGGCAGGGTTACCCAAGCAGGCATGCAAAAGTGCCCCCTTAGAGCTGACACCAGACCTGACCTTGGGCGTGCTGGCAATTTCCCCCAGAGAGAGGAAAAGGAAAGTTCAGTCTGTGATTTCACTGTCTAGAAAAGTGCCCCATCTCTTTCCTCAGCAACTGCTTAGGGAGGGACTGACAGCATCAGATGGCTGCCTTCTGCATTATCTCCAAAGTAAAGTAATGGTGTTCCCTGCATCATGCTGTCCTCTAAGAGGAGAAGTTATCAATTACTGTTTAATGGGAAGATTTTTTTCTATTTTCTTATACTTCTAAAATGTTTAATACATCTCTACTGCATTTTTCTTTCCCTGCATTGTCCTTGGCCAATAAAAATAAGTTATGAAGCAAGGGGACGTGGTAGCAGGTGGCATGATGAATTACCTCTTTAAGAAGCGATGTTCTTTTCCCCTATGGATGTAATGTTCTTCCCAGGTAGTTGTAAGAGGGCTCTTCTGTAGGAGCTCTTAGACATTTTGGAAAGAGAATTAAACTCTCTGTGTACTTTGAGAAGGTTTTAGCAGACTTATGTATAGTTGAGTTCTAATGAAACTCCTTTGCCCTTTATTTGTGAGAATCAGATTTGCATTTCTGTAGTGAACTAGTTTTTATTGCTAACGCTTACAAGCAAGGCATCAGCCAAGTTGTGTCATAACACAATGTAATACTGTAATTTAGATCATATCCAGCCTGCAGAACTGAGCAAAATTCAAACTGGAAACTTTTTTAAAAATGTCATTCAACCAACTGCATTTCCTGCCAGGTACAGATAAAATAGTTTTAATTTGTAGTTTAAATTTAGGGAAAAGGCTATTTTTTTTTTTTGCACATCAGTAAAATAAAATGCTAAATAGTACATTTAAATTTTTATCTTTCCACATGTTAAGGTTCTCAGATAATAGACTTGGAATTGAGTATCTCCGTGTCCTCAGCTGGGGTTAAGGTGGGAGAGCCTTAGCTTCTTCTTCACCCAGGTTTCCATAAGGAAGGGTGTGGGAGACATAGCTCCCTGACCAAGTGGCCTCACACCTTGAAGCAGCCTGACCACAGAGATTTGTCCATCTGGAAACTGCCTCTTCCCATCCTGAGCTCATTTCAAACACCACCATCTAGAAGAGGTGGAAGAAGTACTCAACGTAGGATTTCGCTGTAACAAAAATACACAAACCTCAGTCAGTGGCTGCTACGGGAGGAGATGTTTAAATTCACTTAGCAAGTGCTTTTCTGGGGTTAGGTTTGTAAAGGGCCCTCTGTGGTTTCTGCATGTGGCCAGAGTCACTCTGCTCAGGGCACTTTCCACAGTCCTTGCTGGGCTGGACCACAGCAGAACCAGGGTCAGGTTCAGAGCCTGCTTCTCTCGCCCTCAAAAAGCAGAGCCCTGCAAAAATTTCATCTGTTGTCAAATGCAGGAACACGAGAAGGCCCTAAGAATTCTATGGGGCAAAAAGAAGGGTGCAAAAACCAGAGGTGTGTTGAAAGCCCAGTGTTCAGAGTACTCAGTGTGGGAGAGGAAAGATCTGTATTTTTTCAAGATTGTTTCCACTTTGCAGCTAATGTAGTTTAATGCCAAGTTACAGAATCAAATCTGGAAGCCAGCACTAAACTGGACTGTGTGCCAAAGCCACTGCCCCATGGCATCACTGCCTCGTTCTGATACATCCCACAGACGCTGAGTATGTCCAGGTTAGGGTTAGGGTGTTCAGAAGCTGGCAAAGAGAGCACAGCCAGTGCTTGTATGGCGAAAAAGGGATTTAGATTTGAATTGTTCTAGACCTCCAGCTGCGTGGATGGGTGCTTTAACCATGAGTCTGTTGGGGATGTGGCTGAATCATGGCTTGGTGAGACGAGCTGCTTCACTGGGCTGATGTTTGTTGGCATCGCTGCAGAGCTGTAGTTTAGTTCATCCCCCGAGTAAGGTGTCTGCTCAGGAGTGAGAATGTAAAGTTAAAAATACAGAGTGTAAACCTAAAAGCTGTTCCAAGCATTATGTAACTATGGAAGACATCAACTGTGAAAGTAAAAAAGTTATGTTATTGTCAGGCAAATAAAGCAGGTACTTTCCATCACAAATGTCTAAACACTTCAGGAATAGAGATTATTTCTGTTAGCAGTATCTGATACTCTCTCTTGCTGAAGTTCTGAGCTGTCATCAACCTCCTACTAGATGTTTCTGGAAAAGGAAGGAAACCTTTAATTCCCAGCCTAAGCTTGCATGTCAGATATTTCAGTAGTTAAATAAAGTTTTCAATAGTTGTTAGATATACACTTATTTTTAACTCTACACTCTCACTGCTTATTTTGCTTTTTCACCTTCTTCCAGCTCTCACCCTTCATCTATTCCCAGAAGCCTTCTGCCTCAGTCCTTACCAATCAAGCTACTTTCACAAGCACTGTCATTAACAATAGATAAAGATCTTTTAAATAAATTATTATATTTACTCCAAAAGATCCAGATGACCAGATGTGCTAATGCAAGAGATCTGTTTGCCTGGGGGAGCCTGTGTTCTTGTTAAAACCAAGTTTGGACTAGCTTAGAGTCACACCAATTTCAGCTGACACACATACAATGTAATTTACCTCTTGTTTCACCCACTGTAGCCCTGTGTTATAAAGATGCATCTACAACAGTGTGTTAGATTAGCTGCAGGTGGAAACTCTGGGTAACTTAGGTCACTGAGCCCTAGCAGCGAACAGAACCAAGGTGAGCCCTAGTGGGCAGGCTTGTCATGGAAGGCTTATGAAGTTTAAGAAATGCTACTCAAATATTTATCAAAAAAGCCTCCTCTTCAAACCAAACTTTTTATCTTGAAGTATTCAAAGAGAGAAAAATCATGTAGCATACCAAAAACCATGGAGAGTGGATGGTACACGGAGAATCCTGTCCATATTCTGGACCCATTGAAGTGTAGCTGGAGTATGGAAAAATCATTGCAAACATCTGTTCTTGCACGTGGTTGCACTAGTTTAGTTCTAGACTTACCTGTGTTATCAGTAATACTGAGATATGGGGCTGAATTCCACCACACATTCCGTATTTCTGATCTGAATGGCTTGACTTGATAATCTTAAAGGTCTTTTCCAACCTAAATATTTCTGTGATTCTATGAGTTGTGGTCATCAATAGAAAGAGGACTCCAACCCTGTAAACAGGTTCTCCATATTATTAACCATCTCCATCATGATCACTGTTCTTACATTCTGCTTCAAACAGAAAGCTTTGTAGAGAGCCCAGATAGCAAGGATGCAGTTATATTTAATTCAAAGGTATAAAAATAGGAAGTGAGCATTCACTTTATTATGTTGCTAATGAATTATAAAATGTATATCATCAAAATAAATATTCTTGAAATTGCTTCCTAATGAATCACTTACACAATGTGCCTACTCAGTTGTGTCAATGATTAATTATATTCTTGCCTCCTTCCTGGAATACAAATGCTTTTATTAAAGCAATCCAATGACAGTAAGACAACAGACTCATTCTTACGGTCATTCATTTGGCTGTGGATTGATAGAGTATTCCTTTCAGCGTCTTTAGAGTGCATCTGAACAGCTGCAAGTGGCTGTGACATAAATGAAAGTTCATGTCACCTTAAGCAGAATGAGATGAAAGACAGTCTATTCATCCAGTTTCAGCTTATCAGTGCACAGTCATTAAATACTAATATTATCTGGAGCACTGTGATAAATACAGAGCACACCGTGCCAGCTGCAGGCGTCATCAGATGGGAGCCTTTTTACAACATTCTGATGCACAGAGGTGAATTATTCCAGAATATTAAACATTTCATTAGCTCTCAGCTTCAAGATACAGCTTTAGAAGTGGCCAGTCTCATGGAAAAAAATCCTTATCACCAAATGCAATACTTACAAATTGGTATTTATGAAGTTCAGCGACTGCCACCATGAAAGAGCCTCCAAAACCTTTGTGTAGGTGAGTGACATCGTTCTGCAAGGCTGAAAAGCAGTTGCTTATTTGCATAATGGCATTCTCCTCATTGTTGAAAGATTAGGATTCATTTAATGAAAGTGGTCATGGGCAGAGAAAAATGCTTTTGTACTGAATTTAAATAAGGCAATCCTGAGCTTAGGTATTCCTCTTTGGCTTCCTAGCACAAGACACATGGAAAACCTTGACTGCCAGCTGTCCTTGGCACTGATGGGCTTCATGTCAGTGAAGATAATTAATAATGTTGCTTCTTATGCCCAGCTGCTTAGATGTCAGTAAGCAGGTTACTTTAATCTAGTAAGTCAACATCTGCAATTACATGGAAAGAAAGGAGCACTGGAGAATTCATTTAGTACGGTCTGTGTTGCATAATGCAAAGAGACCAATTTACAATGACAGGAAATGAGAAAGGGTGGTAGTAACTAGGAATATACCACATGTGGCTGTGGGATGCAATTCTTTCACGGTATATGGTTTAGCTAAAATTGATGAAAGTTAAAAGAAAAACCAAAATACAATTAAGCCATTATGAAGAATATCCAGACATAAAGAATCCATCTTTTATGTACTCTCTGTATTAAAAATGTTTGATTCGAGTGAAATTTTAGTAAAAAAATGCTCAGAGTTGTATATAGGCTGCAGCAAAACAAAGTCGGTAACTTACAGAAGAAGAAAGTAAAGTTTTTTAAAATGTGAGTATTTTGTGAATGCTTTGGATGACAAAGAAAAGGCAGAGTGCCTGAACCACAGCTGACTGCACTTGATAGTGCTCCTTTTCTTCAAAGTATAACAATTACATGTAGGGAAAATGACATTTAAAAAAAAAAAAAACACAGCGAAGTAGAACACAGTTTCCTTCACCTATTAAAATTCCTCTTTCTTGGTTCAATCCTGCCTTTGTTTTTGCACATGCATCTCACTGAATTTAGTTAGTAGCCCTCTCCAAATGCATCACAGAAAAGGAGACCTTTGCTGAGTACAGAGGAGCTTAGGGGTAGCTCTGGATGCAGAAGGATTTGGGGTAGGTTCTACTGTTGAAGGTCACATGGGGCAGAACCCACGTCCTGTTTGCACTGACTCTGCCCCTTTCAGCAGCGAGGTCCTGTGGCCTGGCCAGCCCGGACAAGGCAGGCTCTCACCGTGGGTGGCAGGATGATGGGTGCCTCCCAGGCCTGTGCATTGTGGAGAGCAAGTCCTGCAGGATGGGTGGCAGGGAGGGAGGGAAAAGCCAAGTAAAGGCTGTGTCCTTGCAGTCTGCTGGCGTTATCCTGCCTGGGCAGAGCTGTACTCTCTACTGTGTATGGAGCCATGCGAGGGAGGGCAGAGGTGCTGAGTGCAGGGGAGCAGCCTTCTCCTGGTCCAGGCCCTGACTTGGCACCATCTCCCTAGTTTGCTTGGGCAGAGAAGCCCTTGCAAGAGCTACTCGGCCATTTCTGGCAAAATCTGTTTTTCCCTGATGCTGCCAGGAAGTGCCTGGCTAGCCGGGCTCATTAGCCTGAAGTAGCATCTGTGATCAGCTTCCTCCTGACACATGAGTTCGCTTGTTCCTTCCTCATTCATTGAGGTACAGATGAAAAAAGATACAAGCACTGGGGAGCAAGCCCATTGTCTGTGTGGTGTGGCATCAGGACAGCTGCTGTTTCCTCAGAAAAACTCACCCGGGGCTTCCGTGGCACCAGAGAGCATCTGGCTCCTGGACCATTCCCACAGATCCCTCCCTCCTCCTCACGTCCAGATGCTCGCCCAGACTCTGCCCATATGCAGGACCAGACCGACCATGGGAAACAGCCAAAGAAGCAATTACTGGGTTAATGATCTCCGTTGTGACTACAGAAGCAGATTTCTGTGCTGTGGAAATCGGCAGGAAGGTGCAAGTGCAACAGAATATGGAAATTAGTGAGTCCTGGTATGTCAGGGCTTGGGGACTTCTTTTCTCCAGACAGGAACGTGCTGCTGTTGTCACTGAGCAGCATGTATGTGAAGCACCTCTGCTGCCTGTGTATTAGCTGTACAAATATATTACTGACACAGCCCAGTGGGGGGAAACGAATACATTAAGGGAGGATGGAGTTCAGAATATATATACTCATACCAGGCACACATGCACAAGCTTAGATAAGAAAATGGATAACAACTGAAATTCAATTTAGGGACTTCATGGCTTATTTTTTCTGGAAAGTGTCATCCACTTCAACATATTCCTTTATCTTGTTCTCCCTTAACAAGGATATTGTCTTTCAATTGAGTTAACTCTCCTTGTTGCTTAATTACTTTAAAAGAGTATCTCAATTACCATTTTCATAATCTGTTGTCAGACATGCTTGCCTGCACTTTTTTATAGCAACTGAGAAGTTTTTTTCTTTAGTCTTTTCTGGCATTTTCTTTACAATTTGCAGTGGATGCTTTGGCTAAACACATCAGCCAAAAGAATAACACAGACAGATCTAATTGCGGACATATAGGCTAAAATGTACCTTCAGTGAGATTGGTCTCAAAAATGAAGCTGTTCAGAAGTATTTATGAAAGTGGCAACTGAATTGTGTTCCTGGAGGCTGGAAATTTGGGAAGGTCATTCTGCTTATTAATGTGGATTGCCTGCCACAATGCCAACAGGCTGTGTATCACTGCACACATAAAATTTATAAATGCTACTAAAAAATGCACTGCTTTTGCAGTTATTACGTGGACAGAAAATTGTATCTGTAAGAGTATCTGAGCATGGATGACATGCTGAAATACTATAGTGATTGGCTGCATATGGAAATCACAGGGGAATAAATAAAAAATACCATGCTATTCTTTTCTATTTCTGCTTCAGAGCTTTACTTTCTGAAGTAAACGTGTGTGGACAGATACGTACCAGAGATTTATCCAAGCTAATTTTCAAATCACAGCCCTCTGAGCAGGCCAATTTACTGTGCTATGGCATTTCTGTGCAACAGCTGTAAAGTAGGCATACCTGGTTTAGTGCAAAGCCAACTCAGAGCTGTCTGTGCTTGCTTAGTCCTGCAGACACATAAATGCACTAGAAATCATGTCCAGAAGTTTTCAAGAATCAAGATGGAACATAGCGGGGGTTAATATTTTACTTTTTTTGGGCACTATTTGTATTGGTTACAAAGCATTACACAGGAAAATATAAGAAGAGGAAACAATTTACTCTACTACATTTTACCAAATGGTCTGTGGAGTAAAGCAACAACAAACTAAAAAACAACCTCGAGAGAGTGATATGCCTGCAGAGCTCCAAAATATTTCCCAATGTGCTGATCAGCTCATGTTTATCATTAAACAATACTGTAGCACTAGCTGGAATACAATGAATAATACAAGATTCAACTTGAACAGTGTGAGAATCTCATCCTACTGCAAATTGCTGGGAAGGGAAGAGATAGGAAGGGAAGAGCAAACTAATGTGAAAAACATGCAAAGCACAAACATTAGGCTGGATTTAGAGAGCTGCAAGTTATTTTACGAGCATTATAAATGGGATATTTTTTCATTTAAATTAAGATTTTGAGATCTCATCTAGCTTACATTATAACCCAAGCATCAGCGTTAAAATGCATTTCAATAAGTGGTTGAAAACATTTGCAGACAATCTAGTCTCAGTCTTTACCCTCATGTGCAGGCCAAGCAAGCAGTGCTGCAGCCTGGTGATTAGCAGGAAGCAATTCCTGTGTTCAGCTCCACAGCCTGCAGCTCCGTGCCTGGGGAGCGGCTGACTCTCCTGCTAATGCACCCTGCAAGCTCTGTGCTCCTTTTTGTCAGATGAGGCTCAAATGAAGGAGTATCCAGAAATAACAGGAACACCTACTGTGTTAGATTTCATCCTGATCTTTTATATTGAGGTAATAATTTAATCCCTCATTCATGAGTTCTGATATCCCTTCCTACACCAGTGGAAAACAAGCAGAAGATCTTCAATTGTGGTTGCCAAACCTTCTTTGGAATCTTGCTGACTTCTTGATGTGGGTGATTTCCTCTGGAAATGAGTGCTGGATAATAAGTCATATGGAAAATCATCCCTTTCCTCAGTGATAGATTCCCTGCATTGTCATTTCACCAAGGAAATTTTCTTGGCTGGAATTACAGCAATTCCTTTTGTTAGAGAATAATTGTTATAGCTTTTATAGATGAACATCACCTTCTCAGACCTTCAGTTCTTTGAAAATGTCAACAACAATTGAATAAGAAAAAGCTGGCTGTGCTGTCTACTGTAATTTCCAAAAGGCTTTCAGCAAGGTCCTTCACCAGAAGCTTTTAAGGAAGCAGAGCAGCTGTGTGGCAAAAGGGAAAGTTCACATGTGGATAAATAATTTATTAAAAGAAAGAAACCAAAGGGTGGGGAAGAAAATGGTCAAGTGAGATTTTAAGGGGAGTCCTGCATGAAATTCTTACTGGCACTTGTGCTTTTCAACACTGTCCTACAGGATGTGGAAGCAAGGTGAGGAGCAGGGTTTGCTGATAATATGAAGTTAATAATTTATTCTGGATAGCGAAGATGATTATGCAGACTTGCAGCAAGAGCCTGCTAGATTGAGTGGGCAATAAAATGACAGATGAAATTTGATGTAGACAAATATGAAGGTGGGGGAAAACCAATCCTGTTTTCATATACAAAAAGATGGGTTGATTGCTTCCCTCAACAGCAAAAGCTCTGGGCTATGACAGATAGTGCCATGAAAACTATTCATGCTTGTTATAAGTATGCAATCTAAGGAAAAGAAAGTATGAGCAACTGCCAGGGAAGAAAGAAAGAGAAAACTGGACATCATCATCATGCCACTTCATATGTCCATGATTTCTCATTCCTTCTATTCTGCATGCAGTTCTGGTCTTTCTTCCTCAAAAAAGTGTAGAGATGCTGAAAAAGTTTCAGAAAAGGGCAATAAGGATGATCAAAAGTATGAAACTGCTTCTGTATGAGGAACAACAAGAGGAAGGGAGCAAAACAGTCTGAAAAAGAGTCAATGAAATAGCAAGGCAGGGAGCCAGCACAGAAGTTAATGAAGTCATGAAAGGCATTGAGAGAGAGGATCAACAGCACACTCCTGGTAGCGGAATGGGGCACTGGCAGATGGAAGTCATAGGAAACAGGTTCAGCTGACAGCAGCGGAGGTTGTTCCACCCTCAGGGTGTCCCTGGGCTGTGAGCTCCTGCTCACAGACATGGATGTCCAAAGTTTGCGTGTACTCAAAGGGGCACAGGACAAACTCATGGAAAAGAGCTTTGCTGAGGATTACAGGATGCTGCGAGTCACCTGCAGTCACTGCTGGAGACAAGGCACCACCTTAAGAACCTTTCTGGTCTTATGTTGCAATCAGCAGCTTTAAATGTTGAAAAAAAAAAGAAGAAAAGCAGAACCTTTTTTTTGGCCTAGGATAAGTGGTTCCTGATCTGAAATTTGGAAACAGAAACCTACAGTGAAAAGACAAATGCTGTTTGACCCTTTACATTTGAGCCTGGTATTGCACCCTTCTAGCTTACTTTCCTTCCTTGTCTGTACTAGCTGAGAGCACTCATGGGGAACTCCTTGTTTGAGTAAAAGCTGTGTTTGTGGCCAGCGTGGTCCCTGAACTTGTTTCCACCACTCGTAGTACAATGCAATGCTATTAAAAGCATTTGGTTTTTCAATAAAGGTGGGACTCCTTTGACCAAAACCACATTAAACATGACACTGAATCATCTTGGGAGTTATCAAAATGTCCCAATCATTTTTTTCAGTCCTACCCAGCTCAGCTCGCAGCGCTATCTATCCTTAAGAAATTATCCAAGAAAATACAACTGTGTAAAAACTACTGAGCATGATTTCAAGCTGTGCAGGAAAACAGATAACACTATGAGCTGGAGTATAGCCATGCTTTTACTTAGAACTAAAAGCAACCTAAGGCTAACCATGAGTTAGTTAGACTAAGTGCTAGGCTGTGTTTAACATCATGTTTCAGCTGCCATTTGTTAGCCCACTACATTTCCTTTGTGAAGGAGAAGCTTCAGTCTGATCAATTCTGTTGCTGCTAACGATGGGCAAGGGATTTTAGAAAGCATCCCCAGGGAACAGAGAGCACTGCTGGGCTGTTTGCCGTCTTCCCAGAGTTTTCCTGTGGAAGGGTACAATATAATTCTTTGGTTTTAGCAGTTAATTTACCTCTGTTGCTGTCTCTCATCTGTTATTCCTGCTCCCCATGCCTGAGACTGTCATACTTTGTCCTTGGCATAATGGTTTTCAATGAGTGTGTATGATGCAGTGAAGAGGATTATTAGCTTCTAAATTATGACAAGTGAGAGCAAATGAAGACTTAAAGCAAAGATATCAGTTCTCTGAGAAAAAGACTAGAATGAAATTAAATCAGAGAAGAAATTACAGAAATTTGGAATAGGAGATATCGGCAAAATTGTTTATAATTAGCTCATTGGTTCTTTTCTGTATAGACTACATGCTCTTTGCACTATTTGTTAAATAGACTAATGACTCCTCTGTGAAACAATCTCTTTGAACACAGTCAGAAAGCCTTCTTTGGGATCGCTGTTGTACATACCATGCTGGCAAGCCCGGCACGTGGCTGGGAAGCTGCCTTCACCCATGTTACACCTGGGATGGGGCAGGCATGTGCTCCGGTACCATGCCCCAGGTGTTTTTTCATGCAAGGATTTGAGTGTCTGGCTTGTAAGACACAGAAGTTTAGGTATGGGCTAAACTCAGAACACACATTTGCATGTCCAAAAGATGACACTTAAGAAATTTGTGCATTTAAATCTAGATGCTTGTATGACAGAATTGGAAATAATCCAAGTAAAGATTTCCAGTCTGTCTAAGCATTGCACTTGGGGGGGGTCTGCAGAGACAAAGCTTGGTCCCCAAATGCCTTTTGTAGTTCTCTGGGGCACATCAGAGCAGGTGGGGAATGAGTACATGAGACTTCTGGCCAGGTGTAGGATGAGATCTCTACTTCTGATCCAGTGAAAAATATTTTCTTCATTCAACAGATGAATGCAGAAAACACGAGTTCAAAAACTCGAGCCATTTATCACTAGGAAGCCAATATACAGCAACTTCAATTTTCAGGTCTTCAAAGAATTCATAGATGGTTTGTACTGAAAAATGGGCATATGAAATAAACTCCGACAGCAGAGGAGAATAGTTGAACTAAGCTGCCAGTCTTTGAAGTAACTCCTAAACCACCATGAAGTCCATACTCACACCAGTAACCAGAAAGCTTTGCACTACAAAGCTTCAGGTGCTGAGACAAACTCATGGAAAAACCTTTGAAAAGAGTTAAGTTGGTATCCCACTTTAATTCATTGTCATCTCAGGAGAAATACCATTTGAAAATAACAAAATGCCACCTGATAAAGACTGTATTCATATTTGTAGTTGCTGGAGAGTTTCTATTTTTGAAGCCAAGTGAGCGAGTCGAGTATAAATTCTGTATTTGTGGCAGCACAGTGGTACCAAAACATATTTAAACACTTGGATTGTAAAGTTATGAGTAATCTCCTCAGAACAGGGATGTTGGTGTCAGAGATGTGACTGGGCATCCACTTTCAAGCCCTGCTCTGGCAGAGAAGGTAAAAATAGCTGAGTTTTTTTTGGGGGGTAGCTAATTCTTGGGTGACTCAAGACTTTCCTTCAGAAGTGTACCAGCCTTACCATGTTGTGGACAGAGAGTGCACTCACATGAGCTTAGATAAGGCTCCCATTATGGCCCAGATGTAAGAAGGCTGTTCAGTTTGAGATGTCCAAGGGATTGTCTGTGATGTCTCTGCAGGGCTGGCACATACCTCCCAAGGCCTGGGAAACCTGCACCCTTTGGGAGAGCCCCTCGAGGCTGAGGCAATGCTCGAGAGCATCTCAAGTGTCACCAGACATGTGTGGGCAGCTGAACTGCTCCCCTAGTGACACACCATTGATCAGGCACTTCTTAGCAATCACACGAGCTCATCTGACACAAGGGCTATGCGAGACTTAACAGGTTACTTTTATAAAGATCTTTTAAAAATGTGTCTTTGAGGGTTTTTTTTTGTTGTGTTCTCCTTTTTTTTTAAAATTTTTTTTTGTGCAACACAGATCTATTAAGCACACACACTTGCTAGCTGAACTACATTTTAACAGGATGCCCTAGCAGACTTCATGCAGTCTCCATTCTCTGATTTGTTTATCCATAATCCTACCTTTTACTATTCCCATTTCCTCTGCTCTATTTATGAAAGAAACTGGGCTGAAAACACTCTGGAGAAGTGTAAATCATTGTAGCTTGCTTGAATTTAATGAAGTTCGAAGAATTTATATTAGGGAAGGATTTTGCCTTTTCATCTTCAGTTGTCATGGGTTTCTCCAGCTATCTTTGCTGTAAAACCCGAGGGCTGCAAACCTAGATGATGAAACAGTATTGTGTCATTTATTCAGATGGTTATGATTTATCTGTTCATTATAAATGATGGATTTCTGTTCAGAATTCATTAGGTTTAAAGATTTTGAGAAGCAAAATTTTCTTTGTGGTATTTTGATTAATTCTGATACGATATGAAAGTCATCATGTGTCTTCCACAGAACACACTCCTATATTAGACAAAATAAAGACCTGGAGGGCCATAATGGATGTCTGGTCTAAGAGTAAATGTACTGACGTGGAAAAATATTCTTTGTGTAACAGAGGCATCACAGCCTTTAAGACATCATTTTTTTGGGTACATAAAATAGAAGAAAACTTTTTCCTTTCAGCATAATGGAATCTTGTCAGGAATTATGAAGCACAATTTTTCTTTTTCAGGTTTTAACACATTGCTAAAGAAATGGAATTTTTTGCTTTTGACAGAGACAATAGCTAATAATTCACTGTACATGAAAATAATACCAAGGTTGGACAAATCTGCAAAAGACATTGTTAACAGAGGTGACAACAGCCGTTAATCTTAACATTTTGTTTTGCAGCTGGCAAACTAAAAGGTATTTTCCATTTCCCTCTGAAGATGTGTCTATGAGATTCATTGTAGCACTATGGTAAGAGGGCAAGAATGAACTAAAAATGGGGTGTATAATCTGAATTGTCTGAAGGGCTTAAGAGAAACCTTCCAGTAGGCTCCTCATAACTTTGTCTTAAGCATCTTTAAACTGAGCTCGGTGCACACGTGCCTCCCAGTAAAGTTACTGGGAAACACAGTATGGTGGTGATGCCATGATGATTTTTGTCTTTTCTTTTATACCCCTGTTATACCTTTTTACAACTTCTGTATTCTTAGTGCTTTAGCCTACCTTCTTGGACTTGTTTGTTAAGCTAGGAGACTAAACATTTTAGAGGTTTCGTAGTGAGGGATCAAAATGCCCCCAGACACCAAGGTCCTCTCCAGAACACATTTTGTAAACTAAGATAGAACCATCAAGGGGAAGGTTCCTTGGGGAGGGGAGCTCATTCGAGCCTCTCATTGGGGAATTTATGATAGATATGCTAATCAGTAAGACCTACAACGTTATACCAGATCTTTTGGGGGGTGTGCATTGCGGTGTGCATTGCAGGTGCATTGCAGTGTGCATTGAGATGCATTCGACCTGGACATGGTGCACCTAAGGATCCTTAAAACAAATACCAAGGTAAAATCCCTTTTTCCCTTCTAACCATGTCTGACTCTTGATTTTAAGACCAGGAAAAGGCATCAAGGGTAACAGCATCCCATTGCCCATTTTACTGCTGGAATCATTCCTACCTTTCCTTGCATGTCCACGGCACCTGCAGCGTCACCAGTGTTCCTGGCAGGAAAGGCAGCCCTTGTTTCATGAGGTAGGGTGGCCACTATTGGGAAGTGGAAGTGAGGTACGCAGGCCCTGGAGGATGCCTGGGCACTGCAGGGCTCAGCAGCTGTGCAGGGACCACAGAGCCCTGGTGGCTCCTGCGCCGCTGCTGCTGTGTCGCTGTGAGTCAGGCTTTGTGCCCTGAAAGATGGAAACGATGAAGGAGGCCAAAACCCACAGTTTCTCCCTACTGTTTCAGGCTCGTCCTCAAGGATCAGAGTTTTCCCTGCTGCCTCTGTCTGAGACTGTAAGAGAAAGGGAAATCAAAGCACGCAGAAAGAGGAAAAGAAGAAAGCCCATCCACTGGGCAGAAGCATTTGAAGACAACACCAAAAACAGGGCAAAATCTCACAGCCAAATATGAATTTAGGAATACTAAAATGCAACTGCTACAAATCCAAAAGAGGACACATGGGGAAGTCCTCTTGATCCAGCAGAACTGTCACTGCAGTTAAAATAATAAGCAAGAGGTCACTGATTATGAATGGAGGCTGAGAAATAATTCCCCAAGTGCTGTTTTGAACTGGTAAGAATTTGGCAGGAGGCACTGATTAATGCTATTGTGCTCTAGCCCCTGTTGAGAGCTTATGTTTTTAGCAGCAATCGGGCAAAAAAACCAGAGGAGCAGCAGCAGACCTGCTGTTCTTTGAAGGAACCTTATAAAGGTAAAGGTGGAACCACACCAAAAATCTCTCACAGGCTTATAAATGCTTTAGAAGCAGCATGGGAGTCTTATGATAATGTAGGATTATTTAGAGCATGAAGGACAGTGAACAACAATATGCTCAAATGGGACTCCATATTTTAGGACCACACAGTGATGTGTTCATGACACACTCAGTGAATTCTTGGAAAAGAGTCTCATAAAATATTGGCAAAATCAAGTAATTTTATTTCCAAATTGCCTCAATTTCACGTTAGATGTACTTATTTTTTTGTTCCTGGACAAATGACAAATTTTCTGCAATTAAATAGGAATTTTAGGACATGTGCTTCAGTGAGGAACAAAAACCAAGCAGCAAGACATTGAACCCATTATATGTAAGTTTGACCAGAAAACTGAAAACCACATTTTGCACAAAGAGCAGAGGTGGCAAGGCAGAGACCACTGGCATCAATGTCAGCATCTACAGCACAGTCAGTTAAGTTAGAAGAGAGAAGCAAAAAGAATGAAAGGAAATCAGATTAATTGTCAGTTGTCGAGCCAGCTTATAATTAAGAGTGAGTAGAGCAAAAGATGTGTTGGTATTTAAAGGCATTTCTAGTAACGAGCACCAGCAGCTTAGTTTTGTTTTGATCAGAAAGCAAAGAGCTCGGGAAACTCCTTGATGACCCTTGCACGAATCCAAGTAGAAAGGGAGCAGTAATGCACAGGTACACACATGGTCCTTTGCATAAAACCATCTCTCAGCATTTCACCCGTTTCTCTCTTTCAAAACACTGTGCTGCTCAACCTTCCCTCAGGCCAGCAAAGTCACCTCAGATCATCACAGGGGATGAAGACACACAAGGACTGAGCACAGAAGTGCATTCCCTTGGTTGAAAAATCCCGGCAGTGGTGGGGTGTCACACTCAGAGAACATGTGATCTTAGTCTTTATAACCTTATTCCTTTTTATATCTTAAATGGCTTCAGACTGACAGAGCTGGAAAGAGTTTAAGAATGAAGGAAAATGTTTCCTTTTTACAACCACTTCTTCACTTTTCTCCCACCATCTCTCTAGCGCGAACAATCTTCAGGATGTGTCATTGAGACTTGAGACTTGTTTGGTTGGTTATTTTTTCCTTCTATTTCAACAGTAAATTGTACAAAAAAGTGATTTGCTCCAGTTCAGAGGGGATTGTCCACACTTTTGTGGTAAGGTTCAGACTTCCCAGGACTTGAAGTGAGCAGGTGCAGCAGGGTCTCAGGCTGCCACCTTTCCAAAGTCAAGCGTCCCCCGGAGGCAGGGCTGAGGGAGATGCTGTTAGGAAAGCCTGCAGGGCTCTCCTAGGGCATGGAGGCAGGTGGGGAGCTTCCTGGGGGTAGGGAACAGCTCCCTGGCCTCTTCCCTTTGCTGGCCATTCCCTAATGTGTTCTCACCCGCCCCATCACTGAGGGTGGCTGTGATAATTAATGACCTTCAGTTCCCAGATTGTTCAAGGACTCAGTTAAATATAGGCACAAAATTAGCAGTGACAGAACTACCCTAGTGAGGTATACTGAAATATCTCAACAGGTATTTGAGGGCTCTTTTGTACCATCTATGCTGCAACTTCACAATTACACTAGTGTGAAAATCTCCCTGCTGTTTTTGGGTCTGATCTGAAAGTTCATTGCCAAAATGGGAAGATTCACACGGATTGTTGTACTTTGATGAGGACTGCCTTCTGCTGCCAGTCATTTTCCAGCTTCCAGTACTGAAAACCTTGTGTTGGGAGGATGGTGTTTCACTTTGAGGAATCCCCAAACTCCTCCGTTCTGTTGGATTTAGTTTGATTTAGACCTTGCTGGCTCTGTTTTCCTGAAACGAGAATAGGGAAATGCAGTGCCAGACATACTATTTGTGTGCCTGCAGGAGATGCTGAAATGAAAACAGCACGGAGTCTGCAGGAGGAGAAGCCCACATTGCCTTGGGGAGCCTGTGTCCCTGAGACAATTACTGGGACAAGTGTCTGCTGTAGAGGCGGAATCACCATCAGGGCTGAAAGCTCTGCGAGCTGCCCATCCTCCAGCGTGGAAAGCACACCCAGGCAATGTCTCTTCATTAGCAATTTCAAGGAATGAGATGGAAGAGATGCACAAGAGATGGCAGCAGTCTGTGGGGACAGCTTGCCCTGGTGAAATAATGAGGGAAAGGAAGAAACAACAGAAGCTAAACCACAGCTAGTTCCAGCTAGAGGAGCTAATTAAACAGACAAGGAGGAAGTTCAGAGCAGCAGAATGTCTTGGGCAGTACTTGCTTGTTAACTAAGGACATCCAATTCTCACAGAAGCAACTGGAGAGAAGGTTTTTCAGAGCCACAACTAACGTTGCAAAAGTGTTTCTTTAAAAGCCAACAGCTGGAGTTTGCAACAGATGGTGAAAGCACAGTGAAAGCAGGGATTACAACCAGAGGGCAAAACGGGAATTGTAATGCTAGTACCCAACACTCCTGATGGGTGAGATTCAGTCATCTGTGGATAATAAGCATGCTGTCACAGTCCCTCTTGCATCCCAGAACTAAGATTTGAGTGAAACCATCCTTGGGAGGGCCGTGTATGTGGGAACCATATGTCACCCAAGGAGAACAGCTAGCCTTCAGAAACTGGCTCAAGGGATTTCTGAATTTCTAACAAGTGATCTGGAACAGAGAGAAAATGAAGCAAAACCCCAAGGAAAGGTCTCTCTCTGCGTGTGTGTGTGTTAGCCTGCAGTTTGTTTTGCCATAAGCTTTGTAGTCATTCCCACATGCTGAAGCTCCAGGTAATTCAAAGAGTAAACAAACTTAAAAAGCAAGATGGTCGAAGAATGAAAAATGATCAGGTGTAATGTGATTAGGAAAGATGAGAACACCTTTTGAAGCTAAAAGGTAAGGAAAATTAGGTATTCCTGTAACACGCAACACAGTGTAGAGAATGGGATGGGAGAATGAGAAGGATGAAGCTGCTGCTGTTAAGATATGGGCTCAGAGGATCTGTGTCAGAAAGGCTTTAGGTTTGTAAGGCTGAAGCTGTCATTCAGAAAACCCTGTCAATTCATTGCTTCCCTCCAAAAATACTTCTCATGCAGGCCAGAAATCTCCCTTGGTAGCTGGAGGTCTCTGCTGTGCCAAAGGCCTGACTGGAGCAGGACTTCTCCTCTGCATTGAATGACAGGCCAGCCTTAGTTTCCTGCCAGCCTCATGCTTTACAGGACAGCGGAACAGCTCAAATGAATCAGCCAATGGTAGAATTTTGGCAAGCCCTGGAGAGACTGGGGACCCCCAGCTTTCCTTGCCTTGGCAGCTGTTGCAAGGGGCCTCCATGCTTGTGGCATCTCCCTTATCTCTAGGTCTGTGTGGGTCCTAGGTTGGAAAGCCAGGGAGATCAACTCCATGCTTCTGTTGCCAGGAGGAAGACCCCTGGGAGGCTGGCTTCTAAGTTAAACTGGTATTTTCATCAAAATCTGTGCTGGAGATAAAGATGACATGTTCTCCCAAAAGGCTTGCACAGCCTTCTAGGGCTTGACAGAAGAGTAATTAGCTTCCCTAGATATCTGCTGTCATCCTGAACAGTGGAGAAAACCCACAAATGAGATGAGCAGGCTAATAAACTTGGGAAAAAAAATAGCTTTGAGTGCAGATGTTTAAAGGAAGAGAAAGGTAGCTTTTGTAATTTGGCAGCATTCAGGCCTCTGCTGAGGCAGGGCAGGTGATCCTGGAGACTTCGAATTCCAAATTTATTTCCCCACGTTCCAGTGCAAGCTCATTTTTCTCCACAGCCAAGACCCATGTCACAGAATCAAGCACCCAGAAGCACTTAGGCTGGAAAAGACTTCTAACCTTTGACTGATCACCACCTTGTCAACTACACCATAGCATCGAGTCCAGTTGTTTCTTGAACACCTCCAGGGATGGTGACTCCAACACTTCCCTGGGCAGTCCATTCCAATGCTTAACAACCCTTTCTGTGAAAAAATTCTTCCTGATGTCTAGTTTGAACCTCCACTGGCACAGATTGAGGTGAGAACCTCTGAATTTTACCATGGCAGCCAGGCAAAAATGATTAACACCAGACTTCTTTCTTGCACTTTAATTCAGGAAAGGCATCTCCCACTAATCAGATCCTAACAGGGAACAAGTATCAAAAATAATGAAAACAGTCCAAAATCTCCAATGAAATGTTTTCAGTAACTGTCCCACTCATTAGCTGGAAGCAACTTTGTAACTCTGATACCCCTCCCCCTCATTTGACTTCCTCTGGCAATCACAGTGGCCCTGGAAGGCTCCACCAGGCAGGAAGAATGGGCAGCAGGCCCATGGCAGCAAACTATTTAATGACTGGGTTGTTGTGTGAGTGACTGTCATCTGTGAGAGGAGGATGTTTTCCAGTTTGTCCTTGGCAGCTGAAGCTTTGCTGAAGGATAACCACATTGCAAAGACAGGGAGTTTCAAGAACTGCTTTTGCTCTTAGGCATTTTGAGTGATGTGAGCTCTTACGAAGTTCAGATTTGGATCTGTATTTCCTTGAAGCTCAAGGACGGCTGAGCATCTCTAATTAGGAAAAGTAATCCCTTTAATTTCAAAATACAGCTGTAGGCTTGTTTACATACAGTCAACCACAGAGGTTTCTCAAGCTCTTCAATTTATAGGCAGTGACCATCTATGGTTATTTCACTTTTTTACTGCAATGTGAAGTTTTTCTAGCTCAGTCTGGAGAAAAGGCGGCCTTGGGCTGACCAATTGTGGCCTTTCAGTACCCTACAGGTAGGAAGCCTACAAGAGAGATGGAGAGAGACTATTTACAGGGGCATGTAGTGACAGGACAAGGGGGAATGGCTTCAAACCAAAAGAGGGCAGGTTTAGATTAGATATTAGGAATAAACTCTTCACTATGAGGATGGTGAGGCACCGGAACAGGTCATCCAGAAAAGTTGTGGATGCCCCATTCCTTAAGTGTTCAAGACCATGTTGGATGGGGCCCTGAGCACCCTGGTCTAGTGGAAGATGTCCCTGCCCAGAGCAGAGTAGTTGGAACTAGATGATCTTTAAGGTCCCTTCTAATCAAAACCATTCTATGATTCTACCTGTGTGTACCCAGTGAAACACAAAATGAAAGGTAAACCATGCAGGAGCTGCAGCTTGGGTCCCCTATCAATGGTCTTATGTCTACAGCTTTATGCCATTTATGATGGAAACATGGTTTTAATGCTGACAAGCTTTAAGCTAAACCAAGAAGCAATTTCAGCAGTAGAATGCTAATAATTAACACCAAATACATGAAGTTGGAAGTATTTAACAGCTTGGCCCAGCTACTGAAAGAGGTACCTGCACTCATCTACATTACAAAGCTTGTTCTACTACACCAGAGCTTCCTCTGAAATAGCAGTACTACCAGAAAACAACATATTTTGTTGAGAAATGACACTGTTTCATGAGAAACAATCAGAAGACAATACGTATTGTTTATCTCCTTCTGTTACTGTTCCAAAGGATTCTGCATAGTGAAATGCCCAAGCCCTTTATTCAGTGTCTTCCTCAGGAAGGAAACAACAGTCCATGTTACAGCATTTTGTCACTTGCTGTCACAATGACATGCTGTTGGTTGCACACTAGAAATGGCCTAAAACAATAAATCAGCATAGGTAACAGTTTTTCACCAGCCAAGCACTCTCCAAACTTCTAAAAAATTGCATTAACTGGTGTAAAACTAACTAATGAATAAACTCCTCTGTTATTTAGTATGTTCGTGGTTGTTCAGTAACTGCTAGGTGGCAAAGCAAGTATTTTTTTTCTGCTGCTCTTGTCTTCTGACCCTTTCAATGTCCCACAGCAGAATATATTTGATGGCATCACTGAAATGCAATATATCTTCATGTTCACCTGTTCTTCTACTGAGGAGATGTCAGAGGTTAAGTACAGCTCTTCACAGAGAAAGAAAAGCAGCATGAAACCCATGGTGCTAAGAACTAAATGAAATTACCACCTCCTATTAGTTCAGGTGCTACTGCTGAACGTCTGCTTTTCTTCTGATTTATTTCCTCAGTACTTTAAGACTGAGACTAAGATAAAAATTATAGACAATACTTTGGGCCTAGTGATGCCCTGTATAGGTTATAGAGAAGTATCAAATTTAATGCTTAGTTAGCATTACCAGATACCTACCTAGTACACATCTTGCCTAAAACACCGTGTGTCCCCTCACCTCAGGGGCTTTGAGAATAGTATCTCCTTCCTACTTGCACACAGAATGCCCAAGAGGCACTGAAAGCAGTGCACAAGCACAAATTACAGTTTTCTGAGCAGCACGTGGCCAGCAGGTGATGCCACATTTGCAGGGCCATCATCCATACATTGATTCCAGCTGTTGTGCTGCATCTGCTGTGGGAGCTGGAAATGTTTAGTGAAGTCACCACACTCTGACTCTTGCTATTCAGACTTTCAGCACTAAACCTCCACTGTGATGGGTAAGGGCATGAGCACCAAGTTTGTTCCTTGCCTCTGTTACTCCTGGTAACAAGGCAGAGGGATGTCTACAGAAAAGAGATTCTCACTAATAGGTTATTGCTTAGCTTTGGTTTTAAATGTTTTATTTTCAGTTATTCTTATGGAAAATTAGGAGAAACAGCCAAGTCACAGTCCTCCTCTTCCAGAATCTCAGTTAATTTCTGTTCCAATCCAGCTTCCACTGAGGGACTCCGTCACTAGGATTGCTCTGCCATGAATAAACTGAAGACATGAGCTTATTCAGAATTTTCTGTTAATGAATGTTATCTTAAGGACACACTATAGTCATGAGAATTGGAAGGCTACCCCACCTCACTCTTCTACAAGAGCAAGCTAAAAAACGCCCAAGGAATGCTATTTTTTCCCCTGGCATGCTGTATATGAAGGCAGAAGTAAATAACACAAGGAGAAATGAACACAGTTGCCAAATCTGGCTGTTCAAACCAGCATGACCTATCTAAATTCTGAGAGGTTTCGACAAAGAGATAATTGCACAAAAGTGGTCTACTAAAGATTTTCAAAGTAGAAGAGCTTGGCAGAAAAATGTGTGGTTGTTTATTAGCCTGGCTTTTAAGTCCCTCCCATGGCCTTCCCCCTAAATCCTACTCAGCTGGGAAAACCCCTTTCACAGAAGAGACCATCAGGAAGTCTATAAGCAGATCTTTAGGCAATCCTGAGGGGCAACCTCAGGCTAAAAATAAATAAATGACCTGGCAACACTGATCTTTGAAAGCTGCTGCTTGCTGCATTCAATCCAAAAGTACTGCTGCTCACGTTTCTGCCTTCCTACAGACAGATGGCAAAGCAGAGCCAAGTCAAGAAAATCCTGGTCAAGAAGCCCTAGGTGCCAGGGACAGGTATCTCCAAGCTCTGTCTTCAGTGCCCTTTATTCTTACATGCCCACAGGCCAGCTGCCCTCTTCCACCCTTGGACTATGGAGTGCAGCTCCCAGCAGAAATCAGTACATACATACATATAGATATATTTTCTTTCTTGCAGCTACCAAGACATAAATTAACTCTAATGCAAAGGAATTCAAATATCTCTCTCTGTAAAGAATATGAAGACTCTCAGCTTTTAAAAATAATTCTGACCTTTTTCACATAAATCAACTCTAATGCAAATGCACACTCACAGGAGGAAAGACAACTAAGATATCTTTATATCAGTTGTGAAGAGTATTAGGAGAAATATGTAAAAAGTTCATCTATTTCCACATAAAACCAGATTTTTCTTCATGTAGCATAAGCCTCTTACAGGACTTTTTTGGGGGGCTGAATCTTGGCACAAAACATTAGTATCTATTTTTCTAACATCATTTTGAAAAAGCAGGTAGTTGTGAGGTTACCTTGCCCAGCTTGTGAATTTTGCTTCACATACTGGAAACAGAAGCCACAAAACACCAGAGTATCTTCATAAAATAGCATATCTGCTATAGAGAGAAGAACTTAACCTTGAAACTAGACTAACAGAAATTTCATTATGTTTTATACAGCAGGAATGGTTTGGCTCCAGGTCTATTTAATCAAAACCTCGAAGGTTTAAATCCCACTATATTACAAGAGCATTACTTGCTCAGACTTAATTACAGATTCCAGTTGGAGTATGACCCTGTCTGCCTCAAAAGCAGCAACTCAGATAACAGGACAGCTTTGCAACATCATTTTTTTGGCACCTGAATCCTGAACTTGGCACAGTTGATTAAGATCAAATAAATGTTGACGTGATGACCCTGTTACAGAAACACAATGCCTTCCCAGTACTGACACCAGCATTCTACAAGGGATACTCTGGAGCACTTACTTTGTGAGCAGTGTCTCCAGCAAGCAGCTCCACCTTCAGTACTGCTGATTGCTGCTCAAAGAGAACTGTTTGTTTCCAAACGCCCCAAATTATGGGTAATCTGTCACGACACTGAGTCATTCAGGGAACTCAGCTTCAACAGAAGGCTTCAGAAGGAAAAGGAGTTACTTTTAACGTGTGCCGGAAGTTTTGTGCTTGAGCAACTGGAGAACAAGGAAAAGCATCTTTAGGAACAGACCTAGAGATGACTGAGGTGGCTGTACCCAAGCATTTGCAATTCAATGCACTGACACAGTTCAGCTCTATTTCTCGAATGTCTGAGGACTGTGTTTCCACACACCCAATCCTGCAAAGCTCAGTATCAGAACTGAAGCTCTGCCCTCTTGACAATAACTATAAATTCAATAGAAGGCCACATGTCACAACTACGAATATTACAAGTGGAGATGGCACAGCTTTATGTGCTTTGTTTCTGCCATGTGAGGAAGCTGTTGAAAACTTCCAATGACCAAAGAATGCAGTTCATATACCTCTGGGAAAAGTGGGGTGCTAAACCTGCACCCTGTTCTCACAGCCTGGAAGGAAAAAAACCAACCCTCCCTCAACTCCCTGTTCTGGTTGTTTAATTCAATGCTGTGATCAGAATGCAAGTCTACAGAGTATCTTGTAAACAACTGCAATGCCTGTGGATCCCAAATAAACCCCCAATCACATACAGGTTTTAGGTGTGGTATTTCATATGAAAGCAGAAATAATTTTTTATTTTTTCCTAAAATCAAATTAGCCACACATAATAAAGGCCTGGAAGGGATTACTGTTCCTGGATTCCAGAGGGAATCAAAAGAAGTCCAGATCATGAGGGAAACACAGAGTAACTCTAGCACAAATTTATTTTTATTTTTGCCTTCTCTTTTAAATACCACTCCCTCCTCTTCCCACACCAAGACACTGTTTGCTCAGAGATAAAACTCCTGAGCCCAGAGTTAAAATACAGTCCTTAGGGTCTAAGTATGAATGTCATGACAAGCATGATTCTGGAAGATTATATCAGTTAATCCAAAACTGAGAAACAGTGATGTTTTCTGGAGGGGCAACAAGACTAATAATAGTTGATAGAATACTTTTTTCTCTGCAAAATCGAACTTTAATTGCTGCAGTGCATGAGAGATTAGACAGTAGGCAAATACTCACATCTACTTTATAGCTCTACAGCCCAGATGGGAAAAATGGCAGTTCAAATAATGTGCCTGTGTCGAATCATTAGGGAGTCTTAACTATGAGCTCTTGTTTTGCAGCCAAAACTAGGTTATATATGCATGTTCAGATTTTCCCTTGTTAGAGAACATCCTGTCAGAAGCATCAGAAAAAAAATGAACCTGAACAATCTGGACAAAGCTGTGGCTTTGGGTTGCGGTGGGTTTTTTTGGTTTGGTTTTTTTTCGTTTGCGTTTTTTTTTGTTACCTTATTTTTTGTTCATTTATTTAAATTAGTGTCTGGTCTACTCTTCAGAAACAGTTAATGAAATAACTTCACTTGGGTTGTTGGAGAGTATCTGTATAGCTTGACTGAGATTACAGTGAGAATCTAAGACTTCTTCAAGTTTTTCAGCCTCCAGTTTTCTGTGCAGAAATAAATGGCAGAAGAGAAAACTGGTGACATTTTGAAGTCTCTTTGGAAAGAAAGAACAATTTAGCAACATCATTATTATAGATTGTAACACGTTTATGAACAGAATGTAATATAAACTTTTTAATAATATTTGATGTAAGTGGATTACTGTCTCTTCAGTTCTTCATAGTTATCACGGAACACCTTCAATTTACATTCTTAAATAAATTACTGTGTGAATAAAATATGCTCAGAGTTTTTGTATGTTAACAGTACTTACATTTAATTACAAATGACCTGGATATGTTTATAGATGAAATACATTAAAATTGTTTACAGGAAGTAAGCTCAACTAGCACTAATTTTGAAATCGAAATTTTCACAACAGTACTGAGAGTAGCTCAGCTATTTTTTTGAACATGCTTTTCAAAATGGAATTTGGAATGCAGTAGAAAAAAAAATCAAAGAAATGCCGAAAAGAGGGAAGCACAGAAGATCAAAACTCCATAGCAAGTTGGATCAATAAAATATTAAACTGTAGTTCTTAAATGTAAGTACTACACCAAGTAGTAGTGTTGGCTGTTCTTAAATGTTAGAGCCCTTGTTTTCTAAAGGAGACAGTAATAAGCATTTTGCCTATTCAATCCACTCAAGATTTAGACATCGTGCTATAAAAGCAAACATATCTGACACTTCTTCTATAACTTTAGCAGTTGGCTTTCCTGCTCCGTGCCCAGCCTTAGTGTCAACATGGATGAGAAGTGGATTGGTTTGTTTGCTGCTTCGGCCCACAATGTACTGCAGGGTAGCGATGAACTTCAGTGAATGCAGAGGGACCACGCGGTCATCGTGGTCTGCTGTGAGCAGCAGCGTGGAGGGATACTGGATGCCATCTTCTTCTGGTAGCTTGACATTGTGAAGTGGAGAGTACCTGAGAAAAACACACAAATGTTTCCACATCTTTTTCCTCAAGACCCAACAAGAAGGTCCTTTCCTACTGAAATTGTCACAGTGGCATTTGTTAGCACTCAGAATAGAACAGTTCTCAGTTACATTAATCAGAATTGCACTAATGGCAACTGACACGCAGTAGTGGCCACAGATCTCTGGCTCTGAAACGTGAAGCAAGTGCATTTCTTTAGTTTCAGAGAGATGTATGTGTACATCTCAGAGAAATGTCCAAAATACCAGGAGTAGCCAGCCAGGTAACTGCAGCAAAACCTGTCAAGTCCATAGCAGGATCCATCCTGCTGGAAACAGGGAAATTGAGACTTTCAACAGAAGCTAAGAAATTAATTAAGATCCTATTATGGTCTAGTGCCATTCAATTCCTACAAATAAATCCCATCCACACTGTATTGTATTGTATAATACAATTCGCAATGGTGACTGTCTCTCCCTCATGGTAAGAAATACAATTTTTGTAGGGGTCCACTTGAGAACATTCTGTTCTAATAGCCTAAAAGAGTCATTATTCAGAAAGAAAACCTTACGAACTATTAAAAGCTGCTAGGAGAACAAGGTCTTTGAAAATATGACCACTTGATTCAACTGGGCTTTGAAGACAGTCTTTTATTCAAAACTGACTTTTGGAAGGAAATGCTGAACTCCCCAAATTCAGTGTGGGAAAGGATGAAGAAATCATCAGAATAGATGTTGATCATGACAACCGGAAACTGTTGAGCAGACTACACGTTTTAACAACCACAGAAAGTACTTAAAGGCACTTACTTGCACAGCCATTCAAACTGCTCTTTGCAGTCGGAGCAACCATAGTCAGTGGTCCAAGCGTGGCCGATGGTGTACTTGTGGAATTTGAGCATGTCCATCACTCCCACTTGGGCAATAGCACAACCAAATAGGTCAGGGCGCTGATTAGCACAGGCAGCTTCAACAGGAAAACAATTCCATTAGTATTCAGATCTTAAAGAATTAAGCTCAGCAGTAAAAGGTTCACTACCAAGTCGCACTGGGAGAAGGCTGTCAGTGAATATGAAGTCACATAAGACTTTAAAGCAAAACTGTAAGCAAATACACAAATGGATAAAAAACATAACTCTGAAAGATGGTATGTTCAAAAGAACTTAAAAGCCATTTCTGTGCTCTTCAGACACCAAACATGTTGTTCTATGAAAACTGCCTTTCAAACCACCAAACTGGGTCTGAAGGAGAAATGAACTTTTAAAGCATGCAAGACTTGGAATTACGAACTGAAGGTACCTAAACCATTTGCTGTTTAAACTTTTAATATTAGTATCAAGAAAGAAAAGGGCATTAAGGATCAAAAGCCCTCCATTTACTAATGAAAGTTGTCTTCCATAATTACTATGTAAACCCATATGAAAAGAGTTTTGGTAAAAGCAGACTGCTACAAAATCAGTGGAATAACCTCAAATTAACAAAGGGAATTACTGCTGTTAAAATTTTCTTGTTTTACGATTTTTATCTTCCTACAACTGGAAGGGACAATTTCTTTAAGAATAATGCTTGCTTATGTATTTTAAAAATAACCGCAGTAGGCCCATCAAGCTCAGTGTTCAACTTGCAAGAGTGGCAACTGGCAGATACTCTGGGAAAAGGTGTTTAACAAATACTGGGAGATCTCTCCTTTAAATTATCATCTGATGAACTGTAAGTTTCCTCTGAGTTGGAGTTATCTCCAGCCACCCTATTAAACAGCCATCAAAACACACCTCCTCTGTAAATACAACTATTTCCTCTCTTAATGTATATTCATCCAGTGTTCATCATATCCTGTAGCAGTAAGTTCTTCAATTCCAATTCCTGTTTCTTGATTTAAACCTTTTGCCTGGTGGTTTTACAAATTCCCCTGCTTTTTTTGAATTTTAAGAAATAAGAGCACTGAAATTTTCACATAACTACTACAATGGATCCCAGAATCCCTTAATTAATTCAGAACTATTCACTGTGCATCCAGATGTAGGTATAATCTTTCCCAAATTCTTCTTATCTCCTCATTTTTGTCCATTGTGAAAATGGATTGATTATTGCCACTCTTTGCACCCCCCTAACCATGGTATTGCTATGACATGACTTTGCTTCCAGCTCAGCAAGGACTTCCTTTCACAGCCCTATGTGAGGAAGCTTTTGAAAATCCAAGAATAACTCCTCACGTAGATCACCGTTACAAGCCCCATATGCAGCCCGATTCCTTCAGATAGCTCTAATACATTTGAAAGCTGCAGCTTCAACCTGCAGGAATTCTTTTATGTCAGCTATTATTTATTGGTTTCAACTCGCTTGCCCATTAGAGAAGTCAGATTTACTCATCTGCAGCTTGTGTATCACCATGAACCATTTAATACTTGGCATTGCACTTGCCCCCTTCTGTTCCTCACATATTCCAGCTTAGTAGCCTGCAATTTCATATCAGAGTTCACTTAGGATCCTGCATGTGCACCATCTGGTCCTGGCAACACACTACTTTTCATTGGATTGATTCATTCCAAAACCTCTTCTGCTGATGCTTCAACTGGAGTCAGCTCCCCAGAATATTCCCCATGAAGACAGACGGGTGCAGGGAACCCCCCACACTCCTGAGGAGGGAACATCAATACAAACAGACCATTTAGTTGTTCTGCTTTGCCGTTATTTTTCTTTAATGCAGCTTTTACATCTCACTAACCTGCAAGTCCCACAGATCGTCTGGCCAGCTTCCTGCCTCTGATGTGTACAGAAAAATGTCATTGCTAATCTTAATATTGGAAGCAATTTGCTCATCAGTCTCTTGTGGTCTGTCAGTCCCTGCGAAGAGTTGACACTTTACCCTATTTTCTTCATTTAAACATGATTTTTACTTTCTGAAAGATGAAACTTTACTTCTGGCCATCTCTGATATGTAACTATGCTAACTCTTCCTTATTTATGAGTCATTTTGATAAAGTATACATAGACCCTTAAAGAGATCTATGTAACTGAAGCTTTTGATCAGATCCCTGCCTTTCAAGCTGTTTTCTTTTATGAACATAAATTGCATTCTGGTAGGAAAAAAAGCCAAAACAACTACCATAACATTTCGTTTTAATACTCTTTATTTCAGAGTGTCTCTTGGAGCACTGTCTGCTGCTCAGGATTTTGTAAGAACTTGGTCCTTGCTAGTTCCTTAAGTAGTTACTTCAGTAAGAAATCACCCATGGAGACACTCATCCATGCACACTGCACGTTTTTAATTAGCCATAATACTTAATTATATTAATTAATGAAGTGCAATCTGGAACAACAATTTATTTGTGAATTTTATCCGTCTACACATAACTTTGAGCTTTAAAACTCAGTATGAAAATACACCTTCAAAACGTCAGAACTGGTTTTGTCTAGGCAAACATGAGAGGTCAAATGCTACGTTTGCAGGAAGGTTTTCAGCTCACAGCTGTGCCACTCTGCTCAGCTTGGGGATCACACTGCAGCACAAGGAAGTCTTGTTTTGTGGTTGAATGAGGCAAGAGCTCAGGGCTCTGCAGTCCTCAGAGTCACCTCCTGTTAGTCTGACTGAAAGGAATCGGTATTTTGGAAGAGTGGCAATACTCTTCCTTGTCAGCTTTTTCTTCAGTAAATAAGAATGGACAAAATTTGGCAGTGAGTCCTTACATCCAAAGGGTGAGTTATGATCTCTAGCGTTGCATCAACAACTATTGCAAAATTTATTCTTGCTTTGATGAAAAAGACCTTACATGAATTTCCTAAGTTCACCTAATTCTACCCAGCCAAGGAAAATCCCTATCTGGCTTATCAAGAGCATGGAAATCCTGCTTGATTGTAATCTACCAGTAAATGCAAGGGAAGGATTCTAACAAGATTTTTTAGAGCAGGGAGGTCTAGATTCAGGTGTTAAACCTGTCTCCCATCGGAATGACGTATTCCCTGCAGATGTCACTTGCTTCCCCTTATTGACACAAAGAGTCCAGCTGAATAGTTCAGCCAGTAAACCAGGGGGATTTATTACTGAAGCTGGGTAAGATGCACCTCATTCTGTCTGAAACTGAAGTCCACATAAGCACAGACCAGTATTTTCAGAAGCTATGTAGTATGTTCCAAGTTTAACTGCTTTTCCAACCACATATTTAGGCTCACATAAAATTGACTTGTGCAATGCCTGCATTCCCAAATGGAGGGCAAACGCTTTAATCCTTTACCATATTCACTCATTTCTATTTTCAATGAACAAACACCTCCTGATACTTGTTACTGAGAAGCATATAAGCAGAAACCAAAACACAACTTTACACGTACTTGTTACTTGATCTTTAGAACAACTGCTTTTTAAAAATAATAATGCAGGTCTAGCTAAGATGGCTTAGACCAAAGACCTGTATAATTCCAAATCCTGTTTCTTATGCTGGATGCTAATTCACTGAAAAATTGAATAAAACCAATAGAGTCAGTATACAGCAGCAGATAAATACAGAAAGACAAGCAAGCAGAGTGGGCCTGGTAAAACTGCTAGTTTTCTGTAATTCAGTGGTTTATGAACTTGAGGTGCCTTTTTTCACCCCTTCTCACACAAGTAGCTCAAATCTTTCATACTGTCACCTTTCATGTTGCTTAAAAAAAGGCAAACAGACTCTGAAATTACTACTTTGTGTCTCCTTTTCCTTTCAAAATTGCACAAAAAAATCACCTTTTTTTCTTCTGCTACTTTCAGACACTTTCAGATAGGCATCTTATCAGAAATAAATTTTGTAGCTCTTAAACTGCGCAGAATATGAGATCTTTCTGTGACAAGACTTCTGTTTAAGAGGAGGCTATTAATTTCCTTGAATTTAGGAACACAGCAGTGAATTTTAAGGGAACAAGATGCATTTGTAACAGACCACACACAGTTTCCCAATGCTACATAACAAATTAGTAGTTCAGCAGTTACTTTGTAATGGTTAATCTTAAGAACGAAAAATTAAAAAAAACTCCAAATATTTTTTAAACCATTCTTACTTTCTGTGTGATTTTACCACAGGGTTAGCTCTTACCACACAAGACTGTGTGGCTTTTAACAGTCAGCCTTTGCCAGAGACTGCAGAATCCCAAAGTCCTATGCAAACAGCAAATGAGGTATTACTGTATATATTTAACACCTGGTATACCTTAGTGCATTGACAATCTGGCAACTTTTGACAGGCAGATCTCATCAAATTTTGTCCAGTTACTTTAATAAGCCCAGCATCAAACCTGGGAAATAGACAAGCAGCTCTTACCAACTAAGAGGCCCCCATTTGAGCCTCCATTAATAGTCAGCTTCTTTGGGGATGTGTAGCCTTCCTTGATGAGGTATTTGGCAGCACACTGAAAGTCATCAAAGCAATTTTGTTTGTTGGCCAAGATACCACCTAGCACGGAAACAAAACAAATCAGTTGATACCATCAAATCCTTTTTATACCAACTCTTCAGAAAAACATGTGTGCAAAAATACCTGGGAACAATTCCAGTTTCATGAACATTTTAATAATTGATGCAGCTCGGAAAGACAGCAAAAATGAAAGATTCTGTCAATGCAGAGAGGGTATAAGATGGTTGTGTCAATAACTCTGATGCTTTCAGAAACTCTGAATAATACATACCTATATTGTGGAGTGAGTGCCAGGTAATGTTCCTAACCAGTGAAAGGAAAGCTAAAAGCTTTGCACAGCAAAATATATAAAAAATGACCACATACAATCCACTTGAGGTTTGAGCTAATGGGACTTCAACATCATTAAACTCAGTGACAGTTTCTTAAGGCAGTAAAGATTCAGCTTATAAAATAAGCTATATAAAATAAGCACTTTTAATTTCCTGGATATATAATATGTGGCTGGTAATTTACTTTCTTTTCTATTAGCTGTTTTCAAACCAGATGATCTATAGCTATGGTCAAAAAGGGACTTCAGAGTTGCATCTTGCTTTGAAATTTTATTCATTAACTTTCAATATGTAAATGCTTAAGATAATGGCATCATGTTGAACAAAATTCCAAATGTCATCAGATGTATGAGGGAATAAATAATGACAGAAAATGTAAGTCTTGATAAATATACGTCTTAATTGATAAGACTTCCAGGTCTGAAAACAAAAAAACTTTGCAGGGTGGGAGAGGGAAGGAAAAGGACGCTTTTCCCTACGATCTTTCAATTATTTTAGTAGAAGAGTATCCACTTAGAGAACTCACAGTTGTCCAAATCTTGCCTGTTAGGTGTAAGACTAAAACCAGCTCCTCCTCAAAGGTTATCCTACCTAAAGACCATGGTAGTCTCAGGCAACTGAATGCTAGGAAGAAATGGGAACTAGGAAGAACATCCTTGCACTCCTGTAGCAAAGGCTGTGGCCCAGACAGGCAAGTAGGGCTTAAAGGATGCAGAAATGGAAGTCCAGTTTCTTCTACTTCCTTTGAAAGCTGGATGTTTATTCCAAGCTGATTGCCTAAGCTTCCCCCTATGGTCCAGGAACCTCCAGGAAAATTAATTTTATCCTAAAAATAAGTGAGATGAGCTATAGTCTGGAAGTGTCTCTTTATCTCCATTGTCCATCAAGTGATCCTAGACAACCAGTTCACAATGGTTGCTTCATATCTATGTAGCAGAAGTTTAGCAAGATGAGTCTGACATTTAGTCATAAAGATCTTGTAGAACTGAAGCCAGTACATTTTAATTTTTTTGTCTTTTTTTTTTAACAAATATGCATCATTCTCGCATTAACAAGACCACTGAAGAGAGACATACAAAACAAAAGAAGAGAGACAACAAAAAGGTCTTAAAATATGGGGCAATAAAGGAGAAATAAATCTTACTCTTTACTCAAAGTACCAGGCTGGTGTAAGGTCAAAATCCTATCTTTACAATTAAACCTAAGCAAAAGAAACTTCTGTAATTGCTTCTGGAATTAACAAAAAATAGATACATCTTTTATTTGAAACTGCAGTAAAAGACTTTGGGTCAAAATCAAGCAGGAAATAGGTGGATCAAAGGAACATTATCATATTAAGAAAAATTTTATTAAAATCTATTACAAATCAATCAGCAAATTAAAATTAATGAAGGATACTTTATCTTTAGCAATAATATCCTGTATCTGCAAGCACAAACAACTTCCATTTATGAAACTATTACATAATTAACTCAATTGCGAGGAAATGACCCAGACAAATAGTTACCACAGATGAAACAGTAAAATCAAGATGCAATGATCTGGAAATACCATTTTGCCTGACAAGATATTACAGATTACTGCCATGGCAAATTGCTACATCACAAGCACCACTGTTTTGGTACATTTGGCTTGCTGACAACATTTCCAGCAACTTATCCACCAGATTCTTGGAATATGAGTAAAGTGTCACCAGTAAATAATGATGGGTATGTTACAGAGATAAGAAGCACTTTTCAAGCTTTTTCCCTTGGTAGTGGAATGTGGACAGTTGTCAACAGTAAGGCAAGTGGAAAAAGACAACTAAATGATTAAGACAAAGACTTGATGGGAAAAAGATGGACAGAAATACATCGAAAGTGTTAAGAAAAGGGGAAAAGAGATTGACAGAGCTTTGCAGTGTTTGACTTAGTTTTTCTGTGGCATAAAAGTCTGCTTAAAAAAACCTAAAAGGTCAAATGGTTGCCTACAAGTTGGATCCCCCAAGAGTGTGAAGGAGATGATGTCAATGCACTTCTGGAGCTGTTGCTTTCATATGAACTGCAATCACAGAATCACAGGACAATTTAGGTTGGAAAAGACCTTTAAGATCATCAAGTCCAACTGTTAACTCAGCACTGTCATGTCCCTAAGACACACCCATGTGTCTTTTAAATACCCCCAGGGATGGTGACTCAACCACTTCCCTGGGCAGCCTGTTCCAGTGCTTGAAAACCCTTTTGGCAAAGAAATTTTTCCAGTCACATTGATCAAATATTAAAAAAACAAAGGTCTATTCATAAATTATGCAAAAACAATATGGAAGAGTTATATTCTCAACTCAAGAGTTCACACCTTCTGTAAAGTTCTGCAAATGATTTTTTTGTGTGTGTGTGAGATACCAAGAGAGTCTAAATAGTCAGTGTTGTTGTCTTGGGGATTTAGAATTGTGCACCTGCAATAATGAAAGAGGTATATGAAAGCAAGACAGGTCTTTTGCAATACAGATAGACATTTTTTCTAAGATCAGTTCAAGATCTCCAGTGTTTAAGTCTAGGGAACTTGATCTTGCTTAAAAAACCACAATTATTTTCTTGGAAAATACTGTCTTTGTACAAAACTGTTTTTAAGTAGGCTGCAAAAATTAGAAGAATCTAATGAAAACCATCAGATTAACACTGGACAATGTACAGCTCTAACATGTAAGTAAGGAAAAAAATCTACTTTTTTTCAGAGTAAGTAAAATGCAAAAGGAGATGTGAGCATGGAAGAGGGAGTGAAAAGAAAATGTTGCAATTTTCGTTGCTAAGGCTGCAGTTTTGTTCCTCTGCTTTGACTGACTTACCTTTGTGCCAGGTCTCTCCATATTCACCACCGCCCCTGATGTTTGCCACTGCTAGAACACCTCCCAGGTGTCGCACAAAAATAAGTCTTGACACACTGAAAAAACAAACAGATAGAGGATTACTTTTATTTTCCAATTTTTACACACCCACCACTTCTGCAGAAATACTTTGAGGGAAAGATCTCTCCCAAAATCAATGATGAAATTGTGAATGAAGTCCCTCTTGATGGCAAACCTGAGGAGTCAGGCTTTTCACAATGGTTATCCATGGAAATGAAACTCCCAGCAGCTTTGGGAGAGGAAGGAACCAGTGCTGGTCCACTTTTCCTCTCTTAGTTCTGCTCTTCAAAGGAGAGTAGCCAGTGGTTTGGCCTGACAGATGGCCACTCAGGACATGCTACAATTTTTAAAAATTATCTTTGAAGTCATTAGTGTGCAGACTAGAGTTATGCAGTACCACTGGGCCTCCATAGCCTTCTGAACTGTTCTGCTTTCACGGGACCTCTGCTTCTTCAGAGAGGAAAGCAAGACTTAGCCCAAAGGAAGAAAGCAAAGAATTAAGATCAGCACTTGATCTTTGTTTATGAGCAGGTATTTTCAACCTAACTTCTGCTTAATATATTTCTTTTGGACCTTTGCAATACTGTGTTTGCAAAGAAAAATTCTGTATCTACCACTCTTTTGTGCCATAGTCAGCAGTAAAGTGCTGGCCAATCCCATTCTTATTCATTTTCCTCTCACACTGCTAAATACAAAACAAATACTATAACATAAAATTACAGGTTCTGCCTCCACTACTATCTCCTGAACCTGTCTGAAAGCTAAAATACCATATTTTTAAAAATGCCAAACTGCAAAATTATCAAAGATATTACTCTTTTTTTTTTCAAATGGACTGAAGTAATTTAAATTATATTTAACAATTAAAAAAATTAATTGTTGATCTGTTGATGCAGTAGCTTAACATAGCAGAAGCTGCAGAAGGCCAACCACACATATGCCAAGGAGACAAGTAAAATATTAAAATTTAACCTCAACAAGTCTTTTTTTTCCCCCTCTAGTAGGTTTAAATTTCTTATTTACTTGAATTCTTTGCTCATCCAGAAACCACTGTCTGCAGAAATTAAATTTGTTCAACCACAAGGGCAAGGATTGGGTCTTTTTAAGTTCCACTACTGCTTATCAGAAATGGCTTGAAAGATGGTAGTCCTACAGCGTGTCTCATGTGGATGTAGTATCACAACAGGTAGAATTTTCATACCCCCCAAAACAATTACTTATGTACTGGCACATGTTCTTGAGAGTATATACCAAGAAGTAAGGAAATAAAAAGCACAAGGACAACTGGTAAGAGATTTCTGTATTTTTGTGACCAAAACTTTTCCACCTAGGCTGGTTATCTGGCCATCAGATGGCTCAGGAGGCATGAATTATCTCAGCTTCTGTAAAATCAATTCTTAAGACCATCACTGTGAATTGCATTTTCCTTAGATTGCTGTGACATTCTGATCAAACACAAGATTGATATTCTGTAAGCACATTGCCCAAAGGCCAGAGAGCATTGCTCTGTCAAACTCCAGGACTCCTAATTTCAACAGGTTGCTACACAGCTGATGTGGAGTAGCCTGACAGTAGGTTGCCTCATGAGACTGTAGCTTCTTAATTTTTGGTATGTAGAGTCACAAAACCTCCCAAAATATTCTGCACTTCTTTTCCCTGTCTGCCTCAAACGTTGGACCTCTTGGTCCAAAGTTATTTGATTCCCTAATAATCAGAAGTAGCAAGTGTAAGAATTATGGGTAAGGTAAGAGCTTGCTTCCCAAATATATTGCCTGAGAATACTTAAAAAATAAAATATTCCACAACAGAGTCTGTCCTCTTCTACCTGCTAAAAGAAACTGTGCCTGTCTCAGGGATCATGGTGAGTCAGGATCCTAACTTGACCAATACTTTCAGGAAGATGCCTTGAGCTTGTAACAAACTTTCTCAAAAGTACTTTTAAGTTCAAGGAACCAGGTTTTATAAGCATAGAATCTGAACTTACTACTTTTAAAAAAAGGGAAACTTCCAGGTAATCAGACAGCACAAAGCTCAAGTTTCACACACAACCCTACTACTGCCTCCTGTGTTTTTCCAGGTGGATTCTTGCTTCCAGATTTGATTTCAAGTCAGTTTGGTGGCTGAGTCACAGCAAACTGCCCAGTCAACCTGGATGGCTATGAAATGTCTCATTCTGCAAAAGGAAGTCTGGCTCCCTGCTCTTCCCAACAGTCTCTGTAGCTTTTTGCTCATTATACCTGTTTTTCTTTCTCTCCTGGAAGCACGATAAACGAAAGGGCAACAGGGTCAGGATGGAGTCAGTGGAGGGATCAGAAGATAGTTCCCTCCCTGGAGAGCTCCTTCCAGACCCTCTCATCACTCTTAAGGAGCATAACACAAAAAATAATAAATCAGGTATTGTTGTTACAGTAGAGAACAATGTGAGGATCTGTGCTTCACAGAGCAAGAACACTTTTCCAGAATTACTGATCTGCTTTCAGCCATTAGAGCTGACAGAAAAATGCAGGCTAGTGCACACGTGATGGGGAAGAAGTCCTGAGTCACTGGACTTGGTTGCTTTCTCAGTTTTTGTGGAGCTGAACGGAGCTGTAATAGAATAAGCAGAAGGAGTAATCCTCCACTCTGCACTGAGGGCTGCTCTGTTGCTTGACCTTTCTTCAGGCTCACAGTCTCTCTTCCCTGCACCACCTCTTTGCTTAAAGGCAACAACCTGGCAGTGAAATGCAATTTCACAGTCTGCTGCACAACCAGCTGTATTGCAGGATGAGTTAGAAATTGCTTCTCCTGTACCCACGCAGGCACACACAGAACAGTGAAGGGAAACATGTTGGTTCCTACAGTGTACTTAGCCAAATCTGAGGCATTAGTGGTGGGTTTGTGATGGCATTTCCCCAGCAGCTCTGCCAAGCCACTGGTATCAATTCCATCAGCCTTCACTTGCACTTGCTATGTGGGCTGTATAATTAATGACAGTGCTCTAGCAAGCACCATCTCAAAATGCCACCAAATGCAGCTCTCCAGTCCAGAGAAGCATGTGAAAGATGCATGCCTGCATTCAAAAAGAAACCACTACCGCTACTGTAACTGACTTAATGACTTTGGCCTATCATTCTTGCAGTTATTTCTGGACCCTGTAACCTGTTGGTTTGTTTCTATTGCTTTCACTGAAGATTTTTTCACTTTTGATGTGAAAAGGAATGGCAGTTTCTGAATTAAGCAGAAATAAGCTCCCCAAAGCAGAGAGCTGGCTCATGCTAACAGGTGTGAAATACCAGTAAGAAAACACTGTACTGGCTGGAACACATACAGGACAGAATTGAACCACTGGAAAAGAGAAGATGGAGTGCTTTCAAGAAAGTTCTAAGAGCCTTAAGTTTAAAAAAAAAACCCCAGGAGTGTTTAGCTAAGAATTTTTTGTTTGTTTTTTTAAAGGTAAGCTGGCTGCTACTTGGTTACATTTCCATAGTTACATCTCAGCTCAGGATCAGGTGAATGATGTGGCAAGTCTCAACTTTGGCCATCCTGTGGCTGCTTTCTAACACTTGCACCTATGGCCATTTAAAAAAAATACAAAACAACAACAACAACAACCAAACAGACCAAATCGTGGTGTTGGGCTGTGGCTGGAACAGCACTTGGACTTGGGAACTCCTTGTGGAGCACTGCAGTATACAGTAACAGGGATGGAGTAAAACATCAGTGGAATCTACCAGGTGAAGGGTGAACTGGACATCCTGCTTTTCTGGCATAAATTCTCTCTTACAATTTCCTTTCCCTGATTTTGCCTGCCTACTTTTGGAACACATTCCCTCACCAAGTACTCAATTCTCAAGTTATTAGCCATAAACATGTACTTGAAGGCTTTGGCTTTTCTTTTTTTTCTTTTAGAAGGAGATAGCTGAGAAATCGTATCTTGATATTACAGAGAGAGAATAAGGAGGGAGGTGCAGCCAATCATGTTTTATTTACATTGTCAGTGGGATAAAACATTTTAATCTGAAGGACACTGATTGTTCTCTGTGCATTTACTTTTAAGGGACTGTTACAGACTCATATTCTTAATTTATGAACTGTATAATGGAGGTTTCATAGGGTTCAGGAAAATATAGGTCACTGCTCCTACCTCCCATCTTCCTCTCTTCTAAATGTCAGCTGCACCCTCTTGCTGCTGTTTGCTGGACTCCTACAGGAATCAATTTTTAGCTTGCCAAAATGGCAGAAAACCACCCACTCCGTTTTGCTGGGATAGTTTTCTGTCATTCTTGCGAGGTACATCAGCTTAGCAAAGGCTCCAGCAAGCACCAGGGCCAATGGATGAGAGGTGGAAGTAGGCACTGTGAAATACCTTCTCCTTTTGCCAGCAAGCAGCTTGTGTCAGCTCTGCAGTATGTGAAATTTTACCTTAAATCAACAGATACGCAGTATTTATTTTACGTTCTTTAAAAAAGAAAACATGGTAAGTTTTATCACAGTTTTCAGCATTTACAATAAACTGTAATAAATCAGTGGTTGAACCTAAGAAGGAATTTAAAAACTATGCTAGTTATATAATTGTGTCTCTCAAGAACCACAGGAAATTAAAAGTATAGCTTCATGAGGCAGATAAAAAGCTTACAAATAATCACAGAGCACAAGATGGGAGGTCCATTGTTAGACAAGGTATTTGCTAAAAAATATGAGAAACTGGAAATGCTATTCAGAAATACAATCACAGCAAACAAGAAAGGCAAGCACTACAAAGGACTTCTTGAAATGTGCTAACTCTAAAGCAAGACTGGTAGCACCTAAACTTAATAGGATTGTTTCATAATAGATTGTTTTTCTGTGGTGAGCTGCTCTTCTGCTACCTGAAAAACTGTTCTCTGTTCAGCCCTTTCCATTTGTTTTCCTCTGCCTCACCTAGGAGCATTTCTTAGGTATTCAAACACTGCCTCTTGGCAAGTCTATTCAAATTGCTATGCTTAAGAAATAAGCCTTTTCTTTAAAGAGATCATCTATGCAATAAAGCTTATGGCTTGTAAGAGCTACAAAGCCTGTTCTGCAAACAGCATTTTTGGTTTATGTGTTGCTTTGCATTTGCAGACAGCATCATTTGCATCTCAAGACACAATCCACTTTCCTCTTTCTTGATCATATGGGGCATAGAAGGATTTTGCTTCTGATGTAATCTCAAAAATGTAGCATGAAAATGCAGCCAAATTTTAATTATATACATTAATTTAGCCAAACATTTGATTTTCTATAATATCTAGACATAGGTAATTGTTTAACTTGAAAAAAAGAAAACTTCCTATGTTATTAGTTCAGCAAAGGGCTCAAATATTCCATGTTTTCCTGTTGAACTCAGTGACAGAGCAGGAAGAGGTTAAGGTGCAATCCTAAGGGCTTGGTGACTTGTAAACCTCAGGTGAGCAGAGCACTTCTCTGCTCTGACATAATTTCTTCTGTGAGCCCAGGCTAAACCCTTGAATTCAGAACAAACAAAGCAGACAAGTGATGCCTGGGCACTGATGTGCAGGAAGCCCTTATGGTGCCCATCTTGCTCCTCAGGGACCTGAAATGCATCCTGTCAAATTCATTGTCCACTCTGCCCACAATCTGTGACAGTTGTTAACACCAGATACTTCAGAAGAAGGTGGGAATCACCCTGCTTACCTGTAGCTTGGTGTAATTGATATGTTGAAGCCTCCATATCCATACAAGAAGGCAGGATGAGAACCATCTAATTTAATTCCTTTCTTGTGAATAATAAACATTGGGATCTTAGTGCCATCTTTGCTAGGGTAGAAAACCTAAGACAAGAGAAAAAGAAATACAAAATGCTCTTAGTGCTGTAGCTCTCCACAAGTGCTGTTAACAAGAATCAGAGGTGATCATTTCTGTCGTGTCTGATGGGTAAAACCTTCTGAGCAACTGTAGCGGGTTGAATTTGGTTTGGAATATGGATTACTTACTGATTTTTTGTGTGAGATAGAAGAATTAAAAGAAACAAAAAAAACAAAGCAGGCACAAACTTTAAACATTTGTGATACAAAGAAACTGTTTTATTACTAACAGAATTAAATGAGAAAGAAAAAAACTTAAGAAAGTTAAAACAAACCTCTCCCCTCCCTCCAGCACCTTTTTTTTTCACTCAGCTTGCACAAAAGACAACAGAACATGGGATTTCAGTCAGAGTTGCAGTTCTAAGTTTCTTTCTTATGCTTAAAGGGAAAAAGGGTTTTTCTTTGCTTTACGTGGTTCCCAAACTGCCACCAGCAGCAAAATCCGCCCGGAAAGAAACAATTTGCTGTGGTGTAGAACATCTCTNCTTAGTGCCATCTTTGCTAGGGTAGAAAACCTAAGACAAGAGAAAAAGAAATACAAAATGCTCTTAGTGCTGTAGCTCTCCCCAAGTGCTGTTAACAAGAATCAGAGGTGATCATTTCTGTCGTGTCTGATGGGTAAAACCTTCTGAGCAACTTGCACCAATTGCCCAGGTCGGGTTCAGTAATGGGCATCACCAGTTTGGTTTCTTAATAGTTCTGGAAAATCTATCAAAATGAGACAATACAAATGATGGTATGATGGTACCCCATTTAGGTATCTTACCTATCAATTCTACATGCAAGAGGGTTTAAGAAAATGTTACAAAAAGAATGCAGTTCTCTGCAAGGGAAGACTGTGAAAACACAAGGGCTGCACGGCCCATCACATGTGAAAGGAGCAAAGACTGAGCTGGCACAGAGAACAAACAGAACTAAAACCAGATTTCCTGCACAGATGAATTCACCAAGGCAAGTCTGTATCCAGCAAAAGTGGACAAAGCATTGCCCAGTTTTTCAAGGCTGTCTCACAGACACTTCACCTCATCAGGATGGAAACACAAGCCACGACAGAAACTTTTGTAGCACTTGGTGCATTTTCAGACATTACTTAGCAACTAGAAACGGGAGAACTTGCAGAATCCCCAGTCCATCAAGTAAGACAACTGAACTGCCCCCTGGCTATCAGGAAATCAGCTCCCAAAACACCAAGTATCCACATAGCACATGCTTTCATACATCTTTCTATTGCTGCCACAGCACTGTGTGAAGTTAAAAGCTGAACTCCATGTACACAAACATAGACTGTAATTGCTTAACACAGTTCCCACATCTTCTTGTTTTGATGCATGTCTCTGCCTGCATACTCTAATTTGGGATCCAGTGTGTCATATTTTGCCAGTCAAGCAAAACACGTGGCTGTGAATGCAGTTTATTGCTTGTCCTAGAATTCCGTCTGATTCCTTTTTGCTGCCTCGCTTTAACATCATTGCAGCTTCTACTCTAATTAGAACAAAAATATAGTAAATGAAAAATGACACATTCTTATAATTCAGCTGCCCATTTATTTACAAGAGATTTATTTACAGTCTCTGCTTTTAAAGGAAATAGTCCTACCGTGATTTATAACGCACACGATCAACAGGTTCTATTTTTACAAGACATGAATCTCACCAGTAATATGAACCTATGCAACACATTTATTCTGAGCATTGCCTGTAATGTGAAACATGTAAATCCACATGGCACGCTGAAAACAAAGTAATCACATTTAATTTTAGTTCAATCATTGCTAAGGATATGTGAGAAATTTCAAATGAAACCACATCTACCTCCAAAGGCTTTACCAAAACCTCTAGACATATTACAGATAAAAATTCAGTATTTCACAGTGTCCAGCAGATGGAAAAAACCCAAAAACCAGAAGTCTGAGGGCATTTTTACACAGATGAAATCACTGTTTCCAACTGCAGCCATAACTGTATCTTAACTGACGAAGTGCTCGTCAGAACAGTAGAGTATAAAGAATTTTCCCTTTAAATAGTTACTTGAACACTATAAACAAACAAAATAACTGATGAACAGGAGATGAGGATGCTGATGAGGAGTTCCAGAGACTTTTCTGTAAAACACCATCCATCAACTCCAGCTGTTGCTGGCAATTGTCGGCAGCTGAATCTGGCAATTCAGCACCTGGCCTTTCTACAGTTCCAGAAACTTACTGCTGTTGGCCAGTCCTTTCCTGATTAATTTTAATTTTAATGCCATTAATTTTAATGCTGGTTTCTGAATGAGGACTTTATTTTTTTTACAACAACTCCCTAAATACTGACTTCTGTAGGGCTTTTATTATCATCAGTTAAGATAAAACACACCATTAAATGAAATCTCAACAGAAAAAAAGATGCATGTCAAGCTGACATTTGCAATTTAAGGGTTTTCAGTCCTATCTTTGCTAAAATAATGATTACCTCTCCCTGCAAGATGAACACACGGGAGAGGGGGTGGAAATCAATGCAGTGAGACATTAAGATACGTAAAGCTATTTAAGCGTCTCCAAACAGACTATTTTCAACAACTGATTCAATCTCACCTTTAAATTAGCTGTTATCTCTGAAGCAAGTCCAATGATTTATTCATGTAACCAAGAAAGGCACGTGCTTCTATCTCAAAGATTAAGGTAAACTGCAAAGGGCAATCCCTAAAAAGGATTTCCCAAGATGGTGTTTCATGCCTAATTTTAGATGCTGTCAGCTTTTACAGTGGTAAATGCTCATAAAAGGGTACTACCTTTTTCTGCTTTATCACAGACAGGAGTGATCCACTTGTGCCAGCCACATTATATTACTCATTGTTCATATATTTTCCAATAAGGTCTCATGTCAGTAAACTCAACATATGTAAGAAGAGGACAAGTTAGAAAAATTAATTTGAAGGGAAAAGGATGGAGAAAAACACTTCATAAATATTATTATGAACGCTGAAACTCACCATTCAAGGAGGGACATGCTAAAAATAAGTATCTTCAGCCTTTAGGAATGCAACAGCAATGCTGTGTGGTAGGCAGGGCACTCCTGCTGCGTGCAACCCTCGGTGCTATTCTAGGACCATAGCGCTGGAGCAGTACAGCAGCCCTGGAATAGCTGTAGCTCACTTTGTCTCCCTCTAATATCCCTGTGTCACATGGCAGTGGGGTCTCAGTGCCAGAATCACTTTCAATTCAGATGGCAGAACCTGAGGCATACATTTATAGCCTCTAGTCTACTTATTGTGATGCAAGGAAAAAGCAACACTATTTGCACAGTTACTCATTGCTATAAATTACGTGAAAATTAAGCTATATAAGCTACACAAAGCCCAATCTTTATCATTCTTCTTTAGTGCATACATATATATTTATAGAGTGGTGTGTTGTTTTGTTTTGGATTTTAAACTTAGTATTTGAAAGCAATTTACACTCCATCTTCACCTGAAAAAGTCAGTGGAAGTTTATGTCAAAGACAGTTTACGGAGAAAGTTTTACAAGCAAATACAGTTAATAGCTCTATGATTGGGCTTGTAAATTTACTTAGGGGTTAAACAGGATAAAAATGTCCTATACATTCATTCCTGGGGAGCTCTTTGACCTCCTAATTATTATCTTTAAATGTGCAGTATTTATGTTAGGTGAATCTTCACTTAGGGAAGAGGGGAACTATCTCCATCTCAAGTCATCAGGAGGCAAAACTAAGTCTTTTAGAAAAGCGAAAGGATATGAAAAACAGAGGCTGCAAATAAAGTTTTTCTTTCATTTGTCGACAGAGATAACACAGCCAGACATTGATACTTACACACAGAACTAAAAATAATTTTGGCAATCATCCAATATGCACTCCTCTTATGAGCAAATATGAAATCAGTATTTTGAATATTAAAGAAAGTGACACAATCATCCCAACAAATAAATAAAACTAATGCACTCACATTGTGCCACATAACTAAAAATACCTAAAATTACTGACGTTGAATAGAAACTTCAACTTTCAAAAATTAAAAACCTCAGCAACTTCTGAGTTTTTAGTTTCACTCATTCTCCCTTTCAGAATTATTTTCTCTGTTTATATAATGGAGACATTAAAAGATGTATGTAGTTCTAATTGCTGGGTTAAGAAAAGTGCACCTGAAATCATCTTGCTTTTACAAAACCTAAAATCTTTCTACATAAAAAACCAACCACAAACCCATACACATTTAAAATTAACCTTCTAAGGTATTCAACATGGGCTTTGAAATACTGCTGTAAAACAGAAATCCAAAATAATCTTGTCCATATGGGTCTAATGTATTTATGTTTTGAACTGTGAACAATATCTGAATGTTCAGAAATCTTTTATCATTTGCCTGACTTGCTCATGAATGGCAAAGCATTAAAATCCAGTTAAAAAGTTATCAGTTTGTCTTGTCAGAAAGAATTATTTCCTGTAGATAAAACATGAATTTTATACCTGAAAAGAAACTTTGATTTCTGAGACTTGAAAACACCCCTTACATCACAGTAGGCTAATTATTCTTAGGAAGCCAGTAGTTATTCTAACAATGTCTCTCCCAAACTCTCTTTCAAGATTAGGTATTACATACCAGAAATAGCAACTGTTTCCATGTCTATGTGGGCTTGATCAAAACCAGGTAAGAATTACGCTTGCCATTAGATTGACATCTATCGTGTGAAATGCCAAAAAATTTTACAAAGAGCAATTAAAACGGCATATAAATCAAGCTGGAATGCTCCTTATTAAAAATTCATATTCAATAATTTAGGTTTATTAGTACCACAACAATGCCTTTAAAATAATTTTTTTCCAATGTCTCCTATATAGTTTTTCTGAGACAAATCCTTTTCATTTGAAAGAAACACAGGGTTTTAGCAGTTTTTTGAAATTTAGTCATTGTTTTCTGCTTCTAGGTAAGAGCAGCTGCCCTCACACATTGCTGCAGCCACCACAAAGTTACAGACAGCACTGGGGAGGCAAAACACCCTGTTCAGTCCCAGCAACCCCAAGCACAGGGGCTATAGGGAATGACTACTTCAAGTTTTACTTCTTGGAACTGAGTTTCAAACATCCAGTTTCACATGAAGTATTTCCCTTGTTAAGTGAAGATTTCTCATCACACTTTCACCAGCATTTGCGCTTTGAGATTTGGGGAAGAAAAGCATAAGGAATTCATAGTAAGTCATGTAACGTTGCCTACGTTTTCCCAAATGTCACAAAGGCTTTGTTGAAGGCTCACTGTTTTAAAAATCCCACACCAGTATCTTTGAAAGGTGACCGGGACAGTAAACTTAAAGGAGTAGTCCCTGGAGAAAGTTTTCCTGCACAGATGGAACATCACGGTTTTCAAACCTATATTTAGGTACAGAGATAACAGTGCCTGAGGCTGAACAATGTCACACAGGAACACGTCCCATTGACAAGCCCTAACACTTGGTGCTTCAGGAAGGCAAGTCACAAAGACCCTGCCCTCACACAAGCAAGTCTGAACACTGGAGCACTGGCAGGCAGGGAGAAATCCTCTCTTGAGATGCCAGGGCAGAAAACTCACTGATTCAAACAGAACCATTTGCTGCCTTCCACAGCACCTGCCCATAGCCCATTCCATCCCTGATCACCTCTGACCTTACAAAAAACCTGACACTAGTCTGGGGCTAAAGACTATATAGCTCACTAGAAGCAAAACTCCCTATTTATTGCAGCAGTGGCATGGACCCAAGTACAAGATCAGCAGTGGCCCCATAGCAGCTCTGGCAGCCAGCCAACAGCCACCCATAAGAGCAGCTCTTACTAACCACCAGTTTTTGTGTTCTTATATAGAGCATGATTCAGAAGTCAGGAAAAATAACAGAGTACTGTTACCACTACAGAGGAAATCCACAGGATCTGAGGTTTCCTTTCTTCAGAGGGGAATCCTCATCCATCTTCTTTAAGCCTCTTAAATTGGCTTCAAAGCAATTCTGTGTGGGTTGCACAGCTTGCTTAACACAGAGCTGGAGAGGGGCCAAAGTAACTCAGTACAGTAAAAATTCATGCAGGTAAAACCCAGAAAGAAGAACACCCACCACAGACGTTTGCAAAAGCACTATGAAAATAATCAAGAATCCGCTCAGAAGAAATTGTTTCACCACCCACCCACCCACCAGCACAAAAAGCAGACTCATGCTGACAGAGGCAAAGTGCCAGGAGATGGTCTTTTAGAAGAAATGTCTCCTTGCTACTAGGTTCAGCTGCCTAGCTGCAATTGATTGCAGGGAGGTCTCTCACAGAGTGGTGGGAGGATGTAGGGGAAGACAAGAGAAAAATACAGGTGAAAGATCACAAATCCTGCAAGACTGGCATGGCAGAAATTGCTTTTAAATCAGTCTTTCCTAGATAAGGTAAAACGTATCACCCCCTTATATAAAGCCTTAGTGGTAAATGGGATCCAGTGAGACCCCCACACACTCTCTACTTCTGCAACCAGAGAGGCTTCGTGCCTCTTCTGTTTATCCTTTGCCCCTTTCAGTGCAATCTCAGAGCTTCCTGCAGCAGAATAATTAGAATCTGCCATGTACAGTTACTCCTTTTCTTTCATCAATTTGCCTTGAAGCTGACTTGGTGTACAGTGTAGAGACAGACAGGTACGAGAAATAAATTTACCTTTTCATTTAAATATACACTGTAGCCATGTTAAACAGAAAAATGTCCCGGGGCCCTAGAAGTTACAGTCTCTTTTCTGAATTACCTCTGTGCTTATGCATTCAGGAAATGTACTACTATGAAGTAGTATAGCATGAGACAAGCAAAGGAATGTCTTGATGGAAGCAGCACACCATTATGAATAAAATCATAAATAACAGCTGCTAGCTAGTCCATTTTCTGTCATTAAATCATGCTTTACTTCACTGAGTAAACTGCTCTGACAAGAGGCAACTCACTGCTAATGTGTAGGCACTAGAAAGTAAACACTACTCATTTTCACCATGCTGGAAATCAGTTCAAGTTGTGATGAGAAACACGATAAGAACAAAAATGTAGAGGCCACTTTCCACAGGGTAAACAAGAGGAAGAACTCACTTTTTGCAAGCTACTTCACAATAACTATCCTTATTTATGGTTTTATGATGTGGTAGGTGCACACACCTAATCCAGTGTGCTGAGAAAGAGATACATTCACTCAAACCAGCTAGTAACTAGCTAATTTACCCTTTCTTTTTTTGACTCCATCTTGCTTCAAACTTGCTTGGTCATCTCAACATAACCTCACTGCTGAGTGTTTACAAGCTTCAGGAGGATGACACAACTACTGTTGGATTTTCTCCATAACACAGGGGCAGCTACACAGTTCAGGGTGCTCAAATTTCACTTGTAAACCCATATCCAAAAATTCTCGCACAGAGAAAATTCAATCTTGACAATGGGGATGTCAAGTGCCAGCTTGTGTCAAAGCCTCAAGAGGATCCATGCGTTTGCTTACATGGCCAAGAAGCTTTGCCCATGACTTTCAAATGCCAGGCAATTTCAGAGGGCTCTGCTCTCTCTTGCTTAAGAGAATCACACCATGTTTATAGATGTCAAGTTGGCTACCCAAAATCAGAAGTGCTATGAATCACAAAACACCGACAAAAATTCTGCATGTGCCTAGTACAGTGTTAAAAAGTCATTCATGCTTTTTGGTTTGAAATAAAACAGAGACCATCTACACCAGACAGTGCATGTTTCAAAATCAGTTTCAAATCACTTCTCCTGTGAATATTTATTCTGAAGCACTTACTGAAATAAACAGGTCATTAAAAGTATTGTGAAGCAGTTCCATTATGCATTTTCTCACTCCAATTATAGCTACATACAATTTACTTTCTGAGACAAACTTGAATTTAAAGTTACTCATTTGTGCCCCTACATGATTAAAAAACCACCAAAATGGTAGCAGAAGAAGAAAAAAATCCCTTGAGAACGGTCAAGGAAAAACTAAAGTCCTGGAAAATATCTGGAGTGCTATCTTAGAAAAAATAATTCTAAGGTTCAGATGCTATTGATTTTGAAAGTGTGCTGTGGAGAGAGTACTATTGTTTTCAGATTTGCAGTAGCCATTTGTACAATGAAGAAAAATCACTCACTAAGTAGCAAGAAGCAGAAGAGAATTATGAGTTTTCATTCACTGTTGTAACAATACTCAGGGAAAGAATTAAACCAAATCTAGTATAAAGCAACACAGCAAAAATTTCAGCTTCTGGTGTAGTTTCCAGACAGATGTCAAAACCAGGACTTCGAAGGTACTTCATACCAGGAACACCAAGGAGTGTGCTGAAGCACCCTTGTAATACTGTTGGAACAGGGCAGAGAAAAATGAGTAACAAGAGAGGAACACTTTTTTTTTAAAAAGCCCTAACACTAAGGACAGTTTGAAGCAATCTTTCCTTTCTTAGGCAAAACATGAACAAGACAGTAAAAGCCAATAAACTTGTATCAGACATTAGGTAATCCACAACTAATAATCAACTATCAATAAATCAACATATTAAATGTCTAATGATGCCAGATCAACTAGAATGAGGGCTATCAATTCAAAAACCATCAGTAAGCAGACAGAAAAAGTCAGGGATGTTCCTACTAGTAAAAGACTCCCTGATTTCAGGCATTCTACCATTATGCTTTGAAGCTTTTCTGCATCCAGACTATTTTTAGCTGCTAGCAGGGATCTCTGTACACTGTTACTTTCAAAAATAATTGACAAATTGGATGAAAAGCAAGCAGTTCAGGGAGTTGTCAGGGAGAATTTATGAAGCAATTTTTCCCTGTCTGCGAGAACAGAAGCTGGAACTAAGGAAATAATCTATTTCTTTATATCATTCATCTACACAGTTGAAACACTAGTTACTGTGAATAAAAATGGTAGTTTTTAGAGGCTTCCCTTGTCCCATAAATCTCCTGGGAGATGTCTCAAGGACAGAGCAGAAATAATTAATCTAAGGAAAGATAATATTTTATCAGTACCGCTGAGCAGTGTAGATAAAATCAAATCAACTGCTAAATGAAGATGCAAACTAGATTACCATTAATAAAATTGCACACTGAGGAATTTGTGCTGCACCACAAGCAGACAGAAGCCCAGGGAAAATTAGTGACTGAACTGTTTCTGGGTAGAAAGTGAACTGAAAAAGAACTATCTTTCTTTCTTTCCCCTCAGAAAAATGTTCTTTCAGAATGCCCCAAGATTTTGTGATTTTTAAGTTTTTACTACTTCAGTTCTTATACTGAGGACAAATAAGAGAGGTCTGCAGAATGATTCCACTCACAGGTGCTCCACTTACACAAGTTCACAACTCTACATCTCCGGATACTTATCAAAGCACTTTACATTTACTTCAGCAGTGAACCCAATTTAAGAAAAAACAACCCACCAAATCTGTTGACAAAGCTACTGACTAAGCTTTTTAAGCTCTGTCTTTTTTTTCCTGTGTTTAGTATAAATGGAGACTATGCCCTTTAGAGCGGCCAGCAACACCAATGTATTACTAAGAGGTATGACTGTGCCATCGAACACTGGTAAGAGAGATTCTCCAGAACCTCCTCTTTACTATTCAGCAAATATTATTTTCTCAGTATAAACTGAACTGCTCACAACTATTAGATGAACATCTTTGTTAACATGCATCCTTTTCTAAGGTAATCATGTTCACAGTGAATGCAAGAGTTATAACTTTAGGTTACCAGATATGCTATAATTTGCTTCCCTTTTTCCCTTTCAATGGCAGAGTCGGCTCCAAGTAGTGGCCACACAGACTCATTGACTTTGCAGAGGTTCTCATTTTACATACGTCTATGTAAGATCTCACCAATATTTGAAACTGCTGTTTTCCACTCTCAACTCTAGTAATCTGCTTTCCACCACGATGATGAATGTTAATCAACAACAACAACAAAACCCCTAATCCACCAAGCAGTTTTGACCCTGGATGAAGACAGCAAGTATAATTTTATTGGGCTGCAGTGATTATGTGTGTGTATATATAGATCTCAAGAATTTATCTGCATTTTTTACCAGTTCTAATTTCGTTTTCTCTCCTTTAGGTAGTTAATGCATAGCCATCATTACTAATCTTCCAAATGTAATTTATTTCTCTTCTGCTTCAAGCTGTGGTTGGTAAGGGCCCTGTGTTGGTCTGCATTTCCATGCTATCCAGCACATTGCTGATTGTGGTCCATGATTAAGACTCTTAAGTCCTGCAATAACCAAGTAAATAAAGGAGCAACAATTCTTCTAATTTGCTGTCTGCAGGCTGCCCTACCTCCTTAAACCTCTTTGTAACAGTTGCGTGCCAAGCCCAATAAATAACTGCATAAACTAGTTATGAACTTGTGTGTGCCTGGAGGCCTGCAGCTCTGAAACACAAACCTCCCAGCTCTGCCAGAGCCATGTCTATTCTGAAAACACTCCAGTTCCCGGGTTGCCTACAGGGACACTATTCAGAATGAGAGATGTATCCACTGTGAAGTATTTAAATGGGAGTATGGAGCTGCGGTGAAGCTTAATTGCTAACAGGAAACACTGAGACACTGCAGAAAAGAGGTGACAAGGGAGTGCTGTTTGGAAGGAGTAACAAACAGAAGGCAAAACTAGCTGAAATAGTAAAATGCAACCCAGCAAGGCCAGAAATACAACCTACTACAACCTGACAGATGCAATCACATGAAGAATAGTGAACAACTCCCTAAAAAGTAATTTAGAAAAGTATCTTGGAGTTGTAGACATGCCAAACTGAACTTGAACAATGAATTGTGAGGGAAAAGGCAAACCCTCCATGAGGACATAAACCGAAGTCTCACCCACAAGACATTATGAAGTAACCCCTCCTTCTGCATTCACATTTGCAAAGCCTCAGCTGGAGGGATGTGTTCAGCTGAAACCATGGCACACCATATGCTGAGTACCTAAACAGATTCCAGGAAGAGACAGCAGAGTGATAGGAGGCCCAGGAAATACAATCCACTAGAAAAACTGAACAGAGTGCAGATTTTTCTTTTGTTTTGACTGTTTTTAGTCTAAAGGAAAATAAAATTGAGGGACACGTGGTGACAGTCTCTAAATATGCAGAAGTTGCCTGCAACTAGAAGAGAACTGTCTTGCACATCAGAGAGAGACACAAACACATTTCAAACTCAAGAAGGGAATTCAGGTGAGACCTTTAGGGGGTGTATCCCCTATTCACTGCAAAAGCTTTTTAACAGTAAACTCAGTGAGAACCTGGGACAGATTGCCTAGGGAGTGAAGGCTTCTAAACACAAGTCAGACCGAAACCAGTCAGGAATGGTACAGGCAGAAGTGACCTGCCACAGTGCCCAGGACAGATCAGTGTGCTCTAGTCACAATGGCCAGCTTTGGGACATGGGTACATGCCCATGTCACCACCATGTCCACATCCAGGAATCGTAGTTTCTTCCTTTTCCCACTCTTTGTGCTCCTTGCTTATTACAGCAGCTCTGCTACAGGTTTTTCTGTTCACAGCTGCAGCCACCTGTTGGGCAGAAGAAGCTGGTTCCTCTCTTCTGCAGAAAAAGTCAGTATCCTACCTCCTGGGACTCCAGTGGATTAGATGAGCTTCTGAGATTGTTCTTATACAGATTTTATATGATTTTAAGAAAAGAAGCTTCAAAAGCAGAAGTGGAGAAGACAGACTCTCAAACAGAACTAGTGCCTCCCTTCTCACTGCCTTTTGCCTTTCATAAAACTATGATTGAGAAATGTGAAGGCCATCCAGAGAGTTTACATATGTAACAAAATCTACAGGAACAGCTGGTGAACAGAGACATATTCAAAAATCCAACATTTGCATTATGGATCTGTACTAGTTAAACTTGAGAAAATGGTTTAAAAATTTAAATATTAAACATTGACATGTTAAAACCAAAGAAAACATTTTTTAAACTTGCCCATATGTATACTACAGATGTGCAAACACCTATTAACAGAGTGCCCAACATTTTATTTTCAAGTAATATGACCTTCACTATCAAATAAATGACTATAATTGCTACTGTTCTGGAAATTTGTTTGAATTTAAACATTGTCCTGTGGCACAGACAGATACATACCTGTGTATATAACTCTTACTAAAAGTAAATCCCCTTCCTTGGAAACCTAGTGAACTATTAAATGGACTTACATGACACTGCTAGCACAGTACTGAAAAATACAACCAAAAAAGTCTGGTTATCTTGGTGGCCTAGTAAAGGAAATCAGTGTGTCTCTCCCTGCTAGGTCAGTGGCTCGAATGCTGGCCCACACCCGTGATGACTGACAACTGCAACCATCTAATGATCTTTTGCCAGCTGTGTGAATAAAACTCATGACTGTGGTCCCAGAGCAATCTGTCCTCAATGAAGCATTATCATCGCAATTAAACCCCACACCCCCAGCCAGGCTCCATGAGGCAAAGATATGGGTGGGCAGATGGATAGAAATATTCCCACTCTGCAGAGGAGCACTCTCATTCTGAACAATGCTGGCATGCCAAAGTTTGACATTTATCCTCTTAGTGAGAAAAGAAAAGGGGCAGCTATCACTTTTTTCTTTCAGTAGAGGACTGTGCTGAAATTTCCCATTTTTATGACTACTTGGTTTAACCAAGAATTAAACAGCTATAAAAAGGCTTTAGAACATTTTTTTTTGTGGAAGCATTCTGTGTTTGACCCTCCACCATGGATGGTATTGCCCATTCAATCTGCACAACACAAGACACACAAACACCATAATGATCAAAAGACTGCGTGTTGTCAGCCTTTATTACTATTAGATGTATTGAGAGGGGCGCTTTTTATTGATGCTGAAGTTCTCTGAACTGCTATTTGTCTAAGATTTTAATAACTGTCTTGATTAAGTTTTCAATCCACAGCTGAAAACTCAGCTCTGAGGATCAGCAAACCACTGCCATTAGAACAGCAAACCGTATCCCCAGAGCAACACCTCATCAATGCAGAGCCACAGACAAATTTCATTCTGAATGCTTCTGTTCCTGTAGAATGAAGTTAATAATATTCACTGCCTTTGAGAAATAACATTGATAAGCCTATACAAATGGGAGAAGAAAAGTTGGAAATAGATTCCCACTGAGGAACATTCAATAGAATTCTTACTTATCTTGTGAGTAAGAGAGTTAATTAAAATAGCAATGTGTTCATGCTTAATTACTGGAGGTGAGTTCAATCAGAGGAGTGAATATGAAAGTTGGAGGAAAAACAGAAGGGAAGAAATTCTTCACTGACTTGTTCAGAAAGAAGACAAACCCCAAGTAGTTTCACTACAAGATTATCATTTTAATATCTCTATATAAGCAAAGAACCTACCTACTGAGGTTCCTGAAGACATCAACACATGTTCATTCAAGGTGTCTGAGTGAATGACTTTTTAAATCTTTTTGATGGCAAAAGGTATTTTCCCATTTACTGTAAAAATCAAAACTATTTTTTATTTACAACCAACAACGCAATCATTTAAGACACGTGAGGCAATCCTTTAAGCTCCACTACAATTGCTTAAGCTCTTGTTTAAAACTCCTGTATGTAACAAGGAATTCTCCACACTATGTTTAATGGTTACGGGTCTGTTTTAGTCCATGCTATTTTGCCTTGTGTTTTAAGGAATTCTGAGAAAGAAATGGAGCGTGGAATGCAGCTTGGGATTAAGTAAGCCAACTAACATCTCCCTTCACTAGAAAAGTGGAAAACAAACCACTGCAAGTTCAAACAAAAGTTATACTGAGTAAGGTGTACGAATAATATTTCATAGTGAGCTTTAGACAGACTACTAAGCAATCACTTCTCTCGTAGGCTTAAAACAAAGAAACATTTTTGTAAAGTCTAGAGGTTCTACAGACATTTCCATTTTAAGAAGCTCTCCAACTCCCTGCATACTCAGCAGAAAAAATAAACAATTTACTATTAAAAGCTTGGAACTAGTGAATCACAAAGCCTATATGACAATCCAAATGAACACAGAGAGTATTATTTTAATGTTTTAGTATTATTCCCCACATTGTGTGGTCTGGTAGTGTGCTAATTCTTTCTAAGAGCAGTTTTGGACTCCCCTCCATCCTAAACCACATTTCCATTGTTCTGCATTCTGCTGAACAAAAGCTCCCAACCTCCTAAGCTGTGCATCAGTCCCCAGTGGTATATAAGGGGATAGAGCAAATCCAGACATTTAGACCTTAAAACAGGACTTGAACTGGATTGGTGAAGAGAGCAATGCAAAGTCTATCACTTCATTCTCTTACTTAGAATAGAGAGATCTGGTTCCTACTCCAGATACCTAAGGAATATCTGAACTGCATTGCATGGGGCTACTTAAATATAATGGATGTAGAGGCGACTGCTACTCTGCTACTCTGGCATATGGATTTCACAGTTCAAGAGCATTTAAGGTCATCATAGGAAATCCATCTCTTGATACTCTACCTAGATGTAAAGTCCTTGATTCTGACAATTTCCTCCTTTAAAAAGGAGCATAAGGTGGCTGCAAATATGTAACATATTTAATATACAATCTCTTGGCTTTCAAGAACTGCAAGGGCCTTTAAACTAGAGCGCTACATTATCAGTTAGTGTTTCTTCGGTGACCTCCAATTAGGAGAGGTAACGGCAGACAAATGTGGTGTTTGTAACGACCACATGCCAGGGGCATAAGATACTACATTCACACAGGCAAACTGCCAAGGCTGTCACAGTGATTTTGTTGATGTCCTCCAGAGTGAGACTGGTGCCTTGGTGCCAAAACCTTAAGTGAGATCAGAGCCAAAGCCTTCAACCTCCTTCCTGGGAGCTCCAAAAGAAGTGTCTTAAAGTTTATTTCCCCCCTGCAAGAGAGCAGGTGTCTGCCATAATGTGGCAAGCAGTAAAACTGTGGTGTTTGACACATTTCTTCTCCCCCCAGTATTTCACAGAATCACTGACTATGCTGAGTTGGAAGCATAGTCATGGGATGAACCCCACAAGGATCATTGAGCCCAACCCCTAACCCTGCACAGGACCATCCCAAGAGTCACACCATGTGCCTGAAAGTATTGTCCAACCGCTTCCTGAACTTATTTTCTTCCTTACTGCAATACAAAACCTCAAGGAAATCAAAAGAATAAAATAGAAACAAACAACAATAAGCAACTTGTTTTCCCCAAGCATTAATTCTATCCTCCCATCCCATGAGATCACAGCAGGATTCAAACCCCAAATACTGTGAGAAGAAAGGAAGTCCAACTCCTCAAAAATCAACCCCTTTTTGGCTGTGATGGATTCTTAGAAGAGGGATGAAAATGATGCCAAAATTACTTAGTCCTCTGTAGAAACGGGGAGAATTATTTGTCTCTGCCCAGAATCAGTGTAAAGTACATGCCTTTAGTTCTCTGGTGTAAAAGTGCTTTGTCTCAGCAGATAGATTCAAAGCTACTGAACTTTTCTCCAACTCATAATGATCTGTTCATACAGAAAGTTGCACTCAGAGTTCCGGTCAATGCGGTTGGCATTTGGGCCAGTGCTGCGCAACATCTTTGTCAGCAACATGGACAGTGGGATTGAGAGTATCCTCAGCAAGTTTGCTGACACCAAGCTGTGCAGTGCAGTGGATGTGCTGGAGGGAAGGGATGTCATCCAGAGGGACCTTGGCAGGCTTCAGAGGTGGGACTGTGTGAACCTCATGAAGTACAACAAGGCCAAGTGCAAACTCCTGCACTTGGATTGGGACAATTCCACGCACAAATACAGGCTGGGTGGAAATGGACTGAGAGCAGTCCTGAGGAGAAATACTTGGGGGTGTTGGTTGACCAGACAATGTGTCCCAGCAATGTGCACTCCCAGCTCAGAAAGCCAACAGTGTCTGGGGCTACATCCAAAGAAGTATGGCCAGCAAGTCACCACTCCGGTGAGGCCCTACCCGGAGCACTGCATCCAGCTCTGGGGTGCCCAACATATGCAGGACACCAACCTGTCAGAGCAGGTCCAGAAGGGGCACACGAAGATGATCAGAGGGCTGGAGGACCTCTTCTACAGGCGGAGAGAGCTGGGGTTGTTCAGCCTGGAGAAGAGAAGGTTCTGGGGTAGCCTAATTGTGGCCTTCTGGTCCCTAACAGGGGCCTGTAAGAGAGCTGGAGAAGGACTTTTTACAAGGGCATGTTGCAACAGAACAAGGAGAAATGGGTTTAAACTGCAAGAAGGAAGGTCTAGATGAGATATTAGAAATAAAGCCTTTACTGTGAAGATGGTGAGGCACCGGAACAGGTTGCCCAGAGAAGCTGCGAATGCATGATCCCTGGAAGGGTTCATGGCCAGGATGGATGGGACTTTGAGCAACCTTGTCTAGTGGAAGATGTCTGTGCACATAGCAGTGGGGTTGGAACTAGATGATCTTTGAAATCCATCAAACCATTCTTTGATTTTATGATATATATTTGGATAAGGGGAAGAAACAACATTAAGACCATCTCTATAACCACACTGAAAAAAACAGAGCTAATCATAGTATCAGCTCTTGCACTGCTTAGCAGGTTGAGCTTACTACAGTATTCAGAGGACACTGCTTTCCTCTGTTATTTTTATATTAATGAGAGAATCTAATGCTCATGGAATGATACCACTGGCAACAGCAAGATCCAGGAATAGCATGGGCAGGTGCTGTGCACAAGTTTCTTTGCCAATCAACCTCAAGCCTGACTCATCTTCTCTCAGTGTTTTATTTTCCTGAAGCAGAGATTAATCACTGTGCCAAACTGTATGTTGTAAGTTCCCCTTGGAATGAGAATGACTGTAGACAAATTTTCCCTATCAATGCCTCATAACTTGAAATCAGTATTGCAAGGGCTTGGTGATGGGAGTGAAAGACTGAGCAAGAAAAGAAAAAAATTCTCATGAAAATTACTTCACCTGCAAAAGTAATTTCTGCAAAAGAAAGGAGGAATTTCATTCCAGCCTGAAGAGAAATATCCTTTTTAAGACTTGTGTTTCTTGCATCTGTGCAGCAATATCTAAACAGCAGCTGCTTTTTAAATCAAACTAAGTTGTAAAACCAAGTTGTTTTATGAATTTCACCTTCTGCAAGAGCTAATCCAAAGTGTATCTGTCAACAGCAGCATCTACTTTTGGTTCATCTCAAAGTACTTTAAGTACTGGAGGGTATTCAAAGAATGGCAAAAGGAGCCAAACAATATTTTTATTGTTGCAATTTTAACACTTAAAAGCCTACACATCAGCCTAAAAGTAGGTGAACTGTGAGCCACACCAGAAGACTGTTATCCATGATTAAGTGTCACTGTGAGGTGCTAACATGGGGAGGCGTATAAGAACGTAGTTGGCAACTTTACAGAGATAAAATAAAGGCTTTTTATTTAAAGCAACAGTTGAGTTATTAACACAGTAAACATCTTAGGGCAAGTGCTGTTTTTAAGTTCCTGTAAAAGTGTTTTTTCCTTCTGCAAAGCCCACTGCAGGCCATTTCCTGAAAAAGTCTGCCATTGCGATAGATGGAAGTACGCAGGGAAGCAAAACCAAATTTCAAGAAGTGCTTGGCAGAGTAATTAATGCAACTTAATGTATCATTTCACAAAAGTAGCTAGGATAAATTTTTGATGTGTGGCAAGCATTTTAAACAGTTTGACTTTTCACGAAGGTCACAGAGTCTTTCAAGGTAAGGGTGTAAGCACAAGCTACAGCACAATAAATCAGACTAAGTACTTGCAGGGTGTCACACGGAGCTAATAACTTACAAACATGCTCTTACTCTGGTGCAAAAGTCAGGTATGTTGAAACAGCTCTCCCTTCAGTGCAAGCTGGGTAATTTTTCTTGGTTTGGACTGTCAGAGTGTAAGATCTTAACCCTAGGTACAAAAAATGCAGCAGCTCTACCACAAATTTTCTTAGTGTAGTAAACTTTAACACTGGTCCGCCCTTGCACTTTACAACTTCTACCAAATACTGTAGATTGGATTTGAAAGACCAAAAAACAGGCACTGTGGCAATTTTCCAATTGCCATTAATTAAGGTTTCATGTACACATGACACCTTACATTTCAGTTCAAATCTCGACCCAGTTATATTGAAAGACTGTTAAAGAACAACTCATTACAGTTTCATATATGCTACACAGCAAAGCTGGGAAGACTGCTAGCATTAGTAGGTATTTCTTCAGGTATATGAGAATAAAGAAAGAACCTTGGCAGGAGACCTGCCTTTCATTAAGGACATGGATTAGGACAGAGTCAGCAATATTATCCTTTACTACTGAGTAATTCTGATGGAAATTAAAATTATTAAATAGATTCTGCAGCATTGTTCATTCTCCTACAACAATCAGGTTTTGCCTACTTTCAGTATATTTCTTGCATTCTTGTTTTTGATTTTTTTTCACAATTCCCTGCAATGTTGGCTGAGTTTTGAAATGGCTATGCATTCATCTAGGTTGACAGCCATTTATATCTTGCTTTGATACCCTTCCATCCCCTTTCCCTCCTCCAAGCAGAAGCATCATCAAGGCTCTAAGTGGGACCACACAAATGGAAATGAAGACTAGAGTCCCTCTGACCTGTGCAGCACTGACAGGCTCAGTTACTACAAACTTGAGCAGGCAGTCCCAGCCCTGGCCCTGACAAACAGCCTTTTCCACAGCTCAGCTGAGATTTCTCCACGAATCTGAATGAAAGATACCAAAAACTAATTTCCAAGATGTTGCCATACTGAGACAATTTATTGGTAGAAGGCAAAACCGGATGACCGGTGAGTCAAGAGTGCTCTTTATAAGCACCGATCCCAGTGTAACTACACAGGTCACATTTCCCTAGAGCGGGAACTGAGCAGGAGCAGAGCAAGGAAAAAACCAGAAACAATGATACTGACTTCCACCACATTACAGCCTAGCAGTGAACCTCTGCCTGTGCTTTACAAAGTGAAGGTTTCCAAGGGCATAGCAACAGCATGCTTCCTCCTTTATTCCTCCTGAAATTATTTGTATTGCTGTTCTACTTTTTCTTGATTTAATGTAATTGATTTAAGTGTAAAACGAGATTTTATTTTTCCAGACATTTATTTTATAAAATTTGATTTACTAGAAAAATACATTATTTCTAATTTATGGCAACCTCTTCAATACTCTTTTTAATTACATGGATATTTATGTTTCATTATTATCCTTCTGGGTTTGATGGCAGCATTATAATTGTACCAAATTCTTTCCTAAAGAGAATGTTTTCTTTCTCTTTACTTCACTCTGCCCTAAAGTTATCCTGTGGAAGTCCCTTAATGAATTTGAGTGAAGTAGCAAAAATGCATTCTCTGAGAGAACACTTACAGCAAATTGTCCTCTACCACACCCTTATTTCTGTCTGGAGATGCAAAGACAAACAGGTGGGGCTGTTTACAACCACCTCATGTACACATACTACTGTCTTTATGTTTTTAGAGAATCTGCCCTGTGCATATGTCAGAGGCAAAAATAAAAATAAGATACTAAGAGAAGTATCTAATCTCTTTTCGAAGACTCCAAGCCATGCTGTCATACTGTTGCTTATCTTCTACATAATTTCACCTTTTTCGAGGCTAAGTTATTTAAATTCCACTTTTGGCACTAGACATTGTTATGCCTTTGTCTATAGAAAGAAAAAGCCTCTATTCCATTCTTACTCTTACACCAGAAGATGAAAAAATCCTACATATAAAATTATAAATCCACCCTCCAGTATTTATTCTATAAATTGCAAGTCTTAAATATGCTAAGAATCCCAATATAATGATTGTTTTTCTAGCCCCCTAATGATTTTGGTTGAGTCACCACCCCTGGAGGCTTTTAAAAGACAAGTAGATATGGCACTTAGGGACACGTTTAGTGATGGACTTGGCAATATTAGGTTTATGGTTGGATTTGATCTTAAAAGGTCTTTTCCAACCTAAATGATTCTATGATCTCAACAAATTTCCATGAACTCTCTCTAGAAGTTCCACACCTGTCTTAAAAGTCCTGATCAGGGCATAGTATTTTATCAGGGTCTTACCAAAGCTGTGTTTAGTGGAAAGATTACTTACTACTTAAAACGTGTATTTTGTATAATCTTTTTAGTCATAATACTTGTTATGAGGTCAAAGCAGTTGTCTGTGAAGAACCCTGTATTTTCCTGAACCTGTTCCATATAATCTGTAGTTTACACTGTTTTCCATTGAAGTAATTTCTCTCAACTTTATAAACCTTAAATTTAGCTAATTCTTATACACCTTCACTATGTGTAATAGGCACCTTCAAAGGAGTCTTCATGCTACTACACTGAGATACTTGTCTGAGCCTTTAGAGCACCTATAACAGTATTTCAGTTCAAAACCAAAGCACTGTTCTAAAGCAAGTCTCCTCACCATGAGCCAAGTCCAATTGTCTTGATCTCTGGCACAGATGATTTGAGCAAGACAGCAGGGTTCATGTTTATTACCTGAATTGTCTGGTAAACCGAAGGATCAAATCCTTTAACAGTCACTTCTCGGAAAACTCTTGGCTCCAGTTCCTCTTTGGTCAGATCACAGTGATATATAATACCTAAAATACAGAATACAGTGCAAGTTTGTCAGCTTACTATGTATCCATCATTAAAAAGATGCCAGTTTAGGCACTGTGATGGAGTAATGAATGGCAAAGGTAACTCAGCAGGGTGAAAAACAGTAGTTCTGGACACAGTTTTTCATTTATTACATAATTTAACACTTACGTATATGCACTTCATTTAGGGAGGGTGCAAAGGCTTTCTGTACAGAAAGAGTAATTCTCACCACTCACACAAAGCCAGGGGGCTTAAGCAAAATAGGGGGAAAAAACCGTTTTCACAAAGTTAGAAAGCACTTATGAGAACGATAATGTTGGAAGAAAGAAATATAAAGTCAGTTTTAAAACACTCCCTTTAGATCCACCAGACTGAGAATAAATATATCAAGAACTTCACTCAAGACAGCATGTTTCTCCTTATGATAAAATATTTGAAATTAAAATTCACATGGACCCCAGGTAACAGCAAGAGCTAAACATCCACTTGAAGTTGTGGCAGACTAGCACAGATTACCTATGGAACTGAACAAAATCTGGTCTTGTGTAATTTCTTTTACATCCTGATCCTGCAGATTTTGAAGACAACTTCACTTGAGTTGTATGTATGATTTCCAAACAACTGTGCACATGAGCAAACTTTTATCTATAAACAGTATAAAACTTACAGGTTTCAGCAGAGGCTGAGTCACAGGGACTGTAGCTATCTAGACACTACACAGATGTGTAATTAGCCAAGAATAATTTTGCATTTAAAATATAAAATGTATTTCCTGTCATTCAATCCTAATAACATTTGAATATGTGTCGTACAATGTGACTGTGGTGTTTGCATACTGGTTAACATACTAAAAAATCCTAATATTCATGCCTGTACTACAGATACATGTGATACATAAACTAACTTGACTGTTAATTATCCTTTGTTTTTCTCCTTTACAACAAGCTGGTCCCTGCAAAATTTAAAACATATGTTAGGGAAAAGAACACTAAAAGGTATGGCAGTAAGCACTTTACTGGGATCCTCAATGTAATAAAGTTAACTAAAGTGGACAGGCCTAAACTGAAATAAAGTATTTTGTGTATTACAGATACATTCAGGAAACGGAAGTAATTATTACAGAAGTTATAACTGTAAAAATTCATACTGACTAAAAAACAAAGTAATAAGAAAACTTATCTGATACCAGGGAATTGTTTCTGTAAGTTACTTTTATAGACTGGAAAATCAGGAAGATAGAGATTGATAAACTAACATTTCTAGCAACCAATAAAGCCTTTTGCCATAACAGGGAATTAACAGGGGACTAAAAGCAAGATTACCCTAATCTGCTGGGATTACTTTTTCCTTTATCACAAAATGACTAGCAAGCCTAATCAGGTTGATAGGTGCAAAGAAGCATTAAGGCAGCTTTTCCCTTAAAGATTAGGATCCAGAAAATGATGCAAAACTGCAGTGCAAAGCGCTCCAGGCAGCAACAGGCAGAGCAGCCGTTTGACACCCAGGCAGCTGCCCAGGCTGGGTAATGTATTGGCAAATGCTGCACACAGAGCAGGCAGAATTGCCACGTCTTAGCAAACCACATGATGAAAGATAAGCACTGTCACAGACTGCATTTCCAGAGCAAATCAACCTAATGTTACAGTAGCGTGCAATTCAACCCCTGCTACTGCTTCTCTTATTCTACTTTTAGTGTCATAGAAGTTAATATCAAAAAGCAAAAAGCATTGTAATATTTTTAACTGTTTTTCTGGGTGCTAAATAAATGCAAAATGCCAGAGTGGTCACCTAAGCATCTGACTAGAGTGCACAGCAGGGATAGCCATATTTTTCAGAGAATAATAAAAATTATTTTATGGTGTCAACATATATGGGTTTAGAACCACTTTATTCATTACTTCATATATATGTTTACTATTACTTTTGTTGTAGGTATTAAACACGAGTATGTTAATTTGTTTCTCATTAGAAAAAACCCAGCAATCCAACTTAATACAAGTGCAAATTACATTGATTTCCAATAGTAAAGTAGGAATATCTAGGTTAACCAAGGATCAGCCCCACACCTTTCGTATGATTATTCCACTGATGAGGTGAATGAAGGTTGCACACAAACTAAAAAGGATCCATAAACCTACCTAAAAATTACCTCTCTGCTTTCCTCATTCTTTCCTTATCCCCATACAGTCTACCTACATTTCTTACCTTCCCTTTTTCTTCCAGATTCCGGGTCACTCTGCCCCAGTTAGCAGAGCTATGCCACAGTGAATTTTTTGTAGATGCTAAGCAAATGAATGAAAAGGAGAAAAATGATCTGCCTAAGCAACCAGCAGGCAGTGAGAGAAGCCATTGCTGGCTGGCTGGAAAGCCGCAGGCTAAAATAGATCCGGGCTCTTCCCCTACACATTTTATCAGCTGCAGGGACTCTGCTGGCTCAGCTGAGATGAATGGTGCAGCCTTGTAAAACTGGCAACTTCAGGCCCGCAACGTGGGCAAGTGAACTATGAACCTTCAAGCTGGATGAAGTTAGAGATAAATGCAAGTGTCCTCAAGCTACTCTCAAGCTGCAATGGCTGCAACAATCTGAATGTTGTTTAACAGAGGAACTGAAAACATAACTTATCATATTTCTGTTTATGTAAACAGTAAGATAATAGGAAATTCATCACACTTCTTATCTGCCAAGACTGAAACCTAATTTTGATAATTTGACATATTCCTTTCCAGCAAAACCAGCAAACTTATCAAAACTATTATACAGCCATTTTGCAATGTGATGTTGCTGTGCTCGAACTGAAGCAGAGCAAAAACATAGGTCAGATGCTGCAAGAACACTTTTTATCCCCTTAAGATACACGACCTTGGAAGAAGATAAAGATCCTGAAGCCTATCTACCCCTCCATATTTGAATCCTGTCTTGTATTAGGTATTGCTTGTTTGGGCCATAAAGAAAGAAGAAGAAAAAAAGAGTGAACAGTAAATACATTTTCTTGTCATATACCAGACTGACAACTGTGTAGAAATTCCTTTCCTATGCAAAATCCTAGAATATTTACTGTTTTGCCACACCTGTATTATGTAATGCTTTGGACAGCTCCAGCTTTGCAGGACTCTACAAAGAAGATTCCTACAACAATCCATCAACACCAAGTACTGTAAGGACAGGTAGTATGGATGCTCAAATAAGGCTATGCATAAATGAATCATAAAACAATTTCTGAGACTTTTATTAATGTTCTTTAAAATTGTGATAAAAACCACACTAAACACATTAACAATTATCTTTTACTGAGTTTTTCACCTTCTATCCTGCTGTATGAAGCAAGAACTGTGAAAATGCTACAATTTTATCTCCGGTACAAGTTAGTCTTGAGTCTTAATGCAGGTGTCTCAAATAGTAGTAGGTACATTATTTAGGCTTGATGGATCAAGGACTGATACATTTTGATGTGCACAACCACTGCTGACATGGGTGGAAGCAGTTTTATCTGCATCTTAGACACACCAAATAACCACTAAACTGCAGAAAATGAGAAAGATACTGTTCTCAGGAAAATGAACAATAACATCAGACAAAAAAATCTTACCTGGAGATAAAAAGGAAGTAAACTGGTAGAATATTTCAGTGTCCTTCTTTTGGCCACTATATCCCACAATACTGCCAACCTCTAGGGGAAAAGTCTTGAGATGTGCACCAGTGGCTAGGTCGTGAAGCTGCAGGACATTCTTCACGTCATGCAGGTAGCACAAAACCAGGAGATTGGACCGCACACAAGCAACCCATTCTGCACAGAATGGAAAAGAAAAACAAAGCCACAGAAAATACAATTAAAAAATGTAAGAAAGAAAACAATCAGACATACTCTGATCCCGAAATTCTTTAGCAAACCTAAATGCATGTAGCAAAATTTCTGACATGCACTGCCTTTAACTCTTAAATCTTTGTAAATGAACCCAAAATAAAGTCTGACATTCTCTGGAAATGCATTAACCATGCTGCTTAAAGTTAATTTATGAAGACACAGGAATAAAGAATTGCTTAATCAATATGCTTATGCATTTGGGATATTTATAGATCAAAACTGCTCTTAAATACAACATATTTCAATGCATAACCCAAGCAAAACATTTATCTTTGCCAGCAATACTTATGGAAAGTCATGAAAATCAAAACAATCATTATGATTTATACAAACCAAACTCGTAAGGAAAAAAGACGTGATCCCGTATTGCACACCGAGGTACAGAACCCAGACGTTACTATTAGTCTTGGTTCTATTGCTTAAGTCATCAGGAGACTGTTCTTGTAAGCAAGCCCTACTGGGTCCAAGAAAAGGGCTATTCTGGGGTGATATTCTCATCATGCCATTAAAAACCCCCCACCTGCTTATTTGAGATGCTAATGTTGCTAAACAGCATTCTTGAGACTGCAAGGTAACAGGAGCAGGATGCAGCACAGCGAACTCAATCCAGCAGAAGGACCCAGGAACAAATCACCCTGCAGAGGTTCACTGCCTTTATGCCTCTCCTGGCAGTCCTAGTCCTAGTCCCACCTTCTCTGTGCAGCTGTGCAGCAATGAGAGCTTCTGCTCCACAGAACTCTTCCCATCCTGAATTTGTTCCTTGAAATAATCACTAGAATACGTGAATCTTTTTATTCATGGCATGCTAATTTTTCAACTGGACTTTAGAAAATTAAAACCAATTAAAATATCTGGGCTGGCAATTTCAAAAAAATCTCTGTGGTTCTACTGACTATTTCATTTCAATCTCCATCTCTATAGCCTGTGAAGTGTAGAAACTCTTTGGAGCTCCAGTTCACCCACGATATATAATGTAACATACTGTCCCCTGTGCCACTGGCTTTAGATCTCTAGTGACAAGTCTATTTATTTACTCATACAGACAGGAGAAAGGTTGGAACATCTTAATCTCACTCAGTATTTCTGTCATTTAAGAAATTACTTTGCAACAAAAGTATTTTAACTTCTCATTAATTCACAAATTGAATACAAGCAAGACAAAATACAAGCAAGGTGAAAAATTAAAGTAAGTACCCTGAAGGAGGTAATGTGGAATATTTTTATTTGTTTGTAAGACTAAGTGAGGAGGTGATTCTTATTCTCTTCCAACTTCATATGCACAACTTCTTCTCTGACAAGTCAGACTGGAAATCTAAATCATGGGCAAGGTACCAGGGTTGGACAATGGCTTTTTTTTATCTGCTGGAAGCGAAGAGTGAGGAGATGGAACCAAATGAGCAAGAAAACTGAGGAAGGACTGACAGGGGCACACTGTAATGCCAAAGCAGCACTGTGAGATGGAGAGTTTAATGTGACAACATTGGAGGTAAAAATGTTAGAACATAAGCATGTAAAAATTGACAGAATATCAGTTTTATGATATTTTATGTTATTCACATTTTAACAGCTCTTTCCAGTTTCCTCAAAGTCCTATAAAACCAAATAATTTGAATTCACAGAGTTGTAAAGAAGGCAGTCTTACAAATGCATCTTTGCATATTCAGGTTCCAGAATAAAAGTTCTGAGTTGTATCATGTGCCCCTTCCATTAAGGTAACATTTTTTTTCTGAATTGAAGGTCAAACCCCATTATTCTGAAAGCACACTATATGCTTTCATACTATATGCTTTCAGGTCTGCCATGACCCCCTAGAGCTGAAAGACCTTCAAATCATTTTAGCTTGTTTCTGAAGGACCAGTGAAATGTAATACTTGTCTTTCTAGACATAAGAAGTCACATTTCATAAACACCTAAATAAAGCTTTACTAATCCCCTCTTCCCAAACACCACCATATTTTCATATGGTTCATATTTTTCTTTAACCCTCCAATTTTCCAACTCCCTCATGAGCTTCTAGTCTAAATTTGGGATTTTTCTAACCAAAGCCCCAGAGAACACTAACTGAAATTTCAGCCATGATCTGAAACAATAAGGTAGAGCATAACATAACTGTTTATAAATTAGTAATTGAAGTGTAATTTTAGCTCTAGGGTGGCTAAAATTTCTTAAGTGAGGCTGGAGAACATAATAAACTTTGTAAGTTAATAGTTCTATTCAATTACATATTTTGAAATACAGAATCATTCTTGGCTGTATAAACAAGGAGAGTATCTAGTAATTTAAAATTTTTTTTATCACTGCACAAATCTGCCAACATTTTTAAGCGGTTTATTAACACAAAATATGAATTTAAAAGTTAGCATCCCAACAATAACACACCTTTTTTGCATGCAGAATTAATGGCTCTACAATGAGTATAAGATCCCATGAACTCCACTGGTATTCTCAGCAACATCTATATTTAAAATGTCCAGTTTTACTCCAAAATTTCTTGAAAAAAGTTTCACAAAATGGATTATAGACACTCTCAGATCAACTTCAAATATATATAACATAAAGCTCTACCTCAACAAAAAAAATTAAGGGATTTTTATTTTAAAATTATGTTGTGGTGGTGCTTTATTTCCTCACTAATAATTCGATTAAGCAGTTCAGTTTAATGGATTTTTTCATGAAGAGCTGAAGTACATTATTACTTTGACTTATTATTATTATTCTTCATATATTTATGAAGAGATATTACTCTTTTTATTAAAAAGGTTCAATCGCCCAGGAGTAAGGCTGCTGGCTTATGTGGGGATTCCTGCTACTAAGGAATTTGCCTAGGAAGCAGCAATATTAACTCTCCATCACCTCTTCAGTTTACAAATTAGATGCTCTCAGCAAGGTGAAGATAACAGATGAGAAGACAATGCAAAATGTTTTTAAAACATTCTGTGAGATTTAGGAACACAGCTTCTGGGTACAGCACCTGTATTATAACTGGTTTTGGTGCATTGCTAACTGCCTCCAAAACTTACAGTAATGGAAACTACATAGAAATATAAAAATCAAAATAGAGCAAAACACTGAAGCAGACTTGAAAGACTAGAAGAAAAAGAAGACACTAAGAATCAACGCTTATATACACAGCAAGCTAAAACAACGCTGAATTGTTAACAAGAGCTAGTTTTTGACTGCAAAAAAAGCTTTTTAAGCTCAGTCTCTGCTATTCCCATGCTCAGCACTGAGAACCACAGCTACTGTCGGGTGTGTTGCATTAGCAGTCAACTTTTTGGTTTTGCTTGTGCAGTGCAGGATACATCCTGCATGCCTCTAGTTCATCAAAAGTTTTAAGACTGTGTGCTTTCAAATCTCCTGTCTAAGCCTGACATCATTGCTGTAGGCATCCTTTATAGACAATGGGCAGAAATAAACCATTGAACCATTTATTTTGGATACCCTGTTCTGGGATACTGTGAAATGCTTGCTGAGCAGTTTCACTTACACAAGTGGCGTTTTTTAAAACGCTAACTATCTGAAACCTCTCCAGCATACAGGTCAGTTTATTTTCAGCTAATGCTAACAAACAGAGCAGTTACTCTCCTGGTTACACCTTAATTTATTGACCTACCTACTTCCAACATCCATCAGGCACAGGATTTATATTACTATACAATAAACAGAAAGAGGTTGCCTTCTCCACTCTGAGCATCTTGCTTCAGGCACCAGAGAGATAAACACACTTGGAGGCAGTCCTAAGTAAGGAAAGCAGGTGTGAAGAATTATCCTCGGTACTGGCCAGTTCTCTCTGAACATTACAGTGACCACCTGGATGACTACAATAGCTTACACACAATTCTTCAATAGCTAAATTTGGGCTAGAGGAGATACACTTCCTAACACGGCCTAGAAAATTGAGCTCAGCGAAGTCTAGAACTTCTAGTTCAACCTTTCAGAAATTCATATACTGCTACTTTCCAAAAACTTGTTTTTATTTTGACAGTTGTCATTAGTCACAAAGCCACTAACTCGGCACCTGCAATGTTGCTATGAACAACTTTTTGAAATAGTTTCAGGGGAAAAAGGGTTGAATCCTCACACTAAATATCTGTGCCACTAACCTTAATGACTTAAAACAGTTTTGACCTTTCCCTTCTGCAACAGTAGCTATAGCATGTTAAGTGTCCAAATGTACAAACATGCTTTGACAGATGCAGGCTGAAATGCTGATGGAGAACACACCACACTAAAAGAGCCAGGCAGCACAGAGCTTCAGCAGGAATTTCTGAGTTACTTGCTGCACACTGTGCTTATGCGTCCACTCAACACGTGTATTGTTGAGTGAGAATAATTAATGTATTTCAATGGACTGCCAAAGCTGTAGCTGCAAGACAGACCTGGAAGATTGTGGTTGTTCTTTTGGTCATCACAGACAGAGACCATAACCTTCAGTGTCAGGTACCAATGCTGATCTCAATTAAAATGACCTGTAACCATCACTCAAGGCTACTTTTGAGTAGACCTGCAGGTAAAGCAGCAGCACTTTACAGAATAAAATGTGAATAATTCTGAAATATGCAAGTAAATGTTGACAAGCCCTCACAAAATAAAGCCTATGTCTTCTCACTGAGACCCCATCCTCAGTGGCAGCCTGCCATGCTGAAGTTAACGGGAAAGCTTCAAGCAGTTTCAACAAATCAAGCATTTGGTGCTCCTTTCCCTCCTGGCTTCACTACAGTGCCAAAAGACAAATTTCAGCTGCAGTTAACTCCCCTCCCCATCTCCGAAGCATTTATGAATTAGTTAGCAGGTTAAAGGTATAAAGAAAAATACTATTTTTCACTTGGGAGTGCACATTGTAGCTGAGGGAACAGAAGCATTTTACATGCACTGAGTTCAGGTGTGCAGAGGTGTACAAGGTACAGGGAGCACTGCTAACTTTGCCCATGCTTGTTAAATGGCCAACTGAGATTCAAGGAACTGTTCAAGATCCCTCTCCACATCTATAACACATTCAGGAATATGCCTTATTCCTCAGCCTTCCTTGCTCAGGAGACCTATTCTGCTTTTCATTGTCACAAGGAAAGGGCTGGATACTAACAGCTGCTCTCCACTCACCCCACTCCAGCAGTATTGAGCACTTTGGGTGCAGTGGGGGGTCTCACAGTTCTTAACCATTTAACCTTCTAAATTCAGCAGGTCTATCCTGTGCCTTAGAATTAGGGTTGCAGTGTCTGTTATGGTCAGTCTGCATTTATGGTTTCACAGCTGCTCTTCAATTCAGCATGCTTCTTGCAGCTATGTGGTCACTTAAAGCACAAGTTCAATGTCAGATGTGAATCTCTCCTGTGGTTTTATTTCAGGCTCTCCGAAAATTTAAACTAACACTTTATAAACAAACTCCAAAGGGAAGGAAATGAGTCTCATCACACTACAATATGCTCTGAGGCGCCCTCTTCAATTTAATTTCAAAATAACTGTCATTTATTTCTTCCCCTCAGCTCACAGAGTAGAGATCTAAATTTACCTCATCTCTATGTGAAATCCCTGCTGACAGTTGTAAAATGAAGTGTGTGTACAACCTCACTGCAGGAATATGCTTGATTTTTCCCTTTATTTCCCAATTATCTCATTTATAAACAGTTCTTGAAAAAGGAAGGGTCAAAGCCAATAGAAAAGTCTATCTTAAAGAATATGTTGAGGAAACCAAATGACATTCACACCACCATGTAGGCATGTGTGTTTATTTCTTGGTTAGATGCTGTAGCATCTTTCTAAGAATGCAATGGTACTTTGTGGAACCTCTCTTTATGCCAGTGATGGACACTGGCAGAGATTCTTAATTCTCAATCCTGAATTTATTACTTGTAAATAAATCTATTTCTGTAACTATAGCTTTTATGAAATTGAATCTAAGTTAGGACACAGAAATGAACAGGCTATGGCTTCCAGGCAGGATCCATATATCCCAATAAAACACATTTGTGACATAGGGTATCACTAATTATAATGCTTATAAAGAAATACTAATCCAGCTAAACTACATCTTGTTAAAGTCACTCCCACACATAAGTAAAATTGGACAAGCAGCAATATCCATTTACCCTCTGAATCATTAATGTCTTAGCTTTTGCAGAAGGAGCTTCATTACACTGTCATCTCTTTATCACACAAATCAAATTCACTTGACTGCAAGGTTTTCAAGAATGAATTATTAACAGTAATTTCTATAATTATGTCTTCCTTAACAAAGCTTGGAATTACTAAAAAAGCCTGACATGGAGACTAGCTTGCTTGCTGGCTACATCAACTGAAGGAGTGAGGTTTTTTATTCATTCAGGACTACAACTTCCTGAACATGATAAAACTCCCTTATCTTGGTGCTAAGGATACAACACTAATCTGCAAGTGTCTGTCACAAAGAAGCAACTGAACAATTTAAATTTACTTTACTGTAAGATCTACTATAGATTTATTAAGTTCTACTTAAAACTCATCTTCTTATGGAGACTCTTTCATTTGTTAGTTTAATCCAATTTCTTTACATACTGCTCCAAAAAGCTAGAGAGAGAGGTAGACATATGACTGCCTATTCTGGCTTCACATTCAAATACAGCAAAAGATTAGTGATACACAATGTATTCCTGAAAGTCACCCTGATGGTTTTATATGACAGATTATGTTTGCTTTCAAGCGTTTTAAGAGCTGAATGCCTGTTGGGTTTACAGTCTAAAGGCCAGTGTCCTCAGCAAACCCGTTCATCTGAGCTTCCAGTTTTTTAAGTGCAGTTCTTGTTAAGTCTGTACAGTCACGGCTGTAATGTATAAACCATTAAATGAATGTTTTCATGCAAGCATGAATTTTTTTTTTGTTTGTGCATGAACATGAACTCATCATGACTTTGCCTTTAGCATGAAACCAAAATGGAGTAGAGCTAAACACCACAGTGTAGTGAAGAGCAGATCTGGCATTTATCTTACTGGGAAGGAATGGATAGTCAGTGCCTACAGAGCCACTGGTCAAAGCTCCTTTGGCTGCCTAGACCACTTTTCAGGTAAATCCACACATGGTAACCACATTTCATGTCAGTCACCATTCTGTTTAGACATTCACCATGTCCAAGTCAATCCTTCAATTTGGTCCCACTTTATAAACTGCTGTTCTTCATCACTTACACATAACCTAACAGACTGTCAGTGAATTTGCACATGACCAAAACTAAGACTTGAAAGCAATTTTTCACTTACAGCTATTATTAATTCTCTGCTTAGGACTTGAAACATACTTCATTTAAGATGCAGGTTCCTGATTCAAATAGTTCACAATTTTAAAAACAGATTTGTGCCTCACCAAGCTTTAATTTGCTACATTTCCATTCACTAAAATTGTCTCAGTGTTCTAGACCCCAGTCATTTGCAACATCACTACAATTCTGGATATGTTCAGAATCAACATTCATGTCACACTGGTACATCTAGGTTGTGGCAGAAATCACACAGGACACATTGTGAACTGCAGACAGAAATTAGGACTTTTGTTTTTAAGTGACAAAAGCCTTAAGATGACTTTGAAATAGTAGTAAAATAGGTTTGTCTTAGTGAGGAAAGACAGAACTTACTGTATATGCACATACCACATCATATACACAAAGAGAGCTCTACTCATTCTACAAAGCAGCTCTTGACTGGAAAAGTAGCACACATGAAGGAATTTGCATAAACATTTATTAATAAAAAAATCAGAATATTTTTGAGAAACTAATTATGCTAGTCAGATAAATCATAATTGTATCTTGTACTGTATGGAGAGCAAACTACATAAATGTACACTAAGCATCTGTCAAAAAAACAGCTCAGAGGAGGTTCTTCTGTATTATCTGAAACTAATTCTAAGCTTTCATAGAATCATAGAACCTTCTGCAAAATGATGGGATTAAAAAATACACCTTTATTTTAATTATATCAAAACCAAAGATTTATGTTTTGATCTTGCTTTTATATCTTAAGAATTCCATGCTCTTCAACTTCCCTGAGGCTTTTTTTTTTTCAGGTATTGTTTACTCCTCTTATTCCAGGAACAAAAGAAAATACTGTCTCAGATTCTCACCAATTCTGCTTAAAGCATGCTGCAGTACAGCCAGATTTGCTCTTTCCCTTCTTTCTGCTTACAAAGTCCCTCTTGTTGTAATCCCTGGCTGTCTAGTAAATATTTATTACACTGACATGAAGCAGGAAAATACTTTCCCTCATTTCCTACAAACACAGAATTAAAACAAGGACAGATGAAGCAACTTCAGTAGGGCCACACAGGACGTTGGAGAGAGAAAAGAGATACTCTGAATCATTTGCATCTCAGCAAGTCTTTTAATTGCAAATCCTAAACAAAGTTTAAACACAGGAAAAAAGCAAGAAGGCTTGTAAAAGATCATTCAGCAGACTGATTTCTGAATTAACTTGGAAAAAGCAGAACAGAAGGTCTTTAACTTGACACAAACTCTTACCTAGAACATCTTTTTCATGTTCAGGGACGAGAACTTTCCATTTGGATTCCTCTGGATCACTGAAGTCAATGTTGATTAACCGATAATTTGGAGAGTGGCGGTTTGTCTTGAAAGTGAACACTGTTCCTTCATTGGTGACATACTCGTACTCGGCCTCAAAGTTATCTATCAGCTTCACCCATTGAAGAATTCCTGCAAGATCAGACATAGAATGTCAATTCTTCCTCTCCTCAAACAAAACCTTTCAACACCTGAGGGCAAGGCCTTCCTGACAATTGCTGTAGGCTCCTTCTCAAGCAATGGCAGTGACCAGAAGTAGTACAGCTATGGAAAGGACAAAATGCATACCAGGTAGAAAAATGCCAGTTCACGGACATGTTAACATGACTGGGTTTGAGGAATTTTGAGCAAAATACACGCAGCATACTTTCAGAATTCTGGCTAGTATTTCACCAGCTTTCCTAAGGGGCTGCTGGAGAGCTCAGATGTTTGCCAAAGAAATGCTTCTACCACAGCAGCTGCTGAGAAGCCAATGCCGTCGAGCACATCAGGTTCTCGTCAAGGGAATTCACAAATACCCTTCGAATGAAGGGCTGCAGCTGAGTTGAAAGACTGCACTAAGCTTTCAAGCTCAATTCTATTTTTAACAGCTTTTCTAAAATTATTATTTAAATATAAAGAAATGTTTGGGGATTTTAGTTCCTGCAAAAAATTTTACTTTGAATGGAAAGTTTTCCATTCTCCTTAAAAGCCCAGAACTTCCCGCAGAAGAGAAATGATGCTATTGGAATGAGTACAATAAACTTCAACATGAGGAATTTCCCTTTCAACTCAGAAACAACATTCCTGAAATGCTGTTCTGCAGAAGCTTTTCACCACCAAAGGACAACTACAGTTAGCTACAACATCTGGGTTTGCGAAGAATGAAATTGCATTTTCCCTATCAAACTCCTAGAATATCACACTCAGTAAAATAAGTGGACTTCTCTCAAACATGAATTACCTCAGTTTCAGACTGTGGTACAGAATGGGTAGTACTGACTCAACCTGGAGATGGGATTTTAAGACTCCACTGCTTTTTATTCACATTTTCCTGTTTTTCAATAGGTTGAGAGGCTAGTAGAAAGAAAAAGCACCAAGGCTAGATAAGGTATGCAATATACTTGTTACATCTACAACCCAACCTATTATCCAAGCTTACTATTGTAAGTATCATACCTTAGCTATGCTGAAAAATCAGAATCCATACTGATATGTGAAACTAAAGCTCTTATATCTTAAAATAACATTTAGTGTACTGTCTGCCCCTTTCCTAAAGCTACAGGTGGGGTCTTTGCTTTTAAGTATAAACAAATAAACTGTTCATAAATCTGTTTGTGAAACTCGATAATGCAATGTTTGCATCAATACAAAAGCATTTCAGCTTATTTTATAGTATTAAAAGCTGAGCAGAATAATGCAAGTAGATCATAGCTGAGCTGTAATTACTGTAAATTTAAAAAAAGAAAAGAATAATTGAGGAAGCAGTAAGATGACTAAGGTCATTTAAAACCCATTAGATGTAATAACAGAGTATAGTCAGGCCTGGTACATTCATAAAGTTTGTATTTCTTAATTGCCATTTTGGTTTAAGGAAAACTTCCCTGTCTCTTCATGCAAAGTGATAGATAAGCCAGTTAAATTCTGTTTTGCATACTGCTGTAATATAAACTCTTCAGATAATCCAGTCAATTTAGTATCCTGAGTGAATACATTGCCCAAATTCTGATTTTTGCTGAGATCCAAAGTTTTGCTCTTCTCAAGAGATTTCATGTTGAAGAAAAATCCTGCTAAGTCATTCCACTTGCTGTGAATTCTACAGAGAAAACCTGCTTTGATGCCCAGTAAAAGCAAATCCAGCCTACAGCGAACCCTGATAAACACCAGTGAAACCATTTCAAGATCCCAAGTCACATGCACAGGCATTTCAGTAAATAAAAACTTTAACTGCAGAGTAACACCATAACAATACTGGTACCTGACAGAATGAAACCATTAAACTGAAGAGCAAGACTTCATAAAAAGGAATCACCAGACTGTTGAAAACCCTCACTTTTTTAATGGTAAATGTGCACAGTAGTTGTTGTCTCCATGAGTGCAACAGAACTTGGATTCCATGAAGAAAAAGGACAGTAATGTGACATTAGGGATTTGCATCGCTTCCTTGCAACTCATTCATCCACTCCCAAATGAACAGCTAGTAAAAAAGTGAGAGGGTTGATGTTCTACAGCAGTACACTTAGTTGTTATTATACAAAAACAAGAGCATCCATCTTATTAAAGTGGCTTTTATGTAGTCCTTAGAAGACAAATACTGCAGATGAATTACCTCTAAACCACTGTGTCACTGAAGAGGTTAAATATGCCAACATCTAATCCAGGATCAGAGGTAACGAGGCAACTACAGGCAGCCCTTCCATCAGACACATCATTACTGCACAGGGTATGTGCTGTAGTTTCTCCAGTGAGAGGAGGAAACCCTTTGCCATGACACAGATATCAGACATAAGAGGATGCTTCTTTATGGCTGGTTGCAGGTGACCTGGTTGTGGCTGTGACTGAAAGGATGTTCTAGCATTGCCTCAGATCCTGCTTAGGTCTCCTTTGGGCTCGGAATAATAACCTGGTGACAAACACAGGCAGTTCACTGGGCACTAACATGGCTGAAAAGTGATGGGGACAGACACCATTTCTCCCCAGGTCATGCCAGTCCTGGGATGCCAATCCCACACAAGGAAGAGACAGGCCCAAGCACTCTGGCCTTGCTTCTCAGTAACAAAAAGAACAGTAAGTCTGTAAGTTATGACTTCAAAAAGTACTTGAAAAACAAGGTGAAGCATGGACATTCAGTCCATTCTTCATAAAAGAACAGGAGGAGAGGGAGAGTTGAAGAACTGGATCTTGATAAAACACTTACAGGTTTAACCAGCAGCCCTTTGAGAACATGTGTCTTTGAGGAGAGTCACTGAGAAGTGGCATTTGTATAGTCTAAGACTACTCTTAACACCTGAACTGCTGAAGACTTCAGTTTAATCCACATAAGCATACAATGAGACAGATTTATTACATATAGGAAAAGCATGACAGTTTCCTGTATACTGCTGCTATACCCTAATTCTTTCCCCTGCCAGTCCTCCTATTAAAATACATTGCTGGAAAGATGCAGATGGTTTTGACTTTGTATCAGTCAGTTATTCATCATCACATAACTGCATTACAATAGGAATTGCAGGTAGAATTCAATGAACACTGAAGCCATGCCACACAACAGAAAATCATAATCCTACAGAGCTAGGCTTCTGCAAAGGACAAAAGCCACATTCCGTGTACAGACAGAATTGTTAAACAAAGTTTTTGGATCCACAGGAGATCAAAAGAGAAATTGTATCAGAAAGCATGACAGAATAAGCCCTCAGTCTTGTACTGGCCTCTGAACATAGTAAAACATTCCGTGGTCTGCTGAGAGCTCTGTTTGATGAAGCAGGTCTGTAACTGAATGATGACAACTACAGGAGAAGGAAAAGCTAATCTGAACAAATTGATAACAGCATGAATTACCACAAGGTCTTGTTACCAACCCCCTTTAGGCAGCAGAAAGGATAGAGTTGCTGAGAGTCACTGCTGATCACTTCACAAAATGTTCTCAATACTTCCCCATTTCATGTTTCATGGAAAGGCCAAACAATCAAGTCATGGCAAACAACCTCTTGTCTGTGCCTGCTGGAGAGACAGGGTTTAATGGTAGGGTTATCTGACACTGTGAAAAAAAGTTTTCAAAAGGCAAGCACTTGCATTTGGCTTTTTTCATGTGCTCTAGCAATCAAAATAATGAGATAAAGATGTAAATGTTCATCTCCATAAATTCCATTGTCTTGACATTTTTTGCAAGACAGCTTTTCTAGAAATGGGGCAGTGCTGAGAAAGCTCAGGAAATGAACCAGGAGGTTTGGCTCATAACAAGAGGACAGGTTTTCTAACCCAAAGAATGATGCCACATTTTACTATGGTACACACATTAAGTAAATAAACTTCTACTCAAGGAAAGATGATGATTTTTTAACTCCTAGATTTTCACAGAATTACAGAATATTTGGATTGGAAGGGATCTTAAAAGCCATTTAGTTCCAACCACCCTTCCATGGATAGGGCTACCTTCCACTAGACCAGGTGCTCAAAGCCCTGTCCAACCTGGATTTGAACACCTTCAGGAATGGGGCAGCCACAACCTCTCTAGACAACCTATTACAGTGTTTCACAGCACTAATCCACACTAGGTTTTATGTTCAGTAGAAGACAGATAATCTCATGGTACACAGCATAGATCAGATTGGAACAGACTGTTTCAGGGCCCGTGTGACACGTTCATAACATATTCTGGGAACTGAACAGCAGAGTCCTTCACTCAGACATCTACTTCCACATCAGAATCTAATTTCTTTTTGAATCATGCAATACTCAGCTTGCTCTCAAGCCCTTGTTCAGAGCCAAGCAGCTAGAGAAAAGAACTCAGGGCTTTTTTCCTCTTTTTCCTTCAAAGCCACAAATATTTAATTGCCTCACTGTGGTCTCCAAAGGCAAGAGAGATTTTCAAACAATTTGGACTCTCTTTAAAAGCAAGATCTCTCTATGTCTTGGGACCTTGCTTCACTTACAAACATCTGAGAGAGGGAATACTGGAAAGGAGGTATTAGGATGTTCCTGAAAGGAATGCAACTTTTGTGTTTGTGTTGAGAGAGTACCACTCTTTTTGCAGATGATGGATGACAGCTACTCAATGATCATGGAAAGTTAATGTATTTGCCACCTAAAATATTAATAAATGGAAGGAAGCAATATTCATTCCTTTGAGTTAAAAAGTTCAGGCATGTCAAGATATAATCAAAGATTAATTCAGAAGAAAGAAACCAAGCACTTTTATGAGCAGACATTTCTCAATCAGTTTCAAGGCTCCAATTTTACTTCCACTGGGATAATCACTCAAAAGACAGGAGAAGAGAATATATCTGATTCATTTTGAACGAGTTATAGCTTATGCCCTCAGACAGCAGAACATAGCAACAGAAAAGCAGGCATCAAAGGTAATCTCTCTCCCTCACACTACACTTTCTCTAAAATGAACAAATAAAAGCACAAATACCTCATCTAAAAAATAACTTCATTATGAATACTATTTATCCTGGTGGTGCTCAAAGCCAGGTAGAATAAGGCTTTGAGTGTAACCTGGTCTACTGGGAGGTGCCCCTGCCCATGGCAGGTAGGGTTGGGACAGGATGATTTTTAAGATCCATTCCAACCCCTCAATATTCTATGATTCTGTGATTTATAAATGTAATGTCCAGTCAAACAATAGCAGCATGAAGATGTCCTTCCTCAAATTAACAGCAAGCTATTTAATTTCATAGAATAGTTTGGGTTTGAAAGGATCTTTAAAGGCCATCTATGCCAACCCCCTTGCAATGAGCAGAGACATCTTCAACTAGATCGGGCTGCTCAAAGCCCCATCCCATGTGAATTTAAATGTTTTCAGGAATGGGGCATCCATCACCTCTCTGGGCAGCCTGTTCAAATGTTTCAACACAGTCATTGTAAAAGTCTTCTTCCTTACATCTAAAGCTACCCTTTTTTGAGTTTAAAACCATTACCATTTTTTGTATGGCAACAGGCCCTGCTAAAAAGTTTGTCCCCATCTTTCTTACAGACTCCCTTAAAGCTGTGAGGCAGCAGCAAGGTCTCCCTGAAGCCTTCTCTTTTCCAAGCGGAACAACCACAGCTCTTTCGGCCTTTCCTCGTAGGAAAGGTGCTCCAGGCTTCTGATCTTCATCATGGCCCTCCTCTGGACCCGCTCCAACAGGTCAATGTCCTCTGTGTGCTGGAGATCCCAGAGCTGGATGCAGTGTTCCAGGTGGGGTCTCATGAGAGCATGGCAGAGGCACAGAATCCCCTCCTTCACCCCGCTGCTTTGGATGCAGCCTAGGATACAATTGGCTATCTGGGCTGTGAGTGCACATTGCCAGGTCATGTCCAGCCTCTCATCCACCAATACCAAGTCCTTCCCAGTCCCAGCAGGGCTGCTCTCAATCCCTTCATCCTGCAGCTTGCATTGATAAAGGGGGTTACCCCAGCGCAGGTGCAGCACCTCGCACTTGACCCTAAGGAACTTCACAAGGTTCCCATGGGTCCATTCCTTCAGCTTGTCCAGGTCCATCTATATGATATCCTGTCCTTCAGGTGTGAAGCACCACTCGGCTTGGTGATGTCTGCAGACCTGCTGAAGGTGCACTCAATCCCATTGTCTATACAGAACCTCTTCCAGTACGGGATCCCCGAGTTTGTACGGTCCCATTAGACCACAGACACTTCTCACCCATGTCCATTGGGCACTGAGCTGTTGACCACTACCCTCTGGATGCGATCATCCATCCAATTCCTCATCCACCCAACAGTCTCCCCATCAAATTCGTATCTCTCCAATTTAGAGAGAAGGATATTGTAGGGGATCACAAATGCCTTACAGAAATCCAAACAGATGACACTCCATAGTGCTTTTTCTGTTGCTAGTTTTATTTATTTTTATTGCTAATAATTTGCCTCCAAAAATAAATACATATAAAATATGTATTTTTACTTAGATTTATGTATACACACAATAAAAAAATACAGTGAAAGTAAAATTCTTTGAAATTGACATTTAAGGGATAGGAAATACTTTTCTTAAACACTCCATTGTTGATCCTTCCACATATTTTTCAAGACAACTAATTTTTTTTTCCCCATTTGTTAGGATACAATACACTTGTTTTGATGTTCATTTTTGAAACTTTTTTTTAAAGTAACTTTTATCACAGGAAAGTTTTTCAAAAGATGGAAGAGTATTCTCCCTCCCACACCACATTCCACTTTATAGCTGATGTCTGCTGTTGCCTCACTATCTCTTGTTCATTTTCATTACAAAGGTTTTGATCCACTTTTTCAGGCTACACAGCACATACTGACTCATCCCTTTGATGTTACTGTATATAGCACTGTTCATTGCTTATTTATTTATTAAGAGAGTCTGATAAATTGCAAGACTAAACTAAAACACAAAAGGCCAAACAATCCTATTTTCAACACTGAAGTGGACAAACATTACCTTTTCCCACCTGCCCTCAAGTCACATACATACTTTCTTCAGTGTGGGGAAAAAAAGAACAACCTTCTGAACAAAGAAACAAAAAACTTCTGACTGATAGCCTTGCTCTTACATTCCTTCTTGCAACCTTTCTCTGCCAGTCTGGTACAAAGCAGTTCCAGCTGACAATGACTAAGCAACTAGCAAGCTGTGAACTTCTGTGTTTGCTCAATTTTTATCACATTTTTTCAAGCCAGTGGTTCTCAAGTATTTTTCACTAGCTCCTATTCCCCTACATGTCCTCCCACCACCTCACACTGTTCCCACCAGACACAAACTACCAACCTCCAAGCAGCCCAGTACCCAAGCATGAGAGCCCCTACCACTGTTCTCTCTCTGGAAAGCCTCGTACCTCCTACTTTAAACAAACCTGTCTAGAGCTTCCCTTCCAATCCAACAACTCAGGTGTGCTTTCCCATTAGCCAACCCTCCCAGCGTTTTGCATTCCAGAAATCACTGCAGCCTTTCATTAAGGCTATGCTTCTATGAGCCCAGCGGTTACAAGAAGAGCCACCTCTTCTGCTCCCCATGCTGGTTTATATCCTTTCTTTTTTCCCTCTGTTCTCATGCTTCAGGTCCCCTGGGAAGAGCACAGTGGGGTTCTGCCCAGAGCTCTAAGTCAGTAACACGTAAAACAGTTCTACAGTGCCCACAAGAGGATCCTGATTTTTTTATTAGGCTTCCTAGCTGCTACTACAACACAAAATAAAGAAAAAGGTCAATATTAAGGACAACTTCAACAAGACCAGTAGACCATGTCATGCTGGTTTAAGTTCATAGCCAAGGGTGATTAAATAGCATTCATTTATTTCTTGTTGCACACCAACAGATTGGTGCTAAATTCCTTCTTCACTGCACCAAATCACATATTCAAAAGAGTAAAAAGTCAAGGCTGACAATCTAATCAAAAAGAGACAATCTCATTTCTCAAGAAAAGGGAAAAACCAAAATTATTACCAGCCACAGAAGCATGAAGAGACATTACAAAAAAATCTTACAAAAAAACCCCCACTGTTTTTGTGGTTTGGTTGGGGTTTTTTTTGGTTTGGTGTTTGGTTTTTTTTGGTTGGTTGGGTTTTTGTGTGGGTTTTTTTTTGTTTTGTTTTGGGGGTTTTTTTGGTAAGGTGTACAAAAAGGTTTGCTAATATATAATTGCTTGGTTACTGGGTATCCAGCTGTTTGGCTACTATGAGGCATTTTCATGTATACGAAGAACAGTTAAGCAAGGCAATTAATGAGAGAAGTTTTCCTCTTTGACTGGTTCAACAAACAAGCAAACCTGAGTGCTGTCTGTATCCTGGAAGACATGTTTGATAAAATAGCTACTAAAAATTGTGCCTTACAGTGCTCAGCTACTGGGTAAATACATGTGGTTTTTAAAAAATACTTAGCATTAGATCACTTTTAAATGTTACAGGAGTCAAGAGTTGAAAAGCCTACTAGCAAGCTTAGCAAGATAAGCAGGGAAATCTGGAGCCTTGAATGAGGGATAACCTTCTGAACGTGAACCCACAGTGCTGTCCTTCCTGACCCAACAGGCACTTCACTCCTGCTACTGATTCATAAAGCAAAATTAAACCGTATCAGTTGGCTGACAGAGTGGTCAAATCTGGACAAGAACCCCATAATTTTGTCCCTGATCTTTCTAAACCTCACCCCACAAGGAACTAAAGAGGCAAGCACAAAAGGGAAGAGCTCCCATATCCACAGTTACTTGAAAATAGAGTACAGCAAGGGAGTCACCCCAAAAGCATAAAGAACAGCCAGCTGACTTCTCCCAGGGGGTCTTCTCACAGCATTGTCTTGCCACAATACTGTGAATTATGACCACAGATCTTGAGAAAAAGAGTATTTGTAAAACACTGATATGAGGTAATTAAAACTTTTTTACAAAGTGTGTTTGGTTAAGTTAGTTGTAAACATAAAATTCGAATTGGTAAACCTGGCCATTTCTAACAAAGAGTTTTGTCACAAAAACTGTGCCACAAACTGGGTTAACCTGGTGGGATTCACAAGAGGCCTATGATAGTAGGGAAGGAGGGGAAACAATATCTCCCCAAATCTCTTATCTTTTCAGACTAATTTAAAATCCCCATTAAAATGAAGCTGTTATGTATTTGTCATAGGTTACTTACCACAGTGATTTTCTATTCTAAAAAGGAGCAGCCTTGGCACAAGTAGCTCACAATGGCCCACTTAAAAACCTAGCAAACAACACGAACATTTGAAGAGGAAAATGACTCAGTCTGTATACAGTAGAAATCCTGTGAAGGGGGGAAGGGAAGCATGAAGAACATTTTAACTAATCTAGGAGGCAGAAAAGATGCTCAGATGCTCCCTGTACAATTCACAGAAAGAAAGAGAAACGCTGCTGTGTAGATCATCTTCTGGGGAAAACAATCTGACAAGGATTATCACAGGAGACTGCACTGCAATTAAGCTACAGCCGTTGACAAAAATATCATCACATACAGTAAAGGGGGAAGACCTATTGACACACCTAAACTTTCAGATGTAGAAATAAACAAGTTAAATCCTTTTAGGTTTCCTAAACATTTAGAAATACGCTTCTCTCATTTATTAGATGTGATCTCCATTCAGAGACAAGATGATTTCCCACTCAACACAGGGCAAATTAACTTCCACTGAACCACAGCCTGAGAAATACATGAAGAATCCATGAATGCACAACTTCCTTCAGTACAACAGCACTAATAAAATGTCATGCTTCCAGAGAGTCTTTGATGACATCATTATCACCTCACTTATTATTTAAAGGGAGTATATGCAAGAAGAAGCAACAACTCATGCTGTACAGGAATGAAATGCATTAACTCAAGATTACTAAAGCAATAATTAAGTGGCAAATATCGGACAAACCATGTTTCATAAAAAGTTAACTTGTGAGAAAGTTAAACCAGAGGTTTCCTCTTCATCAAAGCAATTTGCTTTGGATTGTTAGCAGAATCATTCTGTTCCATTTCTTGGTGATTCTTGTGGAACAATCTGAATCTTCCCTTCCAGTGTCTTGGATTGAAAAGGTGCAAATTTACTCTTTTGTTTGTGTTGTCCAGACAGACAGCAAAAATGGGATAGGCATGTAATTGAGCATAAATATGGAAGAATTTCACAATTTAAGAAGGCAAAAGAGGGTTTTACAGGTTTGTTTTTTTGATTGAATGTGCTTATCTGGTTGGATTAATCTATTCAAAACAGCCACAAAGCGTTCAATTTATTTAAAATTTAAAAAGAAAATATTTTCTTGCTATAAAAACATGCCGTATATAAATAAGAGAAAAAATGGAAGACTACACACTCCTTTCACTGACTGGGGAAAGAAATATCTGAGCTCCTGTAAGCTTGTTACGGGCTAAATTGTGTTGCTTGATGATTCCCACAGTAGCTGACTCATCCCTGAATTCACTGCCATCTTCCAAGTTCTATCAGGCAGATATTTATTAAGCATTTTCTATTTCCACACATGAAACATACTGTTTAATTTTGCACTCCTGTTTCTTCTTTCTTTTCCCAAGATAGATACTCCCCATATCACCCGGCTTCTCCACTCTACCCTGGAAATTTAAGTAAAATAATTCAACCAGCTACTGCGCTCTTTGAGGGAAAAGGACTTTTTTTGTCTCTCAGACAGACAAAATAAAACTTTATTCTGAACAAGCAGGTCTCCTAACACATAGGTAAGAATATTTTTACAAAATTGTGTTTCTAATCTACAGTAAGCTAGAAACAAAGCCGACAAATGAGCTAGCCAACCTTAATTCTAACAACCCTTAAGTACAGCACATGTACTCTTTCTAAATGATGACTTTACAATACAAATAATTTCAGAACTACGAGAAATGTGTTGACACCAGACTTGAAATATTTAATGAGTATTTAATTTCCCATATGTTCAGCTGTGTGCTAAAGTAGACTAATTCAGGAAAATCAAACGAGTCCCCCAAAATGAAAATAATAATGAAAAACAACATCAATAAAGTCTATACATGAAAGAGAAGACCTAAAACTTTTATTCAATCATATGAAATCTGCCACCTCCCAACCTCTCCATATCCAGTGCAATATTGCCATATTGCCAGTTTTCCAAATTTTTAAGTCCTCAGTGAAATGAGAAAAATTATAGAATCACTTTTTCTAAATAAGCTGTACAACATACCATCAAAGGGATCCAAACTATGAATCATTTCATGGAAACACAAATGGCTTTCACTGAATGCAAGGGCCTCAACCTAGAAATCACAACATTGCTATTCAGTAAAAGAAGAGTTAGTAACAGGTAACTAGCCTATGAAATGTCTATGACAGGAATAGTTTATTATAGTGATCTCTTCATAGCTGAGGAAAGCCCTAACCCTTGTTTTGCTCCATCCAGATAAGAGAAGTCAGGTCTGCCTATTCATCCTTGGTGCTACAGCCAGGATGCTGCTGCAGAATGACACAGTCAGTATATTGAGCACCGGAGCATAGTGTGGCTTTAGTCCATAAATACTCACACGTGTGTTTATCTTGACCTGTTGCTCAAACAGGACTTAAATTCTGAAGTATCTCAAAGAAATTAAACAGTGTAAAGGACATTTCTATAACCAACCTCTGTGGGATTTTAAAGGACAGTCCAAACACTGGAAGTGATATAAGGAACACGGATGTAAGAGGTCTATTACAGAAGGAGGGAAAAAACCAAGAGGGGAACAGAACAACCTAAGTACAAAATTACTCCAAGATTGTTTGTAATACCAGTCGTGTCCCTTCAGTTCTGAGGTACATTCCATGTATTAGGTCCTTTCCCTTGATTACTAGCTCTTACTTTTTTTCTCTTCATTACAAAGCCATAGTCCTGTCTCTTGACAGAAGCTTTCCTCAGTCAATCAATTTCAACAATCCAGGAAGCAGTTTAGTCAGTATCACCTTAAGAAGGTGTTAAAAACATAAGTAACTAAGAATTCAATGGTCATTTTCAGCTTTCAGTTGCAAATTCAGACTTATTTGCACCTCTGTTTTCAGCAAGCATCTCTCTGATGTAAAACCATTTTGATGGAAATAATCAGAGCCTCTCCAACATTATTTAACCTGTTCTTTATGGTCACTAAATTGGAGTTTCACTGTCACATCACTCTGTCCTTAAAACAGCATCTCTATCAGATGTGTTACCTGCTAGATCTCAGGCTACCTATAATATCATCCATTTTCTTTCATTTTTCAATTTCCCTCATTCCCTTTTTGCCATTCAGTACAATTTCTGAAATAACTGATATTCACTCAAATAGTCCTGCAATTAGTTCTCCTTTTTTCTGACATCTTCTTCACAAACATCTGTCTCTTAATCAGATCATTTTCTCTCTCCCCTCAACTTTGTACTTTTTTTCAGATGCCACAGGAGAAATGTTGCTGCTTTAATTTTTTCAAGTTGTTTTCAGTTCTGTGGTATTTCCCTTTTCCTTTTTCTCCCTTTAATCGTAAAAGTATGTGAGCTACAAGGCACGGGCACCTCTTGCAATCAGCACAGGGGTCCAAATCTGTCCAGAAAGATACTTGTATTTCACGTGGACTGAATCATCCTGAAGGAGCACAGGAGAGCAGAAGCCTCAGCTAATGGTCTAAACAGGTACATTCAGTCCATCATCTTACCACATCTACAGTCCAGAGGTGATTCTCTCTTTACCTCCAACACAGAATTTGGCAGTGATCAAAGTCCTTCATTAGAGCATAAGGTAAGAAAATTCATTAATCATCTCATCCACTCTGGGTCTCAAAGCAGTCAGTGATGTAATGTTGGATAACCATGTGGCTTAGAGCAACTTTGCCTTGTTATCACATACCCAACTCAGCTAACAGCCCATTCAAGGAAACAGGTTTACAAATTTAAAACCAAACAGCATTACCCCATTTGTCCACCCCACAGGTCCTTTATATCATACACCTCCCTATCAGCCAGTATTACTTGCCTATGATATTCCAGTGCATTTTCCCAGTTATAGCTGTTAGACTTTATTTCAACTCTGAGAACACACTTGTCTAACACACTATGAATTGATCTACGACTTACAGCTTTACAGCTGGCACTTCTGGGAAAAATCAGAAGAGAAAATAGGTTGTTTAAGGAGCTCTCTAGAAATGTAACTGTGCTTATAACTGCTGCTTCTAATCCATAAGTAGGTTCTGAAATTTCATCATCTCAGGTCACCACAACCTCCCAGTGATGACAAAGCCCTGCTGAACACCACAATGATCCAAGTAAACAGATGCGCAGGAAGGGTGCATCTTAAAAGTCCTCTTAAGAGAGTATGACACATAAACAGAGTCTTGTATCCAACAAAGAGACACAAGTCTCTGAACTCTGGAAATAGTGGAACTTAGTGGTATATGGGTTTGTATAAAGTCATTTGACATTCTAACTCAATTTATATTACGATTCAGCATAAATAGAGTGTCATCCAAGAATTCACACAGGACAGAGATGTTATGAATATCAAAGTTGGAAGACAAATCTTCATTGACTTTCATACCTCTGAAAATCCACAGGGGAGAGAACTTAGACTGAAAGTGGCTTAAGTCTAAGATGATAAAAATTTATTTTGAAGCCTTCTTCACATCTCAGGTATCCATAAGGGTGCTCATTTGAGTGATTTTTCAGGGTAAAACAAGATTAAATTTATGCCACAAGCTTATGTTCTCACCTCTGCCTGGCCAACTGACCTCCCACACATTCTTGTCAGAGTTGGACCACTGGGACTCCTGCCTTATTCCATTACCACTGATTGCATTTGGGAGCCAATACCTCAAAAAGCAATGCGGGATTAAGCATCTCTTATTTCTGTACAAAGCAGGCTGCAATTAAGGAACAGGAGACATTCATCCGTACAAATCTAAGAGAAAAAAAAGATTCAGCAGCAATTCTAGGTTACCCCATTCTGTACTATTGCTGTGATGCCTGAAGAGGCCTCCTAGAAACGGAGACTAGACAGGAGCAAGGGAATAAAGGTTGGTATTTATTTGAAGGGCCTTCAGAGGTACCCCCTGGGGAGCCAGAGGCTATTGCCAAGATGGACCCCAAGTTGGACAACAGGTCACGAGTTCTTCACACTTTGATAGGTTTCGTTCATTTGCATAACAGGGTTAGTTCTCCAATTAAAGCTTCAGTTTAATGATGTAATTCCCTTCAGCTTGCTCCCCCTTAGAGGCTCGTTAGTTTGTACTTTTTGGGCCTAGGACTGTCTGGGTGTCCTTGGAGAGCAGGCCTGGAGAGGCTTTGTTATGTCTACTTAGCATGAGAGAGCAGAAATTAACAGGCCACAAGAAACTTCAGAGTTACACACTAAGCACTACAGTGATTCGAAAAATATAAAAGTTAAAACCTAAGGCATCAGCTGCACTGTTGTCCACCCAATTTAGCAAGGTAAAAGTATCCTTGCAGGTTAGACAACCCAGTAAACAGAGCTTTAAACCACAAAAACAGGAGAAAGAGATTTCTCAACAAGTAAGGAAGACGTGGATGGGGTAGGCAAGCCAAGGGCCTGGGTGAGAAGAATGAAAGAGACACAGCAATCAACAACACAGAGCTGAAGTGGAATCTCTCCAAGCATAGGCATGTAAAGAAGGAAGCGCTTGCAGAACAGCCTCATGGAAAAAGCTCTCAAGCCTGTACTGAGGAATCAGCATGCCTGGGTACCTGCTTGAACTGCCTCGACACTGATGCACACAACATGGGAACAAACTGGAGGAGTTAGAAGTCTGTGTGCAGTTTCTGGACTATGACCTCATTGGGATCATGGAGACATGGTGGGATAGCTCACAGGACTGCCATGCTACAAAGGATGGATAAAGGCTGTTTAGTAAGGACAGGCTGGCAAGGTGAGGAGGTGAGTTGTCTTTTATGTGAAAGAACAGTCAGAATTTGTGGAGTTCTGCCTTGGACAGTTCAGGAGATGGTCAACAGCTCATAGGTTAAGATTAACAGGCAGACCAGCATGGGTACTACTGTAGTGGTATATGCTACAGAGCATGTCGTAGTAGTCTACTGTATGTAGTAGTATATGCTATAGACTTCCTAATCAGGAAGAAGCAGATGATGCCTTCTTCAGACAACTGGAAGAAGACTCATGTTGACAGATCATTCCCCTTATGGTGGCAATTCTAGCTACTGTGATGTCTTCTGTGTAGAAGGACAATGCAGCAGGGCTCAAGCAATCCAGAATTCTACAGTGCCTTGATGATAACTTCCCAAGAGGATCATGAAGCCAAAGAAATAAAGGTGCCCTGCCTGACCCAATATGTACAAATAAGGAAGAACTGGATGTGCATGTGGAAGTCGCCGGCAGCCTTGGCTTAAGTTTGGTTGTAGACAAGTCAGTAGTATCGTACTCTGTTTAGCCTGAAATATTCTGTTAATAAACAAGAGAACAAGTTTCTTCAGATCCAATATTCAGCAAAGAGCTACTGCAGTATTTATTCTGTTTCCAAAGTTTCTGAAGAGAGAAGCTACAAGAATCAAAAAAGCTAGGTTGTGTTCTATACAAAACACATACTGAGGAATACCTTTCAGTAATCCAATACTCTGGAAACACAAAACCACCTATCAGTAAACCAGCTAACTATGCCAACCTTCATCAACAGCCATATGGAGTAAAGTGCCATATTTTCAGCTCACACCATTGTGGCTACAAAGCCCAACACACAAAACCAAAGGCTACTCCAACTAGAAGGCAAGGAAGGAGCATTTCATGAAAGCGCATTTGAAACTGGAGTTGACACTTCTACTGTAACAATGGTGCTACCAAGTAACACTGGAGGACTCTTGTGTATTTCCTAGTACTAGACATAGAAAAGAAATGTTATCTATAAGCCAGTTACTTTTTGCAAAAAAATGCTATCAGTGCTTGAAGGGACATATATGAAATTTTTAAAATATGAGAAAAAGTTTAAACATGGAAAAGTATTACTGGTGTAGAATGAAATGGAACATACACTGGTACGGCTGCTTATACTACGCCAATTTTTCCTTGTGGCCTTCAAAATAAACTACAGAACTAAGAATGGAGTTTTTAATCTACTGATACATAACAGAAAATGGAATGCTAGCAGTTCTTAGTTTATCCATAATTTATTATTTTATCTTTAATTTCTCCATTAAGGTAGCTGAGCAATAGACATATTTAAATATATATATATTCATTCAAACATAAAGTAGCTCAAATTTTATTTTGTCTTAAAAGGAAGCAAAACTTACAAAGCAACACATACCTGATATACCCTGAGACTCTTTCTGTAGATCACAGTACCACAGTCTGTTCACTGGATCACAGCCTTCTCTGATAGACAGCAAGACATATCGACCATCATCCGACACCTGTAAGAAGTTACAGAAAAATCAGAGACAATTCACTCTCGGAAAGAAAGAAGTCCGACTTCGAAAAGTGAGTTCACACAGGCAGAAAAATCTAGTGCTGCTGTTAAATGAACATTACAAGCTACAACCACATTATCAATTATCTGATGAAGCTTCTTGGTTTGCTTTTGCACATGCATGCACACACACACCCAGTTTCTGAACTGGTGTCTGCTAGCACAGAAAGTCATCAACTAATCCTTCTTGCTACTCAGGCTTTGCAAACATTTCTTGACAACGCTTTTCCAAGTCCAACAAGGAAAGGCAGGAAGTAACAAGAAGTCATCAACTTAAAGTCTCCCTCTCCTGACTGAGCGGTTTTGAGCATATTCCAAAATTACCATATCTTGATGTTTTATTAACAGAGCTGACAGAGAAGGCTGTTTCCTGTCCACATTCTCATATGACCATATCTGATGGAAATTTAAGCCCCCAGTCACAAAATATGAATCTGGGTTCTGGAAATTTTCCACTTAGCACTATACACATCTTCAAAACAATTCTTACACGTATATTGTAATTACTTCTTAGATGTATTTCAGTTTATATTTGTAACGTTAGTTATGCAAAATATCTGTAGAATGACTTATGTCGCTGTTCTCCCCACGGACAAGTAGAGAAACGACATGAAGTCCAGGCTCAGGGATAAATGGAAGCGCTTTAATGATCTCTTAGAAGACTTTTATATGTTAGTTCGCAAAAGTGTATTAAATGGCATAAGGTAATTGGTTTTTTGTCATCCACCCCCTAAGGGGATTCGTCAAGTTCTAAGACACTCATCTCTGAGTGTTTTTCTAGCTAGAACCATAACAACCCTGCAAAACAACCTGCAGGTGCAAGAAATTTACAAAACCGTAACATTAAGTTACTTGAATGGGAAAGATAGAACTCTCACAAAACGCTGCAGAGAGCTGGAGAATTTCTCTGCTAAAGCTTTTTCAGCATCCATAGAGTTACACAAAATGAATTTCAGAAGAATTAGGTTCTAATTATACTGCTATTTCAATAGATCCACAATTTTGAAGATACAAGAAGAGGACCTAGTAGAACAGAAACAAATCTCAGTGTATGAAAGTTAACAAAAAAACCCCAACAACCACACACTCCTTGAAACAAAAAACAATCCCCAAATGAGTGTTTCCAAATCGTATTTTTACAGGCATTTTGTTAAGAGTTAATTATACCATGAAAAAAGTCCATACGGTTGAAAGCTCACAAGACAAATAGAAAAGAACACCTAAGACTCCTACTATAGCCAAAAAACACCCACCAAAGACACCTTTAACAACAGAGCCTGCAAAATTGAGATATTTTGCCTCCTCCTTCCTCGAAACAGGTATATCCAGAAATGGAAACCAAGATTAGGTGATCTTTCTTGAAAGATGCATCTTCAGTTGTTTTAGATAAGCAGTAATTGCAGGTGTCAATTTTAATTAAGAAAATGACTGCAATATGCAGCTTAAACATCTGTCTGTACTTGTGAAAGCACCAAGTTTCCTTCACTTCCTCACCAAATGAAAAAAACCACACAAAATAATTTTGAAGTTGCATATAAAAATACAAATTTCAGTTAAACTAAAGAGTATGACACACAAAATTCTTTTAGTCACGGTCAGAACCCACATAAAATTATTCTTTGATTCTGTGAGTAAAACAGTTAGAGAAGACTGATAACTTTACTCAAGAAAGAACAGAGATTTGCAAACTTCTGATGTTTTTGCAAGGGCAATTCAGAACCTCTGACGACAGTGAATCTGAGTACATCTAATTTTTCCTTCCATATTCCCAGCTGGACTAGCTAAGAGTTGATAACAGTTTATGTTTAATTTGAAGTAAGAATTCCCAAAGCATCTTGCTGGTGGGATACCAATTACGTCTGTCTCTATCACTAAAGCTGTTCTTATATCAGTGAGTTCTACAATCCAAAGGAATTTGACAGAAACAGGACAAGACAGTTGAGTGCAGCAAGTTAAAATGTTCAGTATTATACTGCAGATTTAGACATCCACATTGCAAAGTTACAGTTTGATGAGCAATCTTGGCAGCTGCATCATCTTATGTAGTCTCCACCTCTAGCTCTTCCTACTGCTATAATTGTTTGCGTCCATGCAAATTCATTCCCCATGTCATGCCAGTACAAGCATCTACCATTTGTGAAGTAAACCAGTTTGGGGAACTGATCTAACTGAAAAAATGGCATGTTAAGGAAAACAAATTTTAAAACCCCCAGAAAACAGAAAAGAAAAAAGAATACAGAGGAAAAAACCACCCAAACAAACAAAACAAAGAATCCAGGAGGGGAAGGAGAAAGAAAAACGAAAAAACCCCAAACAATCCACAATAAAAAAAGAAGACTAAAAGAAGCCCCTCTGCCAGATTAGGACCTCAATCAGTTCACTGTTCAGTTGCACAAATGGCCAAGCTAACACACAGTACCCAACAGCTGGAGACATGAATAATGGGGGCAGAGATTGCTCAAAGCAGCTCAGATTGCAGCACTGAGGAATGTGTAATCACAGCCCAAATGCCACCGACCCTACACTGCAAACAGACGGGAGCCCGGGCTTCAGGATGGCAAAAGGAAATAGGATTTACCAACTATCATTTGGATTATTCTTACACTGCTACCTCATCTTCATGAGCTGAGCTGCAATCCTTGCTCTTGGCTCACAAATTTAGGAACGGAAATTTTATACTAGTACCTCTCTCAAATCCCAGAACACATTCAGGGTTCAGCATAAGGGGGACAGCTGCAATGTCAGACCTGGTTTCCCACATTTAAGATGAAAAGGAAACATATCTCAAGAATTTCGGAGAGATCTGGAATGCCAGTCAGTGCACATTTCTCTCATTAAAATACTTACAATAATTTCAAACAACACCCACTGGTAAAAGGTAAGCAGGTTATAAAGCAACTGCAACTCTTAAAACAACATTTAGTATCTGTCAAAACAGGACAGAAGAAATCCTGTAGCCTTTCAACTGGAGCTTTTAAAAACCTTCAGCACAACAATGATTTTACTGGCATAACACAGCACTAATCCCTAACTCAGCACTCGTAAAGGAAGGATTATTTCAAAGAGCTGATGTTGGTATGTAGCTTTTAGTTTCACTACTACTGTCATTCAGTGAGTTGGCAATTTTGAGTTTGTTAGATCTATTATTTCTTAAATATTTGTTGTGACCATCATTACACCACACCAACATATACAACAGTATCACTAAAATAGCTGTACTCCCAAATACTATTTTATTTAGTCTTTCAAGCATCAAAATCATTGAATCCTCCTTTATAGAAGAGTTTTGGTTTATACCAGAGGTTTTTTTTGTGAGTTGTTTTTTTACCTAGTAATTTTGTTTCAATGTTAGCTGTTCTCTCCATTTTGATGAAAAGTAACCACTGGTTAGACAAACATTAAGAGATGAAGTGATTTACTTGTCACTTCAACACAGCAATAAGCACCAAAATAAGAAAAATTATTTAAAGCCTAATTAGTAAAAACGATCTTCTAATCACTCAAATATTTTCTTTTGTTACAAAATACAACTAATTCATTATACAAGCCATATAAGGAACCCCAAAGGGTTATGAGGATCCACAGCAAAAGTGAAGTTAAATATTTTGTCTGATATTTCTGTGAGTATTATTATGTGCAGCAGCACATTTCAGACTAAAAATTCACACATAATTAAACAAACAACAACAAAAAAAGAATGAACAGGAGAAAGCACTCAGGTTTTTAGACTTCCTGGCTCTATGTATCACTCAACTAAAATGCCAATAAGAGCGATATTAGAGTGCTCTACTTTCAAGTCATGTGCATCCCAACAGTGAATATTAATGCAAGTTCTGTGAACACTACCTGGACAGTCACCACTGCCAGATTCAGGATAAGGAAGAGCTCTCTATATTTAGTCCACAAATAGGGGCCCTTAGAGTGCATCGTATCATATTAAGGCAACTCTATATACACATCATTCCTTTATAGATAATAAATTAAAACTTTTACTACCTTTGCCCTGATTTATTACCAAGGTGGGAAAAAACCTAATAACTGCATAATTTGTTTCTGCATAAAAAGGTCCTAAAAATAAAATAAATAAAATTCAGTTATTAGATCCTATGCCTGTGTTGAGAAAAAGATAAACCCTCTTCTTAACTGCAGGCATTAACACACTGATAATCTACAGCCTGATCTGCATCTGCAGTTATTTCACAAACTACAGCTCTTCATGCACTGGTGCCCTTTGCATATGAGGCAGCACTGCCATTGCTACCTAATGCATTTCCAATGAAGCACAACAAAAGAATCACGTACCAAAAAAAAAAAAAAATCAAAATCAAAGTTCACAAAAATCACAGACAGAATCAAAGCTTTCCAACAGAGCTAAAAGGTCAAATTACTAACTGAACTCCATGTATCCAGCCAAGAAAGATCAAATAATCCAGAAAAAGAAAGATGTGGGGCAATAAAGATGCAGCAATGCAATGCATTAACAACCAGGAACTAAAAACTCATTGCATCAATAAGCTGCATTTTAACACTGCTACAATTTTCACTATATGCTATGGATGTAACAGCTTAAAACCACCCAGAGTGAATGACTAGATTTTTTAATACTTATTTAGGACTGTACCCAGCCACCACAATAAAACACGCTAATGACAGCAGTTACTTCCTTAACTTTAGATATATGCTGCACAAAGACTTTTGCATAACACCACTGACCCTGGATATAGCTCGACTAAAAAGAATTTACAGGCAAGAAACCTTTCATTTGCTGCAGAAATTACCTCTTTTGCTATCTATTAAAGCTTTCTATCAGATGAACAAAGGAAAATATTAAGCACAAAAATCCAAAAACCACGTGACTTTTACAGAGAAAAAAAATTACTGTAAAATCTGCTGAAACATTTGGCAAGTAAAGAGCAATTACATTGTCTGAACAGCCTCAAGTGTTCTAATATCATAGATGTGCACATGCACCTGTGCCACAAAGATCTGCCTGCATGATGACAAAGAACCCCCACAGTAGTCTCGCAGCCTTTCAAATTCCACTTTTATTATCTCAGTTTTTAGCAGAAAAATCAAAGCTATTTTCTTTCCTTTCCTAGAATAGGAAACAGTTTTTTCATTAAATGATTGTAAAGGTTTGTGGGGTTTTGTGGATTTTTAATGGGAGTTGTGGGGTGTGGTACTGTTTTTCTGTTTTTTTAATGAAGAGAACGTAGAGCTATGTTCTGGTATTATCTTTGCAGTGGTGCCAGAAAGTCACTGAAGCTTGCAAATACCTCCTATCACATTTTATGTTCTGGCGCTCATTTGAGACGTTGAGGATTGGGGCACGAACTCCCTCTCACAAAGCAGCCTCTTGGGACTGTCTGCACAAACCAAGCCACCTGAAGCTGCTACTCTCAGGCTGTAAAGGCTTTGTTTTGTTTTCTATTTGCAGAGTACTGGTTTCAGAATCAACTAGATTTCAGAAGCCCTAATGATGGGTGATCACAGGAATGCACAATTTCAGGATGAGGTCCAACAGAAGCCCCTTCCTACATTCTGAGGAACAGGCCTGACACTTTATGCAGGACATGGACATGGTTATATGTAAACAACATTCTGATGTATTCTATCCACTCACTTCCCAGGTTAGACAACTTGCTCTGGGCATTAATTCAAATCTCTTATTCCAGCTGGGTTTTTATTCTTGGATTTTAGATATAATGTCCAGGTATAAAGAACACTTCTATTCTGACCATATCCTTTTGAGCATCTGCTAAGTTTGGGCTTAAAGGAGCACTACCAAACCCAGAGAACTGGGATTTTGACCCTAGATCATTGTGCTTATGACTATTTCAATTCCAACGGGACACCAGGCAGCCTCATTCAGAAGAGAAACACAGCAACATGTACACACATATTTACATACATTCTCTTTCCTAAGTCTAGCACAGAATAAAATCAGTAGCCTTCTGAGGCAACAAACATCACACACAATTTTTACTGTGGCTTTCAGCTTGTTTTTGAGCAATGAAAGCACCACAGCATCTGGAACCTAGCTATGTAAGAGATTATCATATATCATAGTCCCATGTGCAGCCACGATTATCTGTCTCTTTCTTAACAGCAAAACTCTCCAGGCCTACTGCCAGGGCTGTGGGAAGATTCTCATACTAGGCTTCTATTCCAGATTCAGCCTTGACTAAGACAGTGTAAGGCTTTAGAAAAATTCCCACAACCCTGTTTTACCCAGCAGTGTGTCTCACTTGAGTAAACTGACAATGTTTTCAGCCCTTCCCCTTCATGCTGCTCACTCTTCCGCTGTGGATGCTTCAACGTTGCTGCAGTGAAAACACTACAGCCAGCACTCATCTGGCACAGCTTACTCCTCTGTGCTCTGAATTTCATTTGCAAGATCACCTCTGTGGTTTAGAACCACTGATGTTAACTGACAGCTCTAAATATAAAATCAAAAATTTAAAAAAAAAAGTAATTGTCAATTCAGAGACAGCGCACTGTGTTTGTTAGAAAACATGAAAAACTGTATTTATTTTACTGCTGGCAGCATTGGGATCAGAGGGTTCCCTTCACCCACTCCTTTCTGTTCTGTTTACTTTCCTGCTGGTACCATAGGGACTTCTCACACTACCAACTGTGAAAGACTGTTATATAACTTATTGTTTAACTTTAAGAATAACAGTCTGTCTGTGAAAGAGAGATATGCTCAGTCAGTCTGGAGATGAAGCAAGAACATGCCACTTAAACAGAGAAGCATGAGAAGCTCCTGTTTTCCCGGAGTACCTATGACATTGCCAAGGTTTTAAAAATCTTCGTACCAGACTGCCCTCTGCTGGGGTGTTATTCAATTAAACTCCATCCCTGCTCTTCACAACTCTCCCACCATTCTACACCTGTACCAGAAATGCATATGCTTTTTCTAGATTAATGAAAAGGTTTCATAGCCTCTTTTCCAAAACTTACATATCTGACTAACAATAAACAGATTTTTTCCTCACAAACAATCCATTCAAGTAAAGAGCTGGAAATGCATCCATATTTCTCTGCCAACACCATTTTCAGCACCACAGATTTTAAATCAAGCATATTTGGGGCTGGTGTTGAATGTATAATGAGGAAAAAAACCCTGAAGCTATTTTCTAGCATATTATCTTGTAAATGTATTATGCTGACAAAATTTTATACAACCCTCTTTTGTCCTTATGAATGACCTAGATTCCTATCTCCATTGAGAATACACACCACTGACTCCCTACAGTGCACCTGAGATTGTTTTTTCTGAAGCATCATGGCAACATTATTAATTTTGCAGGCTCTGAAGGATCTCCTTGTCAGGTGCTTTTCACTTGCAAGCAGAGTATTTCTCTTCCTTGACCTTGGCTGCAGGACCATAATCCACCTGTCTTCACTGAAGCTTGTGTAAAACACCGTGTCTCTACCTAGTGGGACTAGCAAAGCTGGTAAAATAAAAACTTTTTTTAATCTGGTAGTAACGCATGAAAGCACACATTTTATAACATGTTGCTCTGTGCAAAGCAGTATTTTAAAATCTATAGCAGCATCTTAGCACCAAGGAAGCATATTCAGGACAGCACCAAAAAGCCATATAATTTGATTTTGACTAATGATATTTTAATTTTTCCCCCATTACTTTGAGGTCTTCCACTTCCCCAAACACTTACAAAAACTGACCAGAAAACTCATTGAAAAGAAGATTTTTGACCCATTGCAGAAGGATGAAACCACATTTTGCAATTGCACTTTTTTAGTTTGGTTTTTGTTGGGTTTTTTGTCGTGTTGGTTTTTTTGGTTGGTTGGTTTTTTTTGTTTTTTTAATTGCAGAGTATTTTTCTCCTGACCATTAAAACAATTTTTTCACTAGTATCAGTACAACAGAGCCACATTTTACAGCTGGAGCTCACAGCACAACCCCAGAATATCAGCTGTTTTATTCTCACTTACTAAAGTTAATGATTATTTACAGAGGTGGATCTCTGCTTTTCCACTCCTCCTTAAAATAGCATTTCTTCTTAAATATCAACATCTCTGAAGTTTATGGCTCCTAGAGGTCAGGAAAACCACTGTAAGCAGCCATACCATCCTATGACATAACTTTATTAAACAAGAGCCCACAATAGGAAGGTATTTCTCTATGCACTGTCCTCCCCACTTCCACAACAGTTATGGGGCTCTTCCAACTCCAGTGGTTTCAAGAACTCATAGCTGTGCTACATTCCTTTACCTCCCTGTTCTGCAGCAAAAGTCTAATTAATCAGACTGCAACAGTCCTTCCCCATGGAAAATGAATTTGCCTTCACAACAACATGTGTAGTTTAGCTCACGACACTGGAAAGGAAGAATAATAATAATAATATGCATCACTCATGTGAGTCAGGGGAAACATCATTACAAGACATCTGTCACCAACAGAAAGCCCACTTATTTATGGAACTAGAGGAAAAATAAGGATAATGATGTCCAAATTCCATTTCATTGCCAGTTAAACCCAGAATTGACTGGTTTTTGAACAGTTACAAAAAATCCCAAGTCCCATTTGCAAGCTTCCATTGATACTCAGGTCACTTGTTAAAGATATGTTTCATGAATACCTGAGATTGTGTAAAAAAGGTTGTGGTTATTTGCAGAACCTACAGATAAGTCTGATTTGTTAGAGAAAGCTCAGGGTCATCACCTTGCTGGGAAGCCCATCACATTCTCACTCACTGTCTCATTTCAAATCACACTGTTCAAATTCTCTGAAAGAACTTTCGTTTTCTGGCAGCCTACAGAAAAGACACCCTGAACATTTTCACAGGTTAAAGTGTTGAAAAGTGACACAAACTGATGATCACATTTTTCGAAAGAGGTACTCAAAAGTATTTCTAAGAACTGAATACCCCAAACCAGGCTAAAAACACCTCATATTCCTCAAAAGTCTCAGATCAAAAGAGACCAATATAGAAACAAAATGTGCTGATCAAATATAGCAGGCAGGAGAGTACAGAGCATTACAAGTATTCAGCCACAGGAAAAACATCAGTTCCCTGATAAATGGAACGACCATCACTACATTCCAGCAGCACTTCGGAACAGTGCACTCAATTGCACATCGCTAAATCTAATACGGAAAATAAACCACAGATTAATTACAAAAGGTTTACTGGGACTTTGCACTATATAGCAGCAGTTCAACAAAATAAGCTTAAGAAATCAATTCCAGCAGCAGTCACTGCTTCCATTTCCAATAACACAGTCTGTACCATATGTGTGCTGATAAAACTTACTGTAGAGAAACTTAGAATTCTTCAATTGAACACATAGTGTTAACAGATTTTGACTTGTGTATCTCCATTCCTCAAATACGCAGAACATATATATCTATTTTTCAGGGAAGACATTGCAAAAATAAATATAACCCAATAAATATATGGCAGGGAATATGCTGACTATTAGAATAAGCATTTTGTGCAGGCAGTAGAAGCTGGGGTTAAACACTGACCAAGAAGAAACAAGAACAGTGACACACTGTCTCTCAAATTATCTCTGTCTTGAAATGTCTATCAGGCAGAATGACCTCAGTGAAGAAAAAGAGTATATGACTGTGTCACTGCAGGCTGGAGGAGTGATTTAAAGCAAACTAGGCAGTCTTATTTTCAGGAATTCTTCCTCAATGATTCTTAGTTCAATTGTCAACTCTACAACACTAATAAAAAGTGCTCTTTTAACGAAATGTTTTCAAATTAATATCCACTATCAGTTGCTAGAATCTGAAAAACAGAACATGATAATGACAAGGTGCAGGACATTTACTATACCTCAGCTCCACCCATCCATTTTGGTTCATCAGGAAATTCAGCACATAGGATATCTTCTGACTGGTTAGTTCCTAACACGTGATAATGCAGCTTTTGATGCAGATTAGTGGAGGTCTCAGTGCCTAGTGAAATACAGATATTTAAAGCAGTAAGTTCTCAAAGAAATCCAACAATCCTATGAAATCCTTAGAAACTTCTGTATCCCTTTGTATGCAAAAGAGAAATTCAGAAGAGAGAACAAGGAATGGTTCCACGCTACAACTACTCCACTCCAAACAAACACCCTCCTACAAAACAAGATAAAACTTCACGCAGGAAACCTGTTCAAACAGTATCCCTTTCCTTTTACTGTTGATAATACCTTCTTCAAATTTGAACATTTATCATTTCAAGCTTTGCTTTCTAGAAATACAAGCAAGCAAAGAGATGAAAAACAAGAATCCCTGCCACCCTCTAATGACGTTTTCATTTCCATTTCACCCAGAGCAACTAAGGGGAGATGCATTGCTAATCAACATTCCTAGAAACCTTCATACTTCCATTTGCCAAAAACATAAAAGTGATGTATTTTAAAGCACTGCATAAGGTGCCACTTGATTTATTTTTTTAAAAATTTCATTCTTGAAACATTTTCCAACACTTTAGCTTTTGAGCTACAAACAGGAGATAAAAAACCCCTCAACAAAACAAGGTTGGTATCTATCTTGCAAGTCTGGCAAAATTATAGGTTTCAAAAGCAAATACAGAGGCAAAATTCAGGTCCTCTCCAGTTTAACGAAGAGCACATCTCCAGAAGAAACTTTTCAGTAGCTCTGCCTTATCAAAAAAGCTCCTAAATTCCTTCCCCACTGATGCTCCTCTGCAATTTATTCCATTTTGTGTGGTGCTCCTTGAATTTTGCTAGCATAAACATTTTGTTTTGCTTTGCTGTGAACCACAGATGAATTAATTTTGTTGAACAACAAAAACCTTATGTTCCACATTGCTATTCATCAGGTCAATCTCTCAGAGCAATTCATCTATGCCCACCCAAATGGGTAAGGGGAAAGATCTAAGTAAGCTGTCACCAAATTGTAGCCAACAACCCCAACAATATGGAACCTGAGTAAATCATCCCAAAGAAAAAGAAAAGCAGCAGCAAAGTTTTATGAGAAAAAGAGGGGCAGGAAGACAAGAAGTGACTCACACTAACTTTGGCCATAAAAGACATAATTTGATCTCTAATTGCATAACCAATACAGCTACTCATTTCACTATAAATTTGTAGAGCTAATTATTTGTTGCACCAATTTACTGCAAAAGTGATTTTGCTTCCACGTGGCATGCAATTAGTTCAGTCATACCTACCATCACTTTTCCCATCTTGTTTTGGGTAGCAGTTATAGAACATGCCTTTTCCATCATGGGTCCATGCCATGCAACTGAATTTAACTCTCTCCAGTGTATCTGGGAGATCCTCAGGACCTTCTACTTTCATAAACTTGATAGTAACCCAATCAGAGCCACTAGAACTCAGGCCATATGCAAAGTATTCACCATCTTCACTGAATGCATAACCTAGGAAATTGGAAACAAACAAAATGAAGAGAGATTAAACTGGGATGCTAGTTAAAGGAACTGTTCATCAAACATTGAGAGAAAGTTTATTTTCTAAAAAACAGTGCAAGCAACTACATCTGCTATCACATGGGATGCACAGTACTTTTCCAGTCTCTGTGTACTTCTCAGTTCGTTCACAGATCCAAGTTTAGGCACGGATACTCAGTAACTATCCATGTGAAGTGGCATAACTTATACCCAACGTCTGAATCATGGTTTGAATCATATTTCTTCTACTTCCCTGAGTTTGGCAGGAAGAGCTGGAAAATGAAAATGCACACAGGTAGAGAACCTGAGTGAAATTTTAAGAGAGAAACAGTACCAAAGAAGCTAACAGAGATGCATGCTATGTATCCTGAAATAGTGTAAACACCACTTAAAAGATGGAGTCACTGAAAACTAGACCCTTTAAAAACCTTGAAAACTGAAGTAACTGGGAAACTTTGCCACTAGCATGCAAATGGTTAATTACCAGTATTCTCAGCTAAGAGCTGTGATATATATTTTACTCTATCCAAACTGTGAGGAAGAAAGAGCTTCTATCATAGTTGATAAGGATCAAATTCCTGCTTGCAAATCAAGTCAGGTGAAGAGACTGAATTATCACAGGCCTGTATAGACCTGAAAGTATCTACCAAAAAACCACCTAAGAAGATGTTGCATTTCATAGACATGATAGTTTTGAGAGGCACCATTGTGCCACACCAATATATTCTCCCCTATAAGAACATAAGAGTGGCCATTCTGATTCAGAACACAATTCCACCTAGCTGTCCTCAGGAGTAGCCACAATGTGGTGCCTACACAAGTAAGAACAACCATATAATCACAGAATGGTTCGGGTTGGAATGGATCTTAAAGATCATTTAGCTCCTATCCTCCTGCTGTAGAGAGGAACACCTTCTGCTAGACAAAGGGTGCTCAAAGCTCTGTCCAACCTGGCCTTGAACACTTTCAGTGATGGAGCACCCACAACTTCTCTGGGCAACCTTTTCCAGAACCTCACCACCTTCACAGTAAAGAATTTCTTTGTAATAACTAATCTAAACCTATTCTCTTTCAGTTTAAAACCATTCCCCCTTGTCCTACCACTTCATGCCCTTGTAAAAAGTCCCTCTCCAGCTTTCTTGTAGGCCCCCTTTAGGTACAGGAAGGCTACTATAGGGTCATCCCACAGCTTTCACTTTTCCAGGCTGAATAATCTCAACACTCTCAGCCCTTCATCATAGGAGAGGTGCTACAACCCTCTAATCTTCTTCATGGCCCTCCTCTGGACTCCCTCCAGGTCCATGTCCTTCCTACAATGGGGGCCCAGATTTGGGTGCAGTACTCTAAGGAGAGTCTCACATGAGCCCAGAAGAGGGGCAGAATCCCCTTCCCTGCCGTGCTGGCCACACTGCTTTGGATGCAGCCCAGAGTTAAACTGGCTTTCTGGGCTGCAAGCACACACTGCTGGCTCATGTCCAGCCTCTCATCCACCAGCACCCCCAAGTTCTTGTTAGCAAGGATGCTCTCAATCTCTCCATTCCCCAGCCTGTGTTGATACTACACAATGCAAGCACAACAAGAACAAAATACAGGAATAAATGCAAGAACAATGCAAGCACATGTAATATTTCCCTCAAATATTCTTATCACCTCCAACCATTCTTAGTTTAGCAGGCCTCTTTTCCATGCAGTAGTTGGCTAATACTACTCAATGCTTCCCTTCCCTTCGATTATGTCCAGCTTGCCTTTTTCCACCACCACCATCCATTGCTGAGGGATTCTACAGATCTACTTCTTCCAGCATGAACAATCAGCTTCTTCTGTTTGCTTTGGACCTCACTCCCACTGCTTTCATTTGATACTCCCTCATTCTTGTAACAGAAAAAATGACTAATCAGCCCTTATTCCTTCTCTCCATCCTATTGCATGCCACAAATGATTCTGCAGACCTGTAATATCTTTGCTAAATTGTCCCTTTTCCAAGCTGATGAATCCAGGCACACTCAGTTTTTTCCCTTGATTGTTCCTACTACCCTCCTCCAAACTGTATTTCAGAGCCCCTTTTGAGCTGAGGAGACTGGGACTTGATTTAGTATTCAGTGGCACGGTATAAATTCCGGGGTTGCTAATCTAATGGTGTCTCCTGTTTTGCTCTTTATTTAATGGAATCATGAAGATTGGAAAAGAGCTTCAAGATCATAGACTTCAACCTTTGACCAACCACCACCTTGCCAACTAAATCACAGCACTGAGTGCCAAACTGAGTTGTTTCTTGAACACTTCCGGGGAGAAATTTCTTCCTGATGAATAAATTGATATTTGATGTTCTTGTTTCGCTTCTACCAAGAACCAAGTTGACATTTTCATGGAATCATGTATTACACTCCAAGCATTGTTCCCAAGAGGTCATGGTGAGCTCAAGAGTTTGCTCCATCCATTCCTCCATAAATGAGGTTAGGATTGTTTGTCCCCTGTGCATCACTTAATTTATCTGCACAGAGACTTTTACCTGTTAATTTATTGCCCATTTATCATTATTAAGGTCTTCCTGCAGCTCTTCAGTCATTCTTCAGCCTGGAGTAACTTTGTATTGTCACCAAGCTCTGCTACCTCACTGCTCACTCCTTTTTCTAGTATGTAGCAGCACACTGAACACTGCAAGTCCTAGCACAGTCCCTGACAAGGCTTTTCTGGTGATTTCCACTTGACAGCCCATCAGTTCTTCCTTTCCTTGCCTTTAAATCAATTATTTATCAATACCAGGAGTTTTCGCTCTTGTTACACAGCTGTTGGTTTTCTAAGTGCATTTGGAAGGAGGCTATGCCATTAGACTTTTAGAAATACACAGAGATTATATGAATCCAATATCCACAGATTAAGGCAGGACTTCTCAATAAAAAAGGCCATATTGATTCTTTTCAACTAGGTCACTCTTAGAGAAACATTCACTAATTCTGTCCTCTGTTTTTATTAACTGTCCTTGAACAGACTTAGAGGACTTTTAGGTCCCAGAGTCTGCTTCTACAAATCAGCAACTAGGGAGTGTGAAAATGGACAGCTAAGAAAAGTTACAGTCCTACAGTGTTGGTGTTGTGAACACCAACAATTTTGTGATCATAAAAGCTAATGCTACGTTCCCTCACAGTCTCTTCCTTTAACTTGCTGGCTTGTGTTAAAGATACAAAATACAACTTTAAGACAACTAATCAATATAAATACATAAACTTTTTATCCTTGCTATGGACAGCCTCAAGAGCTGCCCAAATTTCATTGGAAACCTGTTACAGAGTTGTGAAAAAAAGCATTGGGAAACTGAACCAAGTTAATTGTGGATATGATGTAGATTTAGAAGAGTTCTTCTGAAACACCATACAAACCCACACACAGCTATTGTGATTACTTTGATTAAATTTTCAACTTCTGCTGAAGACTGAGACTTACTCAGCAGGAACTGCTGTCTCACTAACCTCGTAAGGCCACAGTGCCATCATCAGAAAGCTTATTTGGATCAAGAAAAACTTTGGCTTCGGCATCCAAGGAGTCTTGTACATATAAAACTCGCTGATTCTGGAGCCCTGTATTGTAGAAGTGAAAATACCTAAAAGATCACAAGAGGGAAAAATTAAGTAGGAAGAACTCTGATTCTCAGTTAGGCAAGCACAAAAAACTTGTATGAGACTGTCATGAAGTGAATAAAAGACAGATGAATAGGTTAGGGAAACACAAGTTTCACAGCAGAGTGGGAATCATGCCTAGGATGCATCCAAAATATCCTTTAAAAATAAAAGCTGCATTTGCCACAGTGCATTTCAAAGAATTCTAAGTATACTATAAACTCCACATAACTGTCTGTGTTAAACATCTCTGGCAGCTGCAGCATTTCTCTGTTACAAGTACTGGCACAGGTTCCCATCCCTTACGTTCTCAGCTTTGTCATTCATGTAGCTGCTTTCAATCCACACTGGCTGACAGACTTATGCTCAAATGAAACAGAACAAAAACTGTTTCATCTGTATTTACCAATGTCCCTAAAGATGCATGTTTGAAAAAGCTGTAGGAACAGACAATTACAGAGTTGTCTCTAGTGAGTGATACTCTTCCCATCCTAAGACACTACAGATCTCAAAGAAATTAACATCCATATTCTATGCAAGTCAGAGGTACCACACTTTTCTTCTTTTGTAGAACTTTACTACACAAACATGTGACTTAACAAACCAGACAGCAGCTTCACCTGGGGGAACATGGGAATTTACGAAGCAACGTTCAAATCTAAAAATCAGTTAACATATTCCCTAAGATTGACCAGTACTGGAGTACAAACTTGGGTACAAACATGGTAAAGCCAGAAGGGGAAAATATACTCACAAAGGCCAATATCAGCTAGTAAAACGTTAAAGTAATAACAAAAATGTTCAGCAACTGCAAAACTGAAAGATTAAAAGAAATACAAGAAAAAGAAAAGAAATTTTCCACTTGACCATGCATTTTCTTGCTGATTTCACCTCTGCAATGCAGGGCAACAAGCTGGGCAGCAAAGGTCAAACAATGAGACAAACACAGCACCTCCCCAGGCACCCTCCCCTTCTGCAGACTCTACAGAACAACTCTTCACACACTGTCCTTTAGCAGCTGTTCTTCATCCAAAAACCGGAGTAGTTAAATTTAAGAAATTTTAAGTGTCATGGGAAGTTTAGAAAATTCTTCAAATAGAACAGTTCCTTGCCCCACACCTTACTTAGTGTCACTTAACTTGGTAGAGACCTCTTGATCACCTCAAACACCACAATATAGAGCTTTTCTGTATTATTTTTGAACTGTTCTGATTTAAATCCAGCACATGCCGAGAAAGAGTATCACTCAGAAAGACTAAAAAGACATTAATTAAAATCAAAGCAAAGTGTCATAGATTACAAGCACATTAAGCTCCGGGCACAAATGTTCTTCCTGGAGGACAGTCAGCTGCATCAAATTAAGAACTTGTATCTCTTAGCACAGACTGTATTTACCACTGCCATGAGCACTTCTGCAACATTAAGCCTTAATAGCACTGAAGGTACCGACACCCAGACACGTTTGCACTGCGCAGGGAGAACGGGTCAGAGAACCCAGAGCAGCCACTGACCAGACCTGGTCACCTGCTACATCTGCAGGAGCATCACATCCAAACTAACAAGCTTTGCCTGACTCACTCAGTAAGGCACACTTCCCCAGATGCAGCACTGTCCTGAACAGCTCCACTGCTTCTGGGCTTAAACCTCACACCTCTATACACTGACATGCTGTGCCACATCCACGACAATTTAAATCCACATTAAATTCACAAACAGCTTGGGTTCACTCCCCGCCATATAGCTTCACAAAACCCCACATAGTACAGAATTTCCCTCCCTTAGCAACAAGTATCTGTGCCTTCCTCACAGCACAGATCACTAAAACAAATCCCTCTCAATATCTGTGTAGAAATCTTAAGGCAACAAAATATCCTCTGCTCTTTGTCATCATCTGTGGATGATGGTGAACACATACCTGGCATATCTGGGTGCCCACTCAACATGGAGCAAACAAATTGAAAATATTGAAAAAGATTATCTGTGTTTCCTGTGGTAAGAATGGCTGGTTGCTTGCACTACCCCTTTTTCAAGTGCTAAAACAATCTCTAGATGTTATTAAGTTAATAAGCAGTTTCACCCCTTTACTTCCTTTCTCTAGAAGCTTGCTAGCATTTCTACAAGAGATCACATAAAATTCCATAGCAGCTGCAGTCCCCAGATCTCGAGTAAGACACAGAAACACCACATCTTGACCTAGCCACAGAACAGGGATGTAAGTAGGCTAGGCACTGGAATACAGCAGGATTTCTTTGTTTCTACAAAGACAGATCCTTTTGCGTCAGTTGCTTTAAGTCCTCCGAATGATTTTTCCCTTATCTCCTGCAGCTACAGGAACAGTTTTTCACAAGGGAATTCCTACTGCTTTTCACTGGCTATGACTAGACAAAAAAAGCCCACCAGCTGCTCAAAGAATGACCAACGTAAGAGCAGTGTTCTAGCAAATACGTGGAACAAAATGCACATGATGGGGTTATGTTGTTTTCAGATGACGTGCCTTTAACTATATTAACAGTGACCAAGCTTTTCTGAAAGGAACTCCTCAAAGCTTTACTATTACAACAATTATTCCACAAAATTGTCTGAGTTCTGATAAGCACACAAATTATTCCTCTTCTTATAGAAAGAAAAGACAACAAAAGAAGAAGATAATATGATTGGAAACTGGAGAGATCCAAGCACCTTGGGCTCTCCATCATGCAACCACACGTTAACATTGGCTTAGTTTTCCTACTTCTCAGCTATAAAGAAATAAATACAAATATAATTTATAATTTGTTTTCCTAATTAGTAGTTGCCTCTGACTTGCTTCACATTCATCACAACCTACAAAGACATTCCTCACATACCTTTTTCCTTTCTTGAAGTGGCAGCTGTACTTGGGATAATCATAGAGTTCAGTCATTCGTTCCTTGAACAGTCCTCTGACAGGACACTGCTCAAGAAAGGGTACTGTGAGCTTGTTCTGAGCCTCCACAAATGCCTGAAAGAAAACAATCAAAAAAATCTGAACTCAAGCAGAAATGCGTATTTTCTACAGAAAACATTTTCAGAAGCAATGCATCACAGTCATCTTTCCCCCATACAGATTATGCAGTGTCACACATGAAGCATCCTACATGCTTATTTGCATTATGCCACAATCCTTTAATAAGACTCAACTCATATATGACTCTCCAGGGCATACACTGGGGTAACCAGCCAAAAGACAAGACATTCCTGCCTTTCCCCTTAAAAAACCCCAAAAACCCAAAACAAAACCCCAACAACCAAAGAAACCCTAAACAAACAAACAAAAACCCCCAAACCTGGAAGTAACAGCCCCAAAAAGAACACCATGCTTTTAAAAATCTCTCCCCATATTTGCCTAAATGACAAATATTGCCCACAGATTGCACTATTATTTCAGGAGCTGGGAAAGGTTTTAAGATGGCCCAAAATGTCATGTGCATCATCTGTTCATATTATTAACATAACACACACAATTAGTCCCTGCCAGTATTTCACGAGAAGCCCAAAGTACTGTTCACAGATCAGTTCTTAGGAAAAAAATACCTCATCTCTGAAAACTTTGGGAAGTCTGGTTTCTTTAAAACACTCCAGCACCCTGTCACAAACACTTAAGGACAGTGATCAAAACCATTACCACTCCAGCTGTTCACTGCATGCATGGAAAACCTGGTGCTCTGTGGGTGTTTCATCATCCCTTTATAGCATGGTACATTAACATAAAATTAATACCTAAGCATCTTAGGGTGAATCACAGCTGCTAACAAGCAGGCAGGCTTTTCTGTCTCTAACATGAAGCAGGTAGGACAGGACACTGTGTATGGCTGTAACTCACAGCCAAATGTCACACTGGCAGCTGCAGTGTCACCCTTGGACTCCAGCCACTCACCTCCAGCACGAAATCCCGTCCACTCATCCCTTGCTTACATGGGGCTCCTTCCCAGAAGAGGGTTTGAAAGAGCCTTTTGTTTCTACCTGTCCTAAATCTGTCACACAGCAATCAGATCAATGCATTTTAACATTTGAGTTACACTTCATTGCAGGGCATGACCCACAGGAACAGCAGGGCTACAATCCACATTGCACAACTTGTGCTTCACAGACCTTCAGAAAAGCCAGCTGCTGTACAGACAGAGTACCTGGCACACACTTACCAGCTGCTATCAGTGTTTAGTCATGTACTAATTCTTCAGGTGAAGAATTAATATGTGCGCAGCACATCCCAGTGGTAAGTCATGCAGCCACTATGTTCTACTGCTATAATCGTCCCCCAATCAGATGGTGAAAGAACTTAATCAAATCTCCCCAAGAATTAGGTGTATCTGAATCGGTTTTCTCTAAATGGAAACACATGAATTTCAAAGACCACATACACAGAAATCTGGACAGTGGATCTCACACAAATAAACTAACTTGTCCCATTGCTGTGACATTTACAGGAAAACGATGGCTTATAAAAACATATGTAAGACCATCCAGTGTACTGAACAGGCAAAAGCACTTTCCAGTTGCATGTAGTGAACAGAAACTGGCACACATCTTCGTTTCATCTGTCAATAACAGGACCAAAATGATAACATTGCTGCGAGGGTATACTGGAACTGTTTGTTACTCACTTTTAACTGCACATCTTACACATCTTACCACATCTGCTTTCATTAGTGATATTCAAAGAAGAAATACAGACATTTCCTTACAAGCATTTGTTGCACAAGAGCATGCTTACATACTAATTATTACACTCACAACTGTATCACTAGTAATTTTGCTTTTACAGGAACTTAATAGATTTTTCTCATTTCCAATTAGTATGCACTAAAGGTTCCAAGATTAATTGCAAAAGGAATGCCACTGTTGTGTGAAAAAGGAGGAAGGAATTACAGATTTTTTAAAGAGTTTTACGGAGAAGAATACAGTCCAGTCTGGAAACTTTCTGTTTCCACACTTTTGGGCATGAGGCTGCGCTCATGTTTGAAAAGCAATACATAATTGAAATACTGCTCCAGGTAAAGTACAGGAACATATGTCAGCAGAAACTATATATTCAGTCAAGCGTAGCTACCCCGCTGATCTAAACAGACGCCACCCAGGCTACAGGGCTAACAGTAACCGTACACCTTCATGAACCTAGAGAGAAAAATTTTTATTGTACCTGTAGATACCTGCATCTGACAATGTATCATAAGCCTTGAACCAGGACAGACTTTGCTAACAGAAGAAAGGACAGAATAAGGGTCCAAGCAAGGCAACTCCTTATGGCTATTCCAGAAAAAAGGTAATTTGAAAAGCAAAATAACTTCTGAAGTATTGTACTAAGAGTAGAGATGGTCTACTTGAGGCTGAAGTGTCTGGCCATTACTTACATAGGCCAATTGTTGTTTTAAACAAGTTGTTTAACTAAATTTCACCTAAGAAACACACGCCACAAATTCTTTTTAACCATGCTTTTTTACAACCTATCAGCTTTCCACATTCTACTAAGCCACTCTGTCAAGGTAACTATTCCACTGACAGTGTACTTTCCAAGAAAAAGTCTCAGAATAGAAACTGTTTCAACATTACCAGTCTTTATTATTAGTCTGAAAAGTATTTACGGTTTATATATATATATATATATATATTCAGTCAAGCGTAGTTCAGTGCAACTCTTACAAGAGAGCACATAGCTTTCCTAAGTATTACAAAACACAAAATAAAATAATCAAACTTCTTGCGACTTGCCCCTTAGCACTGTGTTTTTAGTGCTTAACAAAGAAATATTCAAAGTACAATCGGAAAGTTTATCAAAACATGAACAAAACACTAGTCTATTATAACCACAAATCCATTTAATTGTAGATTTGAGAGTTTCAGTTCTAGTCCTAATTCAAATACACACATGCTCAGAACAGTACAACCCAACCCCACACGACCCCTGCTTTTTCATCACTTGTCCATCCCTCATGTCTGGAATAAGTTCAGCATTACTGCCTACACTGTCAGTGAGTTAAGGTACTGTATATGACTGACATAGCAGCAAAAGACTTTGCTGTAGTCTAAAAAAGAGCTTATTTCCCACAAAGGGTTAAAACAAACCAAGAAGTTGAAAGCCCAACAAAGCCAAAGCCAAAGCCAAGACAACAGTGCAAGTGTGGTTTTGCAATCTGTGGTTTATGTCATTACCAGAAGTGTTTCACCTCTGTAGCACATTTCAACTATGCCGGGGATGTTTCCTCAATTTGTTTTAGAAGTCAATGGCCAAACTGCAGCAGAGCATGAACTCACATTCTGCACTTCCTTTCCCCAATGTGAGATAGGAACTTCTTCATCTGACCAAGGGTTCATTTTCATTTACATATCTGGAGAAGGGAGTTTGTTTGCTTATAGCTGCCCTTGACTGCTCCAACCAAGCACACACAGGAAAAAAAAAGTGATACAGTAAAGCACATAGATTGTGAATACAGAAGTGCATACTTCTTGAACAATAGCTTTTCCACAAGACATTGAGGATAAGACTTAATGATTGGCTTTATCAGCTCTGAGACTGTACACTGGACCTGCTTAGCCACCTGCAGATTTCAATAACCTTTTCTGTAGCAGATACATGCATTGCATACATAAGATCATCGTTGTGACCCGGCTGAAAAATTTCTAAATTTGACTTCCACCTAATTAAAAGTAGACTGTGGGTGGCTAGAAAAGGAAAGATCCCATTCTTGGACCATCTTAGATCCAGCTATCATGTGGCCTAGGGGTGACCTAGATTAGGCACATGTGTCAATAGAAAACTAATCCACAAAAGTGTTTGCTCCCAGAACATCACCTTGTGATGGTTATACCCATGCAAAGGAGGGACGGAAGCATTCATGTCAGTGCAAGAAGGGGAGAGAAGGCAGAGAAAAACCACACAACCACTTAACTTAATGGAAACCTGCAAATTATACTGGATCAAGTACAGCACCATCTGCACTCTACTCTCACTGCAAAAACACCTGATTAAGCCAATTACAAAAAAAAGTTCCACCCTTCTATGTTCACTGTTTGTAAACTGCTAGCTATCAAGAGCCCACATAATCATTTGGACTGGACACAGAAAATAAATATAATTTTTTTACACTCATAGCTGTTGTGGGTAATTTCCTTCATCCCAGTCCCTTCAGCTCTACAGTGGATATCACGTGAAACCACCACGGACATTTCAGAGTTAAAACCAATTTCACACACCTTTGCTTCTTTCTCCATGCTTCAGGGAATAGCAAACTTTATGTTCTGCTGACTCCATACAGCAACTAAGTGAAGCCTACTCATTTATTTTCTGTGAGAGCACCAATGTTTGACATGTCTATTCCTGCTACACGCAGAAAAGCAGAATTCCAACATTTTTGTGTATCTATTTGACAGCATTTTTTTCTGACCTCTTCTATGAAAGCCGTAAACCAGAAAAATACTTTAATTCCCTTAGTCCAGTAACTCCTGAAACTTTGGAATAAAATTATATATTTGCACACTTACTTACACAGGAACTCTTTCCACTCCTTTTGTCACACTAGTACTGCACTGCAAAATTCTGCCAAGGTGTGTAGTTTTTCCATTGTAGGCAAGTAAGATAGAACAAGACCTTCATTCCACCAATATGACAACTTGTGTCTGGGCTGCTGCATTTTCGTAAGGATGTTTTAATCCCTTATTCTGCCTCCTGTATGAACTACAAGCTCTGGAGAATGTGGTTCACTGTCCTCCAACTGCTCTCACCCAACCTGCTCACAGTATATGGCTACAGTATTGAATACAGGGACACAAGAAATCAAGTCTCTGCATTTTCTCAATCCTTAATCTTTCACAGGATCCCAAAAAACACTTCAGTAAGTGTCTGTAGGGCATCTCGAAAAGAAAGACATAACCACACATACATCCCTCTCAATTTGGCACAAAATTATCCTGTGTTCACTGTTTCTTAAAGATACCAGAATTAAAAAAATCAAAATTCTCCCAACTTTCTAAATATCTCATTTTCAATATTAATGTCCATGGCAGAGTTTTTCTCTAAAACCTGATTCCAAATCAACCTTTTTAATCCACATGAGTATTTATATATGCTGACACATTTGCAAGTAGGGAATCAGTTCCTAACTTGCCAGTTACTGTAAATTCTATTTGACCAGCCTCAGACTCATGAAAATGTGTAAGGTAAGCACATATGCAGAAGAACCTAGAAGGGATCTCACTAATGGAAAGCCACACTGTTGGGTATTTTTGAAAGGAGATCCTGCCCTCCATCAACTTCCTGACACAATCATGCATGCTGGGTAGATGCCAGTGTTTCAGATCTGGAACTACAACTGTCACTAAGTTAGTAGCCACTGCAGAGGAAACCTCCTCCACACTGTCACCTATCACTTTCTGGCCATCATCCCTGCAACTCCCTATGCCATGAATATCAGAGGAACTGGCTCACAGACATTATTTAACATTATTCTCTCTCAGTGAAAGACCGGTTCCAGCAGCACATTCTCACTATACCAGACTGCAGGCTGAAAACACTGCAACATCTGCAATCTGTAATAACAGACACTAACAATGCCTAACTTCAGGAGGAAAATGGTTTTGCCTTTAAAAATGGGTTTTAAAAAATGCACTCACACACTTTGTCAGTTTTTGAAGAAAGCAAGCCAAAGAAGCTTTCCTTCTACCCTTTCCTAATGATTTTATTATGGCAATTTTAGATGTACTTACGACAGTGGACAAATCACCCTAAAATTAAGTGTTTCTCTTCAGTATGACACCACCTCCTCAAACATTCGAACTGGCCAAGAAAAATGGGTGCAAGATAAACAAGGGTTTAGTTTCACAAATTCTGTGATCTAAGTTATACCAAGTGTTCCAGACTTTCACAGAACCATAGAATGGTTTGGGTAGGAAAGGACCTTGAAGATCATTTAGTTCAATGCCCCTGCCATGGGCTGGGACATTTGCCAGTACACCAGGTTGCTCAAAGCCCCATCCAACCCTTCCCCCATTAAAACACAGGGACAAAAAAAATGGCATTGCTGTTGGTGTAATGGGATATAACATGATGTACACCTTCAATCACTATGTAAGTTTTCAAAAAAATATTGGCAGGTTCTTCAAAAGCAGAGTCCCAATGCACCTGGTCTATAGAAGAGAACCATGTGAGAACAGCCATTCCCACGCAAAGAAAGGTTACCTTTGTCTGTTCGCTATCGGGATCTTCAAGCCAGCAGTACGGATCGCTGATTTTACATCCATGGTAATCCGACACCTGAATTTATAAAAGACAATAATTTTAAAAAAGACATGCATACAAGCAAACTCTATCCCATCAAGGAATGACAGTCAGCATGATGAACAACATTTGGATTTCACAAAACCATACAGTGCTAAGGAGCAAAGAAAGAGAGAACCAACACATTGCTCCCAGGTGAGTTACTAGTACTACCATTCTTTGGTGATGGCACCACAGCAGCAGAGTAGTCCTCAAAAAAAACGCAGAGACCACCAGAAAAATGGTGAAATGCACATAAATTCCTTCCACGACATAGATTAGCAGGCAGGCAAAAACGAAACCCCACCAACCAAACCAAGACCCCTAAGGTTTTCAAGCCAAATTACAAAACCTCATTACTGGGTGTACCCAAAATATGGTTCCAGGTTACACAAACGGTCTCTGGTTTAGCCCTCCCTACTACTGTTGCCCAGAAATATGCACATAACGTATATATATATATAAAAATAATATTTTTTTTAAAAAATGGAAAGCCCACCCTCAAAACAACAAACAAACAAAACAAGCCACAAAAGATTAACCCACGTGGTTGAATTTACCTGCTTCCTTCCTCCAGAACACAAAAAAAGATTAGATACCTGCTGCTAGGGCTTGCACAGTTCAGCCTTTCAGTCAACTACGAAAGTAAATACTTCAGGATTTTTTCCAGCTTTGGCTCATACCGGCAAACATTTTGGTTTAAATGCAATGTAAATACTTCCCGGGCCGGTGCCCAAAGCACAGTGCTCTGAGGAAGGGAAAGAAAATCTAACCCATTTTAACCAAATTTACACCGTAATCCCGTGCGCATCCAGGTACGGTGGGAACACAGGGAGATGGGACTATGCTACAGACGTGCCATCCTACATAAATAGACTATTTGTTCCTCTGCTGACGCTGCTGCAGCCCGGGCGGAGGCCTGGGTTTCCCTGACACAAGCAGCGGTACCGAAGCTCCGGGATGCGCCGTGCGGCCGCTGCTCCTGCACCCCCGGTCCCGCCGCCCGCCCCAGACCGGCTCCGGCCCCGCACACGCGGGACGTGCCCGGAGGCACCGGCGCAAGGGCCCGAATCCCGCCATAACAAGCGTCCGGCAGCCGCCGCGGCCCGCGGGTGTGACACACCAGAGACCCTTTGCACGGAGCACGCCGGGCTTTCCGCGGCAGAACAAAGCCCCGAGAGCCGAGGCAGCAGCCCCCGCCCCGAGGCGGCCCCGCGGGGATTGCGAGCCGCGNATGCCGGGCCGCGTGCCCGGGGCCCGGCGGCCGCCGCACGCCGAGTGCTGTCCCAGCCAGCGCCCTACTCACAGCGGTCTCGTCGCGGTACACCTCGGGGTACTGGAAGGCCTGCATGGCGGGCTGCGGCGGAGAGCGGTGGGAAGCAGAGGCAGAGGAAGAGGAGGCGGAGGAGAAAGGGGAGGAGGAGGCGAGGCGCGGAGGCGGCCGCGGGGCTGGGGCCGTGTTTCGGGCCGTGGCGGCAGCAGCCGGCAGCAGACGCGCAGCGCGGCACAGACGGAGCTCCGCCGCCATACGGCCGCCCTCTGCCGGCCCCGCGCCGC